>CANSNZ010000450.1:1285000-1850000 GCA_947646795.1 Beta lomatogona
TAAAAATATCTTTGAAAATTATTTATTTTATAAAAATAAAATAATTAATTATTATTTAACAATTAATTGGGTTTTTTCAAAGAATTAGGCTCAAGATATTAGTAGTTTGGTAATCTTCATTACATGTTTGGTAATTACCTTAAACCATATGATTGGGGTTAATTTGGGCTTCTTTGTACAAGGAGGTACATTGGGGGCCCAAAACTCAAGTCAATGGAGTTTGGTGAGGTATTGGTCCTAATGGACTTAGTGATATGATTGTCCAATCCCCATAGGATTGCTTTGATGAGTAATGAAAAATGATTGTCATTGGGAGAACATCATCCACTTAGTAGTTTGGTAATGTTCATAACATGTTTGGTAATTATCTTAAAGCATATGAATGGGGTTAATTTGGGCTTCTTTGTACAAGGAGGTACATTGGGGGCCCAAAACTCAAGTCATTGGGGTTTGGTGAGGTATTGGGCCTAATGGACCCAGTGGCATGATTGTCCAATCCCCATAGGATTGCTTTGATGAGTAATGGAAATGGGTTGTGATTGGATAGGTTTAGTAATACCCAAAACATGTTTGGTAATTACCTAAAAGCATATGATCTAAGGTTAATTTGGGCTTTTTAGTACAAGCTAAGGAGGGACAATGGAGGCCCAAAACTCAAGTCAATGGGGTTTCGTGAGGTATTGGTCCTAAGGGACTCAGTTGCATGATTGTCCAATCCCCATAGGATTGCTTTGATGACTAATGATAAATGATTGTCATTGGATAGGTTTAGTAATACCCAAAACATGTTTGGTAATTACCTAAAAGCATATGATGTAGGGTTGATTTGGGCTTTTTTGTACAAGGAGAGACAATGGGGGCCAAAACTCAAATCAATGGGGTTTGGTGAGGTATTGGGTTTAATAGACCCAGTGGCATGATTGTCCAATCCCCATAGGATTGCTTTGATGAGTAATGATAAATGATTGTCATTGGGAGAACATCATCCACTTAGTTGTTTCGTAATCTTCATAACATGTTTGGTAATTACCTTAAAGCATATGATTGGGGTTAATTTGGGCTTCTTTGTAGAAGAAGGTACATTGGGGGCCCAAAACTCAAGTCAATGGGGTTTGGTGAGGTATTGGTCCTAATGGACTTAGTGACATGATTGTCCAATCCCCATAGGATTGCTTTGATGAGTAATGATAAATGTTTGTCATTGGGAGAACATCATCCACTTAGTAATTTGGTAATCTTCATAACATGTTTGGTAATTACCTTAAAGCATATGATTGGGGTTAATTTGGGCTTCTTTGTACAATGAGGTACATTGGGGGCCCAACACTCAAGTCAATGGGGTTTGGTGATGTATTGGGCCTAATGGACCCAGTGGCATGATTGTCTAATCTACATAGTATTGCTTTGATAAGTAATGTGAATGGATTGTGATAAGATAAGTTTAGTAATACCCGAAACATGTTTGGTAATTACCTAAAAGCCTATGACATAGGGTTAATTTGGGCTTTTTAGTATAAGGAGGGACAATAGGGGCCCAAGACTCATGTCAATGGGGTTCGGTGAGGTATTGGTCCTAATGAACTCAGTAGCATGATTGTCCAATCCCCATAGAGATGCTTTGATGAGTAATGATAAATGAATGTGACTGGATAGGTGTAGTAATACCCAAAACATGTTTGGTAATTACCTAAAAGCATAAGATCAGGGGTTAATTTGGGGTTTTTTGTACAAGGAGGGACAATGGGGGCCCAAAACATAAGTCAATAGGGTTGGGTGAGGTATTCGTCCTAATGGACTCAGTGGCATGATTGTCCAATCCCCATAGGATTGCTTTGATGAGTAATGATAAATGATTGTCATTGGAAGAACATCATCCACTTAGTAGTTTGGTAATCTTCATAACATGTTTTGTAATTACCTTAAAGCATATGATTAGGGTTAATTTGGGCTTCTTCGTACAAGGAGGTACATTGGGGGCCCAAAAGTTAAGTCAATGGGGTTTGGTGAAGTATTGGGCCTAATCGACCCAGTGGCATGATTGTCCAATCCCCATAGGATTGCTTTGATGAGTAATGGGAATGGATTGTGATTGGATAGGTTTCGTAATACCCAAAACATGTTTGGTAATTATCTTAAAGCATATGAATGGGGTTAATTTGGGCTTCTTTGTACAAGCTAAGGAGGAACAATGGGGGCCCAAAACTCAAGTCAATGGGCTTTCGTGAGGTATTGGTCCTAATGGACTCAGTCGGATGATTGTCCAATCCCCATAGGATTGCTTTGATGAGTAATGATAAATGATTGTCATTGGATAGGTTTAGTAATACCCAAAACATGTTTGGTAATTACCTAAAAGCATATGATGTAGGGTTGATTTGGGCTTTTTAGTACAAGGAGGGACAATGGGGGCCCAAAACTCAAGTCAATGGGGTCCGGTGAGGTAATGGTCCTAATGAACTCAGTGGCATGATTGTCCAATCCCCCTAGGGTTGCTTTGATGAGTAATGATAAATGATTGTGATTGGATAGGTGTAGTAATACCCAAAACATGTTTGGTAATTACCTAAAAGCATAAGATCAGGGGTTAATTTAGGCTTTTTAGTACAAGGAGGGACAATGGGGGCCCAAAACTCAAGTCAATGGGGTTGGGTGAGGTATTGGTCCTAATGCACTCAGTGGCATGATTGTTCAATCCCCATAGGATTGCTTTGATGAGTAATGATAAATGATTGTCATTGGAAGAGCATTATCCACTTAGTAGTTTGGTAATCTTCATAACATGTTTTGTAATTACCTTAAAGCATATGGTTAGGGTTAATTTGGGCCTCTTCGTACAAGAAGGTACATTGGGGGACCCAAAAGTTAAGTCAATGGGATTTGGTGAGGTATTGGGCCTAATAGACCCAGTGGCATGATTGTCCAATCCCCATAGTATTGCTTTGATAAGTAATGTGAATGGATTGTGATTGGATAAGTTTAGTAATACCCAAAACATGTTTGGTAATTACCTAAAAACATATGATCTAGGGTTAATTTGGGCTTTTTATTACAAGGAGGGACAATGGGGGCCCAAAACTCAAGTCAATGGGGTTTAGTGAGGTATTGGTCCTAATGGACTCAGTGGCATGATGGTCGAATCCCCATAGGATTGCTTTGATGAGTAATGATAAATGATTGTAATTGGATATGTTTTGTAATACCCAAAACATGTTTGGTAATTGCCTAAAAGCATATGATATGGGGTTAATTTGGGTCTTTTAGTACAAGGAGGGACAATTGGGGCCCAAAACTCAAGTCAATGGGGGTTTGGTGAGGTATTTGTCATAATGGACTTATTGGCATGATTGTCCAATCCCCATAGGATTGCTTTGATGAGTAATGATAAATGTTTGTCATTGGGAGAACATCATCCACTTAGTAGTTTGGTAATCTTCATAACATGTTTGGTAATTACCTTAAAGCATATGATTGGGGTTAATTTGGAGCTTCTTTGTACAAGGAGGTACATTGGGGGCCCAACACTCAAGTCAATGGGGTTTGGTGAGGTATTCGGCCTAATGAACTCAGTGGCATGATTATCTAATCCCCATAGTATTGCTTTAATAAGTAATGTGAATGGATTGTGATTGGATAAGTTTAATAATACCCAAAAGATGTTTGGTAATTACCTAAAAGCATATTACCTTGGGTTAATTTGGGCTTTTTAGTACAAGGAGGGACAATGGGGGCCAAAAACTCAAGTCAATGGGGTTCGGTGAGGTATTGGTCCTAATGAACTCAGTGGCATGATTGTCCAATCCCCATAGGATTGCTTTGAAAAGTAATGGGAATGGATTGTGATTGGATAGGTTTACTAATACCCAAAACATGTTTGGTAATCACCTAAAAACATGTGATATAGGGTTAATTTGGGCTTTTTAGTACAAGGACGGACAATGGGGGCTCAAAACTCATGTCAATGTGGTTTGGTGAGATATTGGTCCTAATGAACTCAGTGGCATGATTGTCCAATCCCCATAGGATTGCTTTGATGAGTAATGATATTGGATAGGTTTAGTAATACCCAAAACATGTTTGTTAATTACCTAAAAGCATATGATCTAGGGTTAATTTGGGCTTTTATGTTCCAGGGGGGACAATGAGGGACCTTAAACTAAGGTCAATGGGGTTTTGTGAGATATTGGTCCAAATGGACCCAGTGGTATGATTGTCAATCCCTATAAGATTGCTTTGATGAGTAATGAGAATGAATTGTGATTGGATAGGTTTAGTAATACCCAAAACATGTTTGGTAATTACCTAAAACATATGATCTAGGGTTAATTTGGGCTTTTTAGTACAAGGAGGGACAAATGGGGACCAAAACTAAAGTCAATGGGGTTTAGTGAGGTATTGGTCCTAATGGACTCAGTGGCATGATTGTCCATTCCCCAAAGGATTGCTTTGATGAGTAATGATAAACAATAAATGATTGTAATTGGATATGTTTAGTAATACCCAAAACATGTTTGGTAATTACCTAAAAGCATATGATCTAGGGTTAATTTGGGCTTTTTATTACAAGGAGTGACAATGGGGACCCAAAACTCAAGTCAATGGGGTTTGGTGAGGTATTGGTCCTAATGGACTTATTGGCATGATTGTCCAATCCCCATAGGATTGCTTTGATGATTAATGATAAATGTTTGTCATTGGGAGAACATCATCCACTTAGTAGTTTGGTAATCTTCATAACATGTTTGGTAATTATCTTAAAGCATATGATTGAGGTTAGTTTGGGCTTCTTTGTGCAAGAAGGTACATTGGGGGCCCAACACTCAAGTCAATGGGGTTTGGTGAGGTATTGGGCCTAATGGACCCAGTGGCATGATTGTCTAATCCCCATAGTATTGCTTTGATGAGTAATGATAAATGATTGTGATTGGATAGGTTTAGTAATACCCAAAACATGTTTGGTAATTACCTAAAAGCATATGATCTAGGGTTAATTTGGGCTTTTTAGTACAAAAAGGGACAATGGGGGCCCAAAACTCAAGTCAACGGGGTTTGGTGAGGTATTGGTCCTAATGGACTAAGTGGCATGATTGTCCAATCCCCATATGATTGCTTTGACGAGTAATGATAAATGATTGTGATTGGATAGGTTTAGTAATACCCAAAACATGTTTGGTAATTACCTATAAGCATATGATCTAGGGTTAATTTGGGCTTTTTAGTATAAGGAGGGACAATGGGGGACCCAAAACTTAGGTCAATGGGGTTTGGTGAGGTAGTGGTCCTAATGGACCCAGTGACATGATTGTCCAATCCCTATAGGATTGCTTTGATGAGTAATAATTGTGATTGGATAGGTTTAGTAATACCCAAAACATGTTCGGTAATTACCGAAAAGCATATGATCTAGGGATAATTTGGGCTTTTTATTACAAAGAGGGACAACGGGGGCCCAAAACTTATGTCAATGAGGTTTAGTGAGGTATTGGTCTTAATGGACTCAGTGGCATGATTGTCCAATCCCCATAGGATTGCTTTGATTAGTAATGATAAATGATTGTAATTGGATATGTTTGTAATACCCAAAACATGTTTGGTAATTACCTAAAAGCATATGTTCTAGGATTAATTTGGGCTTTTTATTATAAGGAGGGACAATGAGGGCCCAAAACTCAAGTCAATGGGGTTTGGTGAGGTATTGGTCCTAATGGACTTATTGGCATGATTGTCCAATCCCCAAAGGATCACTTTGATGAGTAATGATAAATGTTTGTCATTGGGAGAACATCATCCACTTAGTAGTTTGGTAATGTTCATAACATGTTTGGTAATTATCTTAAAGCATATGATTGAGGTTAATTTGGGCTTCTTTGTGCAAGAAGGTACATTGGGGGCCCAACACTCAAGTCAATGGGGTTTGGTGAGGTATTGGTCCTAATGGACCCAGTGGCATGATTGTCTAATCCCCATAGTATTGCTTTACTGAGCAATGTTAATGGATTGTGATTGGATAAGTTTAGTAATACTAAAAACATATTTGGTAATTACCTAAAAGCATATGATCTAGGGTTAATTTGGGCTTTTAAGTACAAGGAGGGACAATGGGGGGCCCAAAACTCAAGTCAATGGGGTTTGGTGAGGTATTGGACCTAATGAAATCAGTGGCATGATTGTCCAATCCCCATTGGATTGCTTTGTTGAGTAATGATAAATGATTGTGATTGGATAGGTTTAGTTATACCCAAAACATATGTGGTAATTACCTAAAATCATATGATATAGAGTTAATTTGGGCTTTTTAGTACAAGGAGGGACAATGGGAGCCCAAAATTCAAGTCAATGGGGTTTGGTGAGGTATTATTTCTAATGGACCCAGTGGCATGATTGTCCAATCCCCATAGGATTGCTTTGATGAGTAATGGGAATGAATTGTGATTGGATAGGTTTAGTAATACTCAAAACATGTTTGGTAATTACCTAAAAGCATATGATCTAGGGTTAATTTGGGCTTTTTAGTACAAGGGGGACAATGGGGGCCCAAAACTCAAGTCAATGGGGTTTAGTGAGGTATTGGTCCCAATGGACTCAGTGGCATGATTGTCCAGTTCCCATAGGATTGCTTTGATTAGTAATGATAAATTATTGTGATTGAATATGTTTAGTAATACCAAAAACATGTTTGGTAATTACCTAAAAGCATATGATCTAGGGTTAATTTGGGCTTTTTAGTACAAGGATGGACAATGGGGGTCCAAAATTCAAATCAAAGGGGGTTTGGTGAGGTATTGGTCCTAATGGACTTAGTGGCATGATTTTCCAATCTCTATAGGATTGCTTTGATGTGTAATGATAAATGATTGTCATTGGGAGAACATCATCCACTTAGTAGTTTGGTAATCTTCAGAACATGTTTGGTAATTATCTTAAAGCATATGATTGAGGTTAATTTGGGCTTCTTTGTACAAGGAGGTACATTGGTGGCCCAAAACTCAAGTCAATGGGGTTTGGTGAGGTATTGGGCCTAATGAACCTAGTGACATGATTGTCCAATCCCCATGGCATGTCTTCGATGAGTAATGGGAATGGATTGTGATTGGATAGGGCTAGTAATACCCAAAACATGTTTGGTAATTACTTAAAAGCATATGATCTAGGGTTAATTTGGGCTTTTTAGTACAAGGAGGGACAATGGGGGCCCAAAACTCAAGTCAATGGGGTTTGGTGAGGTATTGGTCCTAATGGACTCGGTGGCATGATTGTCCAATCCCCATAGGATGGCTTTCATGAGTAATGATAAATGATTGTTATTGGATAGGTATAGTAATACCCAAAACATGTTTGGTAATTACCTAAAGGGATATTATCTCAGATAACCCTGACTTATAGGCCTTTTTCCAATATAACCCTGACTTTGGCAGGCCTGTCTCCGATAACCCTGAACTTGATTTTTGTCATTAAACTGGACGGAATTAGTGACGGCGTTAACTATACCCTAACTTGGTTTGACTTTTTCTAAATTCATCTCTTTCTCTCTCTTGTTCTTCATCTCTCTTATCTCTTGTTCTTCATCTTTTCTTCTGGGCACATTTTAACCTGTTTCTCTTGAATAAGTCTGAAGAACATGTAGCCCCATCAAGTGATTGTCAGAGATCTTTGTTCTCAATGAAGGAATTTGAGTTTAGGGTTTTGATGAATGGAGTAACAGGAATCGGGCCTGAGAAATTGTTGCAGAAGATATTCAATGAAGGAGAAATTATGCAAGTTTTTGATGGATGTTGGAATTTGCCCGGATAATAAATTGTTGTTGAGGATGAGTTTATCCAAGTATTTGAAATTCCCGAAACTTAAAGGAATTTGCCCGGTGAAGCTGTTTCGGCTCAAATAAAGATGCTCGAGATTCACTAGCTCTCCCAACTCAGCTGGGATTTCTCCTGTCAGATGATTATTGTGCAAATTAAAAAGCTCAAGCACCGTGATATTGCCAATCTCATGATTCATGAGGGATAGCACCTATGAAAATGATTCATGAACAAGTCAAGAAACACAAGATTTTGCAACTGTCCTATCTGTTTCGGTATCTTCCCAGCAAGCTGATTTTCTCCAAGCCTCAATCTCACCAAAGACTGACAAATCGCAAGACCTGGAGACAACCCACCGCTCAACGAATTCCCCAGCAACAAAAGCTTGCTGAGCTTCTTCAACCTGAAGATCTCCTCGGTGATCGACCCAGTAAACAGATTACTAGTAAATCATATGCAGAACACAAGATAGAAGGCAAACACAGGTCAAGCGCTAATGTATCGAAGTCGAATTCAGCGATAAGGGTGGAAATCTGAAGCACACGCTCTAATGAGCCAAGACAACAATAGCATATTAAACAAACAAATAAATACAACATGAAATTCAAATCCCAAACAAGAACTAAGATACATTCCCATTTATCTAGATACAATAGGTTCTAAACTCAGATACATCAAGTTTTGTATTAAACTTTTAATCTGGAGAATTAATTGAGAAAAAAAATAAGAGAATGATGGGCTTGAGAAGAGATGAAGAACAAGAGAGGAAGAGATGAAGAACAAGAGAGAGCAAGAGATGAATTAAGCAAAAGTCAAACCAAGTTACGGTCTAGTTAACGCCGTTACTAATTCCGTCTAGTTTAATGACAAAAATCAAGTTCAGGGTCATCGGAGACAGGCCTGCCAAAGTCAGGGTTATATTGGAAAAAGGCCTATAAGTCAGGGTTATCTGAGATAATATCCCTTTAGGTAATTACCAAACATGTTTTGGGTATTACTATACCTATCCAATAACAATCATTTATCATTACTCATGAAAGCCATCCTATGGGGATTGGACAATCATGCCACCGAGTCCATTAGGACCAATACCTCACCAAACCCCATTGACTTGAGTTTTGGGCCCCCATTGTCCCTCCTTGTACTAAAAAGCCCAAATTAACCCTAGATCATATGCTTTTAAGTAATTACCAAACATGTTTTGGGTATTACTAGCCCTATCCAATCACAATCCATTCCCATTACTCATCGAAGACATGCCATGGGGATTGGACAATCATGTCACTAGGTTCATTAGGCCCAATACCTCACCAAACCCCATTGACTTGAGTTTTGGGCCACCAATGTACCTCCTTGTACAAAGAAGCCCAAATTAACCTCAATCATATGCTTTAAGATAATTACCAAACATGTTCTGAAGATTACCAAACTACTAAGTGGATGATGTTCTCCCAATGACAATCATTTATCATTACTCATCAAAGCAATCTTATAGGGATTGGACAATCATGCCAATAAGTCCATTAGGACCAATACGTCACCAAACCTCATTGACTTGAGTTTTGGGCCCTCATTGTCCCACCTGTACTAAAAAGCCCATATTAACCCTAGATCATATGCTTTTAGGTAAAGGATATTATCTCAGATAACCCTGACTTATAGGCCTTTTTCCAATATAACCCTGACTTTGGCAGGCCTGTCTCCGATGACCCTGAACTTGATTTTTGTCATTAAACTAGACGGAATTAGTAACGGCGTTAACTAGACCGTAACTTGGTTTGACTTTTGCTTAATTCATCTCTTGCTCTCTCTTGTTCTTCATCTCTTCCTCTCTTGTTCTTCATCTCTTCTCAAGCCCATCATTCTCTTATTTTTTTTCTCAATTAATTCTCCAGATTAAAAGTTTAATACAAAACTTGATGTATCTGAGTTTAGAACCTATTGTATCTAGATAAATGGGAATGTATCTTAGTTCTTGTTTGGGATTTGAATTTCATGTTGTATTTATTTGTTTGTTTAATATGCTATTGTTGTCTTGGCTCATTAGAGCGTGTGCTTCAGATTTCCACCCTTATCGCTGAATTCGACTTCGATACATTAGCGCTTGACCTGTGTTTGCCTTCTATCTTGTGTTCTGCATATGATTTACTAGTAATCTGTTTACTGGGTCGATCACCGAGGAGATCTTCAGGTTGAAGAAGCTCAGCAAGCTTTTGTTGCTGGGGAATTCGTTGAGCGGTGGGTTGTCTCCAGGTCTTGCGATTTGTCAGTCTTTGGTGAGATTGAGGCTTGGAGAAAATCAGCTTGCTGGGAAGATACCGAAACAGATAGGACAGTTGCAAAATCTTGTGTTTCTTGACTTGTTCATGAATCATTTTCATAGGTGCTATCCCTCATGAATCATGAGATTGGCAATATCACGGTGCTTGAGCTTTTTAATTTGCACAATAATCATCTGACAGGAGAAATCCCAGCTGAGTTGGGAGAGCTAGTGAATCTCGAGCATCTTTATTTGAGCCGAAACAGCTTCACCGGGCAAATTCCTTTAAGTTTCGGGAATTTCAAATACTTGGATAAACTCATCCTCAACAACAATTTATTATCCGGGCAAATTCCAACATCCATCAAAAACTTGCATAATTTCTCCTTCATTGAATATCTTCTGCAACAATTTCTCAGGCCCGATTCCTGTTACTCCATTCATCAAAACCCTAAACTCAAATTCCTTCATTGAGAACAAAGATCTCTGACAATCACTTGATGGGGCTACATGTTCTTCAGACTTATTCAAGAGAAACAGGTTAAAATGTGCCCAGAAGAAAAGATGAAGAACAAGAGATAAGAGAGATGAAGAACAAGAGAGAGAAAGAGATGAATTTAGAAAAAGTCAAACCAAGTTAGGGTATAGTTAACGCCGTCACTAATTCCGTCCAGTTTAATGACAAAAATCAAGTTCAGGGTTATCGGAGACAGGCTTGCCAAAGTCAGGGTTATATTGGAAAAAGGCCTATAAGTCAGGGTTATCTGAGATAATATCCTTTACCTAAAAGCATATGATCTAGGGTTAATATGGGCTTTTTAGTACAGGTGGGACAATGAGGGCCCAAAACTCAAGTCAATGAGGTTTGGTGACGTATTGGTCCTAATGGACTTATTGGCATGATTGTCCAATCCCCATAAGATTGCTTTGATGAGTAATGATAAATGATTGTCATTGGGAGAACATCATCCACTTAGTAGTTTGGTAATCTTCATAACATGTTTTGTAATTACCTTAAAACATATGATTAGGGTTAATTTGGGTTTCTTCGTACAAGGAGGTACATTGGGGGCCCAACACTCAAGTAAATGGGGGTATGGTGAGTTATTGGCCTAATGGACCCAGTGGCTTGATTGTCCAATCCCAATAGGATTGCTTTGATGAGTAATGTGAATGGATTGTGTTTGGATATGTTTAGTTATACCCAAAACATGTTTGGTAATTACCTAAAAGCATATGATCTAGGGTTAATTTGGGTTTCTAGTACAAGGAGGGACAATGGGGCCCAAAACTCAAGTCAATGGGATTTGGTGAGGTATTGGTCCTAATGGACTCAGTGGCATGATTGTCCAATCCCGATAGGATTGCTTTGATGAGTAATGGGAATGAATTGTGATTGGATAGGTTTAGTAATACCCAAAACATGTTTTGTAATTACCTAAAAGCATATGATCTAGGGTTAATTTGGGGTTATTAGTACAAGGAGGGACAATGGGGGCCCAAAACTCAAGTCAATAGGGTTTAATGAGGTATTGGTCCTAATGGACTCAGTGGCATGATTGTCCGATCCCCATAGGATTGCATTGATTAGTAATGATAAATGATTGTGATAGGATATGTTTAGTAATACCCAAAACATGTTTGGTAATTACCAAAAAGCATATGATCTAAGGTTAAGTTGGGTTTTTTAGTACAAGCAGGGATAACGGGGGCCCAAAATTCAAGTCAATGGCGGTTTGGTGAGGTATTGGTCCCAATGGACTTAGTGTCATGATTTTCCAATTTCCATAGGATTGCTTTGATGAGTAATGATAAATGATTGTCATTGGGAGAACATCATCCACTTAATAGTTTGGTAATATTCATAACATGTTTGGTAATTACCTTAAAGCATATGATTGGGGTTAATTTGGGCTTCTTTGTACAAGGAGGTACATTTGGGGCCCAAAACTCAAGTCAATGGGGTTTGGTGAGGTATTGGGCCCAATGGACCCAGTGGCATGATTGTCCAATCCCCCATAAGATTGCTTTGATGAGTAATGGAAATGGATTGTGATTGAATAGGTTTAGTAATAACCAAAACATGTTTGGTAATTACCTAAAAGCATATGATCTAGGGTTAATTTGGGCTTTTTAGTACTGAGGGACAATGGGGGCCCAAAACTGAAGTCAATGGGGTTTAGTGAGGTATTGGTCCGAATGGACTTATTGGCATGATTGTCCAATCCCCATAGGATTGCTTTGATGAGTAATGATAAATAATTGTTATTGGGAGAACATCATCCTCTTAGCAGTTTGATAATCTTCATAACATGTTTGGTAATTACATTAAAGCATATGAATGGGTTAATTTGGGCTTCTTTGTACAAGGAGGTACATTGGGGGCGCAACACTCAAGTCAGTGGGGTTTGGTGAGGTATTGCGCCTAATGGACCCAGTGGCATGATTGTCCTATCCCCCATAAGATTGCTTTGATGAGTAATGGGAATGGATTGTGATTGAATAGGTTTAGTAATAACCAAAACATGTTTGGTAATTACCTAAAAACAAATGATCTAGGGTTAATTTGGGCCTTTTAGTACAATGAGAGACAACGGGGGCCCAAAACTCAAGTCAATGGGGTTTGGTGAGGTATTGGTCCTAATGGACTAAGTGACATGATTGTCCAATCCCCATAGGATTGCTTTGAGTAGTAATGATAAATGGTTGTGATTGGATAGGTTTAGTAATACCCAAAACATGTTTGGTAATTACCTAAAAGCATATGATCTAGGATTAATTTGGGCTTTTTAGTACATGAGGGACAATGGGGGCCCAAAACTGAAGTCAATGGGGTTTGGTGAGGTATTTGTCCGAATGGACTTATTGGCATGATTGTCCAATCCCCATAGGATTGCTTTGATGAGTAATGATAAATAATTGTCATTGGGAGAACATCATCCTCTTAGCAGTTTGATAATCATCATAACATGTTTGGTAATTACCTTAAAGCATATGAATGTGGTTAATTTGGGCTTCTTTGTACAAGGAGGTACATTGGGGGCCCGACACTCAAGTCAATGGGGTTTGGTGAAGTATTGGGCCTAATGGACCCAATTGCATGATTGTCCAATCCCCATAGGATTGCTTTGATGAGTAATGTGAATGGATTGTGATTGGATAGGTTTAGTAATACTCAAAACATGTTTGGTAATTACCTAAAAGCATATGATCTAGGGTTAATTTGGGTTTTTTAGTACAAGGAGGGACAATGGGGGCCCAAAAGTCAAGTCAATGGGGTTTGGTGAGGTATTGGTCCTAATGGACTCAGTGGCATGATTGTCCAATCCCCTTAGGATTGCTTTGATGAGTAATGATTAATGATTGTGATTGAATAGGTTTAGTAATACCCAAAACATGTTTGGTAATTACCTAAAAGCATATGATCTAGGGTTAATTTGGGCTTTTTAGTACAAGGAGGGACAATGGGGACGCAAAACTAAAGTCAATGGGGTTTAGTGATGTATTGGTTCTAATGAACTCAGTGGCATGATTGTCTAATCCCCATAGGATTCCTTTGATGAGTAATGATAAATGATTGTGATTGGATAGGTTTAGTAATACCCAAAACATGTTTGGTAATTACCTAAAAGCATTTGATCTAGGGTTAATTTGCGCTTTTTAGCACAAGGAAGGACAATGGGGGCCCAAAAGTCAAGTCAATGGGGTTGGGTGAGGTATTGGTCCTAATGGACTCAGTGGCATGATTTTCCAATCCCCGTAGGATTGCATTGATGAGTAATGATAAATGATTGTCATTGGGAGAACATCATACACTTAGTAGTTTGGTAATCTTCATAACATGTTTGGTAATTACCTTAAAGCATATGGTTGGGGTTGATTTGGGCTTCTTTGTATAAGGAGGTAAATTGGGGGCCCAAAACTGAAGTCAATGGGGGTTTGGCGAGGTATTGGGCCTAATGGATCCAGTGGCATGATTGCCCAATGCCCATAGGATTGCTTTGATGTGTAATGGGAATGGATTGTGATTGGATATGTTACACCTCAGAATTTCAAAGCGGAAAAGAAAGAAATAATAATAGTATTATTGGACGATGGCGGAAACATCGTCTTCTGGGAATGTCACTACTACAAGAAATGCGTTTGAATAACTAAGTGGTAAAACCAACATAAATAAATAGTATAAATAAATTTAATTAATTAGATTAAAAAAGAAATGAGAAAAACTATCTCAAACTAAAAAGAAGTGTAGAACTAAAACACCTAATAGATTATTTCTCGTAACTCAACCCGAGCCCGAAATCAAAGAAAATCCCCACCAACAAAACCTGCAAAGTATACAACAAATATCCACAATCAATGGGGAGTAACTAACAGCTCTCCCAGCCCAATATAGGATTCAAATAGCAATTTTAAGTAAAGTTAAAATAAATGTTACTACACAACAACCTGCTTCTAATAACAATAAGTAAGTCAACAATAATGAACTTAAGATAATCATAAAAGATCCATAGCATACGCCTCCAAAAGAATTAAACAAAATAATATAATAGGTTTTGAGAAAGAGCAGAACGCTAGTGGATCGCAACCCACTTCCTAAGGTTTGTCAGATTGAAATCTCCAGACAACCTATGGGCTTACGTTCCCCACTGCCTGTGTCTAAGAATGGCCAAACTCCCGATGCAGGATAGTACCCAGCTCAGTACTTCCCAACCTCTCGGACGACAACAATTAACCCAGGTAAAACCCCTAAATCGCAACCTAGGTGGTTGGCATGTTCTTCACCGGGACTACATCTATCCCACCGGATATCTTAATCTCAATAAAATATTTCTTCAAATAAATACTATAAATTATTCATTAAATATAGATAATAAGGAGCCCTTCAGGCCCTTACACCTAATCAGCAGAAACTAGGATCACAATCCAAGAGTCTCAATTCAACAATAGTTATTCTTCTCAAAGTAATAGTGATAATAATACTAATAAAAATCATTTCGCCAAACTAAAAAGAATAGACCTTCATTAAAACATAATTATACACCAAAAACACAGTATAATCAAATACTCTAACTACTACACTCTCGTTGTCAGAGTTTGGGTACAAGGTTAATTATAACGTTAGTTATAATATCCCCCTGTACATAAGTCTTGGCGAAACGGTACTAAAGACAGTGTTATTCTCCCTCGAGTATTATAACGTCGACAACTTAGATATTGATTAATGAAAGTACATCATTATTATAATCTCAATCAAATTACAAAGAACAATACCATCAAAAAATAAACAAGACACTCACAATATAATTATAAGTAAATATATCATTCAACTCAATAATAAAAATAAATAAATAAATAAATAAAACATGCAACAATTCTTCAAAAAGCTCCATATATCAAGATTTCACCTCAAAACAAGTCTTAACATGCTTCAACACAACAAGGTACGCCTTTTGAAATGGTTTTAAACATAAGCAGTAACTTCAAATAGACATAACTTTCATTCTACACAGTATTTTTTTGAAATTCTAAATGCATGTTAAAGCTTATCTCAATAGCTTTCCAACAAGTGGTCATAAGCACAATTCCAAGGTAAAACGACTGAGATATGACACTTTGAACATACATTGTCCAAACTGGTCGCGGGTCGTGAAATAGCTCGTGGGCCGCGAAAGGCCTTCTGTGTCTTTTGCTCGTGCACAGCAATAGGTATGCTATTTCACCCAAATTTTTACCACATATACTCATACATCAAAATAAAACATACCCAAGCCAATATATGATTATACCATAGAAATTAACTAGTTTAACATGAGGATTAACATAAAACATAAATTACATAGCCCCCAAACATGATAATTCAACATAAAATAACTACTCTAACATGATTAATCACAAATACATGAATCATAGCCCAAAATAAATAAATTTCCAGATTACTAAAACCACAAGAATTCATCCCAAAACCACACCCAACCTTAAACAACATTCAATAAACATGCTTAAACATAAACCCTAACATCATGCTACTAATTTTTCACAAATTCCTAATACTTTAATGATAATAATACATATAACATCACAAACATAACATTAGGCATGAAGAATAACATTTATACAATCCTAACATGATACTAACTTGAATAAAAAAAACAAGAACAATCCTAATAGCACCCTAACATATTCCTAAGCCTAATAACATGATTTCTAGCCTACTAACATAAATCCTAACAATACCAAAATCACTACTCTAATCCTAACGTGCTAAAAGAGATGCTAGTTACCTTGATTTTAGGTGGAAAATAATATTAGAATGGCAAAGAAAGAAGAGAATAACATTGCTCCCGAAAACTCCAAGAAAACCGGATGAGTCGTCTGTTTGAAATGGAAACTGCAGATGCGTCTTTCACTTTCTTCAAAAACAAATTACACCAAGAGCAAGATCTTTCCGAGTAGATGAATTTTGACTACTCACACGTCCAATTTCGATAAGAGACGAAAGTGATATGATGCAAACAAGTTAGGTGTGCAGAAATAGCCGAAAATGCGAGAAGGGAGAAGAAGAAGAGTTGTGATGCGTTTTTCCTGATTGTTTCCAGCTTTTGGAGGGGGGTTAAAGTGCAGAAAGTAATGAGATTATTCACCTCATTAAGCAAAGAGTTTAAGGGTGCATTAAGGTGGGTTAATGGGGGGATTATGAAGGTTTGACTCCTCATCTCTTGGTGGTTACAAAGAGGGTTAGAAGATGCTAATACTATGCTTAATACTCCTCTAAATTTCGGACAGCATAAGAAGAAATCGGGGTTGCAAAATTCGTTACGTTGGTCGGTCTAAAATATAATTAACGCTTAAAATAAAATCACACGCTACCTAATTTTATAGAATAAAATTTACTAACTATATTATAAAACAAATAGCCACATTAATAATAATAACAAATAAAATTCCTAAATAAATATATACACTTTAAATTAATAATCACAACAACATAATACAATAATTAAATAATTATACACTTTCAAAAATAGTTTTTAATAATAAATTATTTTATTTTAACGACAAATATCATTTTTAATGTAAACAACGCCAAAATTAAAGAGTGAAAATTACGGGGTGTTACAATCACTCCCCTTGAAAGAGTTTCGTCCTCGAAACTTCAAAACAACCAAGAGATCAAAAGAAAATACTCTAGACAAGGAAGATTAAGAAAAACACACATCAATGAATTTTATTAAGAATTTAACAACTTTGCGGGTATAAAATTTGATAACTCAAATAATATACATTTTATTTTGCAAGACCAAATAGAGTTGTATTGTAAAGAAGTATCGTAACAACCATTATTTATAAAATGTGAAAGAACCAAAGATAAGTATAAAGTTTAAGGTAAAAACGTTTGAATAATAAACTATAAGTAGTTTTGCAAAAGAAGCAGGAATAAATATTTACGTAAAATTATAAAAGAATAAATCCGAACATACATAAATATTTTCAGAAAAGAAACCAAGAAGCAAAAGTTCGTAAATTGATAGCCAAACCAATTTAAATAGAGATAACCACACAGGCTTATACTCCACTTTAAAAGATATGAATACTTTAATAAAGAGTAGCTAACTGCTTTATTAAAATAGCACTTACGAACTCAAGTCAAGACATATGTTATAAGAGTGTCACTAGAGGAAAAAAGCCTAAGGGCTGCGGTCAAAAAGGGCCCAAGGGCTGCGTTTTTTGACCGCAGCCATTACACTAGCAGCCCTTGGCATTTAGGAAGGGCTGCGGTTTTTAACCGCAGCCCTTTGCACGTCAAGGGCTGCGGTCAGGGCAATAACCGCAGCCCTTGGTGGGTTAAGGGCTGCGGTTATTGCCTTGACCGCAGCCCTTGTGACCAAAAAAAAATAATTTTTTTTTTTTTTTTTTGGCATTTTTTACTCCTAAATTTTCCGAAACAGTTATATATATAAAAAAGTATCATTTTTCATTGCAAAGATGTACACGTTACAAGTAATAGAGACTTTCCAAAGTAAAAAACGGAGGAACTCGTTTGGTGTTTGACTCTCCAGTAAGCACCAGCAACAGATTGAGAAGTTCAATGGCTCTCCTATTAATAGTTCCAGTTGATTCAACATGTGGCCCAGCACAAAGATCCCACCATTTATCCCCTACATAGAGCGAATACATTACAAGACACTAAAGTAAGCGAATATACCAAGAGCATAAACTACATTGCACTAAACCATTAAAAGCACAGAAAGGCACAAGTGTATTATGCAAGACATATCAAACACATAATAATCATAACTGGATAGCACAAAAATACTAATCAAAATCATCATATTGACACAATTTCTCAAAGTTCAGCAATTTCTAAATTGCTCTGAAAATTCTGCACCATAACCAAATGAATACAATTATAACAACTCTGATAAGAAATTTCACAAGGATACCAGATTCAGTAGATGCAAACCAAGCAGAAGCACTGACATTCAAAATTGATGATGATTCTGCACCATAACCAAACAGACATTAAGGAATAAATGACACATTACTAGTGTGGTTGACTTCATGAAGACCATACTCAATAAAGTCTAAAAATCAAAGAACTTCAAAAAAAAATCACAAAAATCGATCAAAAGATGAATAATGCCCTAACCGAAACAGAAGAGATTGAAAATCAGATTCAAGCATCATTTTCCTTAACAAGCAAACGATCAGACAAAATCACACAAAATCCTGAAAAAAAAAACGAAGCAGCATTCCATTTGCAGTTCGAAACAAGGACTTGAAGAAACCACCTAAAAATCACAGAACTTAAAAATACCACAAAAATCAATCGAAAGATGAATAAATGCCCTAAACGGAAAAGAAGAGATTGCAACTCAGACCGAAGTATCATTTTCCTAAACAAGCAAACAAGCAAACAGTCAAACTCACAAAATGCCCTAATAGACTAGCAAAACTCACTAAAGTAAGCTCAGCACACGCAACAATGTGGGCAAATATGCCTTTGCACTAATCAAATTTACAACAAAACAAATCCTAATTCAGACCGAAGCTCTAATTCTACGACATGAATGATCAAAATCCAATAAGACATCTCACTTATTAGAGCCAAAACGTACATAGAAGGAAAGAAAACACATAAAAGGCATTTGTCAAATACTAAAGACAATACCTTTTCTCATAGAATTCTTGTTGTGAATTTGATTGACCACAGCTAAGCTGAACTGTGCATACCTACTCCACCCATACGACAAACTCGGAGAATCCGCAACATCGAGATACATAGACAGGTAATCCACATTGTTCCCCTTGGGAAAAATAAGTACTCGCCTGCAGCATACATTGTATAATAAGTAACACCTCACACCACCTCGACGACATAAGCAATTACACAGCTAACCAAAATTCACAATACCATTTAAAACCACCAACGACAAACACTTCTGAATAGTGCTTCTTGGCATTCAACCGAGTGAACATTGTAGCACTCATGAACGATAGTAGCACCACTGAATTTGGAACGCCTTGTGATAGAACACATTGTTCCATGTTAAGCCTATACACCCTGGGAGCACCCAATTCAGCCATCAAATTCACTACAAATTCAATTTTAACAATAATTCAGCCATCAAATTCACGTAATTAAAAAATAATGCTTCAAAATGCAACTTAGTAACAAGAAATTATCATCCAAAATAGTAAAGTTGAAATCAAAGGAGGAATACCAGAAGAATTGGAGATGGGAAGCCGAGAAGAAGTAAGGCGGAGGAGAGATATCCGGCGTCGGAAAGGCAAGGCTAAGGCGAGGTGTCTAGTTTGGCGATTAAGGTTGCTGCTGAAGCTTGCGGCGGCGACTCGAGGCTCGCTGCCATTGAGAATCTGTCACAGAGGAGAGAGAAACTACACCAAATCAACCAACAAGCAACGCGAGGCAACAACAACAACAACGGCGGTAGAAACGCAGGGCAATAACAACAGCGGCGCACGAGCAATACCATCCCTAAATTAATTTAGGGTTTCGATTTTTATGCCCAGATAATGACGAAACTCTAAAATTCGTAGTATAAGCAACCAGATATTGGGACAAAAAAAAATCTAAAAAACCCATGAGAAATTAGATCTTAATTCTACCAAATTCGAAAAAGTATCACAAGATCTAAAACAAATAGCAAATAAACCCATAATCTAACTAAAAAGAATTGAAATTTAATGGAAATTAAAGATTAGAGATAAAATTGACAAACCCTTCAAATATAAAGCCAATAATCGAAGTCGCTTCTGAAAAAAGGAGGGCAGATTGGGCTGTGAGTTGTAAAACCCTACGAGGGAGATGGTGTCGATTCAACGGCGGCGAGAGTAGGCGTCGGTCAGGTCAGCGTGGTGGAGTTTCACCTTCGTCGATCAAAAATTCGTCAACATTCTCTCGCATCTCCTCCTCTTTCTCCACGATATGTCGGAAACCCTAACCCTAACATTGTCGTTTGAATGAACAAAAGGAGTGACGGAAGCGCAAGAGAAGAGTTAGTGTGAGAGAAGCTCCGGCGAGCGAGCGACGGCGGAGGGTGAGAAGAAATGCGAAGAGAGAGAGGGGGGTGGGGGTTTGATGAGGTGAAAGAGGGAAAATCAGGACTGAGGAGAGAGAGAAGCATTAGGGGAAATAGGGTTTGATGTTTGATGATGTTAGTTTGCGGGAAATCTCGCCCAACTGGATTTTTGGCCCAAGCGTAGAACTAGGCCTACTAGGGGCTACGGTTAGCCCAAAGCCGCAACCCTTTCTAGTTGGGGATGCTGTTTTTGAGCTGATCGCAACCATTAATCTAAGGGCTGCGGTTAATGTAAAAACCGCAGCCCTTGCACCGCAGCCCTTGTGTTTTTTCCACTAGTGTGTACGCCTCCTAAACATATATATAAAATTTTAAGTTCACAAAAGAAATTGATCACTTTAAAATAAATTTCACAACGACGAAACACTAATAATAAATAGGCGATAAAATACTAAATAATAACCAACAATTATAAAATTTGCCAAGTCGACACAAATGTGCATGGAATCACCCATTGCAACCTAGTATCAACAAAACAATATTTGAAAGTCTTCTTATCAAATCGACATTAAAGTTTACCGGAATCACCCAATATAAACTTAATATCAACTCAAAAAGAAAACTAACTCAAAATAGATAAAATGTGTCAAATTATCAAATTGACATACAAGTCAAAGTAATCACCCATTATAACTCAATATCAACTCAAACAAGTTTAAAATTTAGACTTATCAAATTGACATACAAGTCAAAGGAATCACCCATTATGACTTAATATCAACTCAAACAAGTTTTAGATTTCGGCTAAACGCAATTTTCTTTTCAAAGAGAATAGCAAAATATTAACAATAACAAAACTTGAATATCAAAATATAATTCTAATATAAGTATGAAATTTATTAAGAGAAAATATATAAAATATTATTTGAAACATGAACTCAAGTTCGAAAGTTTTGTAAATGACAAAAAAAACAAAAAACAAATAAGAAGTACTCACATAAAACCAGCACTTAGTTGAAAGAAACAGATGCTATATATCGTCTCACATAATAAAACACACTATTAAGCAACCATAAAAGTAGAATAACAGCAATGCACTATACATGACCATGTTAAAATAAAATAAAAGTTTATTTTTAAAATGCACAACACAAAACAATTTAAACGCGCAACTCAACCCCGAACTAGAGGGCTATAAATTACTTCGCTTTTGCTGCGCACTCTGATAACAACAAAGGTTACACGTAGGAGGCCCTGCAAATAAGATTAGCAAACTTGGAAGACTAATTCCACCAATAAACAAGTAACTATACATATTATATATGCTCCACAAGCATGAGAGCACACCACATTCCATAAGGCTTCCTCTTACTTACTCTACCCATCTTTCTCTCATTATAACGAAACTATCAAACATAATTTTAAACAGATTTTATCTCCTAAGGCTAACTAATAATTCTAAAGAATCATTAGCAACTCTTTTTCAGAGTTTAGGAGCGACCAATTGTAACACCTCAGAATTTCAAAGCGAAAAAAAAGAAATAATAATAGTATTATAGGACGATCATCTTCTGGGAATGTCACTACTACAAGAAATGCGTTTAAATAACTAAGTGGTAAAACCAACATAAATAAATAGTATAAATAAATTAAATTAATTAGATTAAAAAAGAAATGAGAAAAACTATCTCAAACTAAAAAGAAGTCTAGAATTAAAACACCTAGTAGATTATTTCTCGCATCTCAACCCGAGCCCAAAATCAAAGAAAATCCCCATCAACAAAACCTGCAAAATATACAACAAATATCCACAATCAGTGGGGAGTAACTAACAGCTCTCCCCGCCCATTATAGGATTCAAATAGCAATTTTAAGTAAAGTTAAAATAAATGTTATTAGACAACAACATGCTTCTAATAACAATAAGTAAGTCAACAATAATGAACTTAAGATAATCATACAAGATCCATAGCATACGCCTCCAAAAGAATTAAACAAAATAATATAATAGGTTTTGAGAAAAAGCAGAACGCTAGTGGATCGCAACCCACTTCCTAAGGTTTGTCAGATCGAAATCTCCAGATAGCCTATGGGCTTACGTTCCCTACTGCCTGTGTCTAAGAATGGCCAAACTCCCGAAGCAGGATAGTACCCAGCTCAGTACTTCCCAACCTCTCGGACGACAACAATTAACCCAGGTAATACCCCTAAATCGCAACCTAGGTGTTTGGCATGTTCTTCACCGGGGACTACATCTATCCCACCGGATATCTTAATCTCAATAAAATATTTTTTCAAATAAATACAATAATTTATTCATTAAATATAAATAATAAGGATGCCCTTCAGGCCCTTACACGTAAATCAGCAGAAACTAGGATTGCAATCCAAGAGTCTCAATTCAACAATAGTTATTCTTCTCAAAGTAATAGTGATAATAATACTAATAAAAATCATTTCGCCAAACTAAAAGAATAGAACTTCATTAAAACATAATTATACACCAAAAAAACAGTATAATCAAATACTCTAACTATTACACTCTTGTTGTCTGAGTTTGGGTACAAGGTTAATTACAACGTTAGTTATAATACCACCCGGTACATAACTCTTGGCGAAACGGTACTAAAGACAGTATTATTCTCCCTCGAGTACTATAACATCGACAACTTAGATATTGATTAATGAAAGTACAATATTATTATAATCTCAATTTAATTACAAACAACAATACCATCATAAAATAAACAAGACACTCACAATATAACTATAAGTAAATATATCATTCAACTCAATAATAAAAATAAATAAATAAAACATGTAACAATTCTTCAAAAAGCTCCATATATCAAGATTTCACCTCAAAACAAGTCTTAACATGCTTCAACACAACAAGGTACGCCTTTTGAAATGGTTTTAAACATAAGCAGCAACTTCAAATAGGCATAACTTTCAGACTACACAGTATTTTTATGAAATTCTAAATGCATGTTAAATCTTATCTCAATAGCTTTCCAACAAGTGGTCATAAGCACAATTCCGAGGTAAACTGATTGAGATATGACACTTTGAACATACACTGTCCAAACTGGTCGCTGGTCGTGAAATAGCTCGCGGGCCGCGAAAGGCCTTCTGTTTCTTTTCCTTGTGCACAGCAATAGGTATGCTATTTCACCCAAATTTTTACCACATATACTCATACATCAAACTGAAATATACCCGAGCCAATATATGATTATACCATAGAAATTAACTAGTTTAACATGAGGATTAACATAAAACATAAATTACATAGCCCCCAAACATGATAATTCAACATAAAATAACTATTCTAACATGATTAATCACAAATACATGAATCATAACCCAAAATAAATAAATTTCCAGATTACTAAAACCACAAGAATTCATGCCAAAACCACACCCAACCTTAAACAACATTCAATAAACATGCTTAAACATAACCCTAACATCATGCTACTAATTTTCACAAATCCCTAATAGTTTCATGATAATAATACATATAACATCACAAGCATAACATTAGGCATGAAGAATAACATTTATATAATCCTAACATGATACTAACTTGAATAAAAATAACAAGAACAATCCTAATAGCACCCTAACATATTCCTAAGCCTAATAACATGATTTCTAGCCTATTAACATAAATCCTAACAGTACCAAAATTACTACTCTAATCCTAACCTGCTAGAAGAGATGCTAGTTACCTTAATTTTAGGTGGAAAATAATATTAGAATGGCAAAGAAAGAAGAGAATAACATTGCTCCCGAAAACTCCAAGAAAATCGGATGAGATGCGTTTTTCACTTTCTTCAAAAACAAATTATACTAGGAGCAAGATCTTCCGAGTAGATGAATTTTGACTACTCACACGTCCAATTCCGATAAGAGACGAAGGAGATATGATGCAAATAAGTTAGGTGTGCAGAAATGGCCGAAAATGCGAGAAGGGAGAAGAAGAAGAGTTGTGATGCGTTTTTCCTGATTGTTTCCAGCTTTTGGAGGGGGGGTTAAAGTGCAAAAAGTAATGAGATTATTCACCTAGTTAAGCAAACAGTTTTAAGGGTGCATTAAGGTGGGTTAATGGGGGGTTAATGGTGGCAATTGATGGGGGGTTTATGAAGGTTTGACTCCTTATCTCTTGGTAAATACAAACAGGGTTAGAAGATGCTAATACTATGCTTAATACTTCTCTAAATTTCGGACAATATAAGAAGGAAATGGGCTTGCAAAATTCGTTAAGTTGGTCAGTCAAAAATATAATTAACGCTTAAAACAAAATTACACGCTACCTAAATTTTATAGAATAAAAATTACTAACAATATTATAAAACAAATACGAACATTAATAATAATAACAAATAAAATTCCTAAATAAATATATACACTTTAAATTAATAATCACAACAACATAATACAATAATTAAATAATTATACACTTTCAAAAATAGTTTTTAATAATAAATTATTTTATTTTACCGGTAAATATCATTTTTAATTGTAAACAGCCCCAAAAATTAAGAGTGAAAATTACGGGGTGTTACATGATAGGTTTAGTAATACCCAAAACAAGTTTGGTAATTACCTAAAAGCATATAATCTAGGGTTAATTTGGGCTTTTTAGTACAAGGAGGAACAATGGGGGCCTAAAACTCAAGTCAATGGGGTTTGGTGAGGTATTGGTCCTAATGAACTCAGTGGCATGATTGTCCAATCCCCATAGGATTGCTTTGATGAGTAATGATAAATGATTGTGATTGGATAGGTTTAGTAATACCCAAAACATGTTTGGTAATTACCTAAAAGCATATGATCTAGGGTTAATTTGGACTTTTTAGTACAAGGAGAGACAATGGGGGTCCAAAACTCAGGTCAATGGGGTTTGGTGAGGTATTGCACCTAATGGACCTAGTGGCATGATTGTCCAATCCCCAAAGGATTGCTTTTATGAGTAATTGGAATGAATTGTGATTGGATTGGTTTAGTAATACCCAAAACATGTTTGGTAATTACCTAAAACCATATGATCTAGGGTTAATTAGGGCTTTTTAGTACACAGAGGGACAATAGGGGTAAAAAACTCAAGTCAATGGGGTTTATTGAGGTATTGGTCCTAATGGACTCAGTGGCATGATTGTCCAATCCCCATAGGATTGCTTTGATGAGTAATGATAAATGATTGTGATTGGATAGGTTTAGTAATACCCGAAACATGTTTGGTAATTACATAAAAGCATATTATCTAGGGGTGAACATGGGTTTTTTAGTATAAGGAGGGACAATGGGGGCCCAAAACTCAAGTCAATGGGGTTTGATGAGGTATCGGTCCTAATGGACTCAGTGGCATGATTGTCCAGTCCCCATAGGATTGCTTTGATGAGTAACGATAAATGATTGTCATTGGGAGAACATCATCCACTTAGTAGTTTGGTAATCTTCATAACATGTTTGGTAATGATGATCTTAAAGCATATGATTGGGGGCCCAAAACTCAAGTCAATGGAATTTGGTGAGGTATTGGGCCTAATGGACCCAGTGGCATGATTGTCCAACCCCCATAGGATTGCTTTGATGAGTAATGGGAATGGATTTTGATTGAATAGGTTTAGTAATACCCAAAACATGTTTGGTAATTACCTAAAAGCATATGATCTAGGGTTAATTTGGGCTTTTTAGTACAAGGAGGGACAATGGGGGCCCAAAATCAAATCAATGGGGTTGGGTAAGGTATTGGTCCTAATGTACTCACTGGCATGATTGTCCAATCCCCATAGGATTGATTTAATGAGTAATGATAAAGGATTATCTTTGGGAGAACATCATCCACTTAGTATTTTGGTAATCTTCATAACATGTTTGGTAATTACCTTAAAGCATATGACTGGGGTTACTTTGGGCTTCTTTGTACAAGGAGGTACATTGGGGGCCCAAAACTGAAGACAATGGGGTTCGGTGAGGTATTGGGCCTAATGGACCCTGTGCCATGATTGTCCAATCCCCATAGGATTGCTTTGATGAGTAAAGGGAATGGATTGTGATTGGATATGTTTAGTAATAACCAAAACATGTTTGGTAATTACCTAAAAGCATATGATCTTGGGTTAATTTGGGTTTTTTGTACAAGGAGGGACAATAGGGGCCAAAACTCAATAAATGGGGTTTGATGAGGTATTGGTTCTAATGAACTCAGTGGCATGATTGTCCAATCCCGATAGGATTGCTTTGATGAGTAATGGGAATGGATTGTGATTGGATAGGTTTAGTAATACCCAAAACATGTTTGGTAATTACCTAAAAGCATATGATCTAGGGTTAATTTGGGCTTTTTAGTACAAGGAGGGGCAATGGGTGCCCAAAACTCAAGTCAGTGGGGTTGGTTGAGGTATTGGTCCAAATGGACTCAGTGGCATGATTGTCTAATCCCCATAGGATTGCTTTGATGAGTAATGATAAATGATTATCATTAGGAGAACATCATCCACTTTGTAGTTTAGTACTCTTCATAACATGTTTGGTAATTACCTTAAAGCATATGATTGGGGTTAATTTGGGCTTCTTTGTACAAGGAGGTACATTGGGGGCCCAAAACTGAAGTCAATGGGGTTTGGTGAAGTATTGGGCGTAATGAACCTAGTGGCATGATTGTCCAATCTCCATAGGATTGCTTTGATCAGTAATGGGAATGAATTGTGATTGGATAGGTTTAGTAATGCCCAAAACATGTTTGGCAATTACCTAAAAGCATATGATTTAGGGTTATTTTGGGCTTTTTAGTACAAAAAGGGACAATGGGGGCCCAAAACTCAAGTCAACGGGGTTTGGTGAGGTATTGGTCCTAATGGACTCAGTGGCATGATTGTCCAATCCCCATAGGACTGCTTTGATGAGTAATGATAAATGATTATCATTGGGAGAACATCATCCACTTAGTAGTTTGGTAACCTTCATAACATGTTTGGTAATTACCTTAAAACATATGATTTGGGTTAATTTGGGCTTCTTTGTACAAGGAGGTACATTGGGGGCCCAAAACTGAAGTCAATGGGGTTTGGTAAGGTATTGGGCCTAATGAACCCAGTGGCATGATTGTCCAATCCCAATAGGATTGCTTTGATGAGTAATGGGAATGGATTGTGATTGGATAGGTTTAGTAATACCCAAAACATGTTTGATAATTACCTAAAAGCATATGATCTAGGGTTAATTTGGGCTTTTTAGTACAAGGAGGGACAATGACGGCCCAAAACTCATGTCAATGGGGTTTGGTGAGGTATTGGTCCTAATGGACTCAGTGGCGTGATTGTCTAATCCCCATAGAATGCTTTGATGAGTGATGATAAATGATTGTGATTGGATAGGTTTAGTAATATCGAAAATATGTTTGGTAATTACCTAAAAGCATTTGATCTAGGGTTAATTTGGGCTTTTTAGTACAAGGAGGGACAATGGGGGCCCGAAACTCAGGTCAATGAGGTTTTGTGAGGCATTGGTTCTAATGGACCCAGTGGCATGATTGTGTAATCCTCATAGGCTTGCTTTGATGAGTAATGGGAATAGATTGTGATTGGATAGGTTTAGTAATACCCAAAACGTGTGTGGTAATTACCTAAAAGCATATGATCTAGGGTTAATTTGGGCTTTTTAGTACAAAAAGGAACAATGGAGGCCGAAAACTCAAGTCAACGGGGTTTGGTGAGGTATTGGTCCTAATGGACTCAGTGGCATGGTTGTCCATTCCCGATATGATTGCTTTAATGAGTAATGATAAATGATTGTGATTGGATAGGTTTAGTAATACCCAAAACATGTTTGGTAATTACCTAAAAGCATATGATCTAGGATTAATTTGGGCTTTTTAGTACAAGGAGGGACAATTGGGGCCCAAAACTCATGTCAATGGGGGTTGGGTGAGGTATTGGTCCTAATGGACTTAGTGGCATGATTGTCCAATCCCCAAAAGGATTGCTTTGATGAGTAATGACAAATGATTGTCATTGGGAGAACATCATCCACATAGGAGTTTGACAATCTTCATAACATGTTTAGTAATTACCTTAAAGCATATGATTGAGGTTAATTTGGGCTTCTTTGTACAAGGAGGTACACTAGGGGCCCAAAACTGAAGTCAATGGGATTTGGTGAGGTATTGGGCCTAATGGACCCAATGGAATGATTGTCCAATCCTCATAGGATTGCTTTGATGAGTAATGGGAATGTATTGTGATTGGATAGGTTTAGTTAATACCAAAAACATGTTTGATAATTATCTAAAAGCATATGTTCTAGGGTAATTTGGGGTTTTTAGTCCAAGGAGGGACAATGGGGGCCCAAAACTCTAGTCAATGGGGTTTGGTGAGGCATTGGTCCTAATGGACCCAGTGGGATGATTGTCCAATCCCCATAGGATTGCTTTGATGAGTAATGATAAATGATTATCATAGGGAGAACATCATCCACTTTCTAGTTTGGTAACCTTTATAACATGTTTGGTAATTACCTTCAAGCATATGATTGGGGTTAATTTGGGCTTCTTTGTACAAGGAGGTACATTGGGGGCCCAAAACTGAAGTCAATGGGGTTTCGTGAGGTATTGGACCTAATGAACCCATTCGCATGATTGTCCAATCCCCATAGGATTGCTTTGATGAGTAGTGGGAATGGATTGTGATTGGATAGATTTAGTAATACCCAAAACATGTTTGATAATTACCTAAAAGCATATGATCTAGGGTTAATTTGGGCTTTTTAGTACAAGGAGGGACAATGACTGCCCAAAACTCAAGTCAATGGGGTTTGGTGAGGTATTGGTCCTAATTGACTCAGTGGCGTGATTGTCTAATCCCCATAGAATGCTTTGATGAGTAATGATAAATGATTGTGATTGGATAGGTTTAGTAATATCGAAAATATGTTTGGTAATTACCTAAAAGCATATGATCTAGGGTCAATTTGGGCTTTTTAGTACGAGGAGGGACGATGTGGACCCAAAACACAGATCAATGGGGTTTGGTGAGGCATTGGTTCTAATGAACCCAGTGGCATGATTGTCCAATCCCCATAGGATTGCTTTGATGAGTAATGGGAATGAATTATGATTGGATAGGTTTAGTAATACCCAAAACATGTTTGGTAATTACCTAAAAGCTTATGATCTAGGGTTTATTTGGGCTTTTTAGTACAAAAAGGGACAACGAGGGCCCAAAACTCAAGTCAACGGATTTTGATGAGGTATTGGTCCTAATGGACTTAGTGGCATGATTGTCCAATCCCCATAGGATTGCTTTGATGAGTAATGATAAATGATTGTGATTGGATAGGTTTAGTAATACCGAAAATATTTTTGGTAATTACCTAAAAGCATATGATCTAGGATAGATTTGGGCTTTTTAGTACAAGGAGGGACAATGGGGGCCCAAAACTCAGGTCAATGGGGTTTGGTGAGGCATTGGTCCTAATGGACCCAGTGGCATGATTGTCCAATCCCCAAAGAATTGCTTTGATGATTAATAATAAACGATTATCATTGGGAGAACATCATCCACTTAGTAGTTTGGTAATGTTCGTAACATTTTTGGTAATTACCTTAAAGCATTTGATTGGGGTTAATTTGGGCTTCTTTGTACAAGGAGGTACATTGGGGGCCCAAAACTGAAGTCAATGGGGTTTGGAGAGGTATTGGGCCTAACGAACCCAGTGGCATGATTGTCCAATCCCCATAAAATTGCTTTGATGAGTAATGGGAATGGATTGTGATTGGATAGGTTTAGTAATAACCAAGACATGTTTGATAATTAACTAAAAGCATATGATCTAGGGTTTATTTGGGCTTTTTAGTACAAGGAGGGACAATGACGGCCTAAAACTCAAGTCAATGGGGTTTGGTGAGGTATTGTTCCTAATGGACTCATTGGCGTGATTGTCTAATCCCCATAGATTGCTTTGATGAGTAATGATAAATGATTGTCATTGGATAGGTTTAGTAATATCGAAAATATGTTTGGTAGTTACCTAAAAGCATATGATCTAGGGTTAATTTGAGCTTTTTAGTACAAAAAGGGACAATGGGGGCCCTAAACTCAAGTCAACGGGGTTTGGTGAGGTATTGGTCCTAATGGACTCAGTGGCATGATTGTCCAATCCCGATATGATTGCTTTGATGAGTAATGATAAATGATTGTGATTGGATAGGTTTAGTAATACCCAAAACATGTTTGGTAATTACCTAAAAGCATATGATCTAGGGTCAATTTGGGCTTTTTAGTACAAGGAAGGACAATGGGGGCGCAAAACTCTGGTCAATGGGTTTGGTGAGACATTGATCCTAATGGACCCAGTGGCATGATTGTCCAATCCCTATAGGATTGCTTTGATGAGTAATGATAAATGATTATCATTGGGAGAACATCATCCACTTAGTAGTTTGGTAATCTTCATAACATGTTTGGTAATTACCTTAAAGCATATGATTGGGGTTAATTTGGGCTTCTTTGTACAAGGAGGTACACTAGGGGCCCAAAACCGAAGTCAATGGGGTTTGGTGAGGTATTGGGCCTAATGGACCCAATGGCATGACTGTCCAATCCTCATAGGATTGCTTTGATGATTAATGGGAATGTATTGTGATTGGATAGGTTTAGTAATACAAAAAACATGTTTGATAATTACCTAAAAGCATATGTTCTAGGGTTATTTGGGGTTTTTAGTCCAAGGAGGGACAATGGGGGCCCAAAACTCAAGTCAATGTGGTTGGGTGAGGTATTGGTCCTAATGGACTCACGGGCATGATTGTCTAATCCCCATAGGATTGCTTTGATGAGTAATGATAAATGATTATCATTGGGAGAACATCATCCACTTAGTAGTTTGGTAATCTTCATAACATGTTTGGTAATTACCTTAAAGCATATGATTGGGGTTAATTTGGGCTTCTTTGTACAAGGAGGTACACTAGGGGCCCAAAACCGAAGTCAATGGGGTTTGGTGAGGTATTGGGCCTAATGGACCCAATGGCATGACTGTCCAATCCTCATAGGCTTGCTTTGATGAGTAATGGGAATGGATTGTGATTGGATAGGTTTAGTAATACCCAAAACATGTTTGGTAATTACCTAAAAGCATATGATCTAGGGTCAATTTGGGATTTTTATTACAAGGAGGGAGAATGGGGGCCTAAAACTCTGGTCAATGAGGTTTGGTGAGGCATTGGTCCTAATGGACCCAGTGGCATGATTGTCCAATACCCATAGAATTGCTTTGATGAGTAATGATAAATGATTATCATTGGGAGAACATTATCCACTTAGCAGTTTGGTAATCTTCAAAACATGTTTGGTAATTACCTTAAAGTATATGATTGGGGTTAATTTGGGCTTCTTTGTGTAAGAAGGTACACTGGGGGCCCAAAACTGAAGTCAATGGGGTTTGGTCAGGTATTGGGCCTAATGAACCAAGTGGCATGATTGTCCAATCCCCATAGGATTGCTTTGATGAGTATTGAGAATGGATTGTGATTGGATAGGTTTAGTAATACCTAAAACATGTTTGATAATTACCTAAAAGCATATGATCTAGGGTTAATTTGGGCTTTTTAGTACAAGGAGGGACAATGATGGCCCAAAACTCAAGTCAATGACGTTTGGTGAGGTATTGTTCCTAATGGACTCAGTGGCGTGATTGTCCAATCCCCATATGATTGCTTTGTTGAGTAATGATAAATGATTGTGATTGGATAGGTTTAGTAATACCCAAAACATGTTTGGTAATTACCTAAAAGCATATGATCTAGGGTTAATTTGGGCTTTTTAGTACAAAAAGTGACAGTGGGGGCCCAAAACTCAAGTCAACGGGGATTGGTGAGGTATTGGTCCTAATGGACTCAGTGGCATGATTGTCCAATCCCCATATGATTGCTTTGTTGAGTAATGATAAATGATTGTGATTGGATAGGTTTAGTAATACCCAAAACATGTTTGGTAATTACATGAAATCATATGATCTAGGGTCAATTTGAGCTTTTTAGTACAAGGAGGGACAATAGGGGGCCCAAAACTCTGGTCAATAGGGTTTGGTGAGGCATTGGTTCTAATGGACCCAGTGGCATGATTGTCCAATCCCTATAGGATTGCTTTGATGAGTAATGATAAATGATTATCATTAGGAGAACATCATCCACTTAGTAGTTTAGTAATCTTCATAACATGTTTGGTAATTACCTTAAAGCGTATGATTGGGGTTAATTTGGGCTTCTTTGTACAAGAAGGTACATTGGGGGCTCAAAACTGAAGTCAATGGGGGTTTGGTGAGGTATTGGGCCTAATGGACCCAGTGCCATGATTGTCCAATCCCCATAGGATTGCTTTGATATGTAATTAATGGGAATGGATTGTAATTGGATAGGTTTTGTAAAACCCAAAACATCTTTGGTAATTACCTAAAAGCATATGATCTAGGGTTAATTTTGGCTTTTTATTACAAGGAGGGACAATAAGGGCCCAAAACACAAGTAAATGGGGTTTGATGAGGTATTGGTTCTAATGAACTTAGTGGTAGGATTGTCCAAGCCCCATTGGATTCCTTTGATGAGTAATGATAAATGATTGTGATTGGATAGGTTTAGTAATACCCAAAACATGTTTGGTAATTATCTAAAAGCATATGATCTAGGGTTAATTTGGCCTTTTTAGTACAAGGAGGGATAATGGGGGCCCAAAACTCAAGTCAATGGGGGTTGGGTGAGGTATTGGTCCTAATGGACTCAGTGGGATGATTGTCCAATCCCCAAAGGATTGCTTTGATGAGTAATGACAAATGATTGTCATTGGGAGAACATCATCTACTTAGAAGTTTGATAATCTTCATAACATGTTTGGTAATTACCTTAAAGCATATGATTGGGGTTAATTTGGGGCTTCTTTGTACAAAGAGGTACATTGGGGCCCCAAAACTGAAGTCAATGGGGTTTTGTGAGGTATTGGGCCTAATGAACCCAGTGGCATGATTGTCCAATCCCCATAGGATTGATTTGATGAGTAATGGGAATGTATTGTGATTGGATAGGTTTAGTAATACCCAAAACATGTTTGGTAATTACCTAAAAGCAAATGATCTAGGGTTAATTTGGGCTTTTTACTACAAAAAGGGACAACGGGGGCCCAAAATTCAAGTCAACGGGGTTTGGTGAGGTGTTGGTCCTAATGGACTCAGTGGCATGATTGTCCAATCCCCATCGGATTGCTTTGATGAGTAATGATAAATGATTGTGATTGGATAGGTTTAGTAATACCGAAAACATGTTTGGTAATTACGTAAAAGCATATGATTAAGGGTCAATTTGGGCTTTTTAGTACAAGGATGGACAATGGGGGCCCAAAACTCAGGTCAATGGGGTTTGGTGAGGCATTGGTTCTAATTGACCAAGTGGCATGATTGTCTAATCCCCATATGCTTGCTTTGATGAGTAATGGGAATGGATTGTGATTGGATAGGTTTAGTAATACCCAAAACATGTTTGATAATTACCTATTAGCATATGATCTAGGGTTAATTTGGGCTTTTTAGTACAAGGAGGGACAATGATGGCCCAAAACTCAAGTCAATGGGGTTTGGTGAGGTATTGGTCCTAATGGACTCAGTGGCGTGATTGTCTAATCCCCATAGAATGCTTTGATGAGTAATGATAAATGATTGTGATTGGATAGGTTTAGAAATATAGAAAATATGTTTGGTAATTACCTAAAAGCATATGATCTAGGGTCAATTTGGGCTTTTTAGTACAAGGAGGGACAATGCGGGCCCAAAACTCAGGTCAATGGGGTTTGGTGAGGCATTGGTTCTAATGGACCAAGTGGCAAGATTGTCTAATCCCCATAGGCTTGCTTTGATGAGTAATAGGAATGGATTGTGATTGGATAGGTTTAGTAATACCCAAAACATATTTGGTAATTACCTAAAAGCATATGATCTAGGGTTAATTTGGGCTTTTTAGTACAAAAAGGAACAATGGAGGCCGAAAACTCAAGTCAACGGGGTTTGGTGAGGTATTGGTCCTAATGGACTCAGTGGCATGATTGTCCAATCCCCATATGATTGCTTTGATGAGTAATGATAAATGATTGTGATTGGATAGGTTTAGTAATACCCAAAACATGTTTGGTAATTACCTAAAAGCATATGATCTAGGGTCAATTTGGGCTTTTTAGTACAAGGAGGGACAATGGGGGCCCAAAACTCTGGTCAATAGGTTTTGGTGAGGCATTGGTCCTAATGGACCCAGTGGCATGATTGTCCAATCCCCATAGGATTGCTTTGATGAGTAATGATAAATGATTATCCAATCCACATAGGATTGCTTTGATGAGTAATGGGAATGAATTGTGATTGGATAGGTTTAGTAATACCCAAAACATGTTTGGTAATTACCTAAAATCATATGATCTAGGGTTAATTTGAGCTTTTTAGTACAAAAAGGGACTAAGGGGGCCCAAAACTCAAGTCAAAGGGGTTTATTGAGGTATTGGTCCTAATGGACTCAGTGGCATGATTGTCCAATCCCCATATGATTACTTTGATGACTAATGATAAATGATTGTGATTGGATAGGTTTAGTAATACCCAAAACATGTTTGGTAATTACCAAAACTCATATGATCTAGGGTCAATTTAGGCTTTTTAGTACAAGGAGAGACAATGGGGCCCAAAACTCTAGTCAATGGGGTTTGGTGAGGCATTGGTTCTAATGGACCAAGTGGCAAGATTGTCTAATCCCCATAGGCTTGCTTTGATGAGTAATAGGAATGGATTGTGATTGGATAGGTTTAGTAATACCCAAAACATATTTGGTAATTACCTAAAAGCATATGGTCTAGGGTTAATTTGGGCTTTTTACTACAAAAATGGACAATGGGTGCCCAAAACTCAAGTCAACGGGGTTTGGTGAGGTATTGGTCCTAATGGACTCAGTGGCATGATTGTCCAATCCCCATATGATTGCTTTGATGAGTAATGATAAATGATTGTGATTGGATAGGTTTATTAATACCCAAAACATGTTTGGTAATTACCTAAAAGCATATGATCTAGGGTAAATTTGAGCTTTTTAGTACAAGGAGGGACAATGGGGGCCCAAAACTCTGGTCAATGGGGTTTGGTGAGGCATTGGTCTTAATGGACCCAGTGGCATGATTGTCCAATCCCCATAGGATTGCTTTGATGAGTAATGATAAATGATTATCATTAGGAGAACATCATCCACTTTGTAGTTTGGTAATCTTTATAACATGTTTGGTAATTACCTTAAAGCATATGATTGGGGTTAATTTGGGCTTCTTTGTACAAGGAGGTACATTGGGGGCCCAAAACTGAAGTCAATGGGGTTTGGTGAGGTATTGGGCCTAATGGACCCAATGGCATGATTGTCCAATCCTCATAAGATTGCTTTCATGAGTTATGGGAATGTATTGTAATTGGATAGGTTTAGTAATACCAAAAACATGTTTGATAATTACCTAAAAGCATATAATCTAGGGTTAATTTGGGGTTTGTAGTACAAGGAGAGACAATGAGGGCCCAAAACTCATGTCAATGGGGTTCGGTGAGGTATTGGTCCTAATGGACTCAGTGGCATGATTAACCAATCCCCATATGATGCTTTGATGAGTAATGATATATGATTGTGATTGGATAAGTTTAGTAATACCGAAAACATGTTTGGTAATTATCTAAAAGCATTTTATCTAGGGTCAATTTGGGCTTTTTAGTACAAGGAGGGACAATAGGGCCCCAAAACTCAGGTCAATGGGGTTTGGTGAGGTATTGGTCCTAATTGACCCAGTGGCATGATTGTCCAATCCCCATGGGATTGCTTTGATGAGTAATGTGAATGAATTGTGATTGGATAGGTTTAATAATACCCAAAACATGTTTGGTAATTACCTAAAAGCATATGATCTAGGGTTAATTACGGCTTTTTAGTACAAGGAGGGACAATAGGGGCCCAAAACTCAAGTCAATGGGGTTTAGTGAGGTATTGGTCCTAATCGAATCAGTGGCATGATTGTCAAATCCCCATAGGATTGATTTGATGAGTAATGATAAATGATTGTCCAATCCCCATAGGATTGCTTTGATGAGTAATGGGAATGAATTGTGATTGGATAGGTTTAATAATACCCAAAACATGTTTGGTAATTACCTAAAAGCATATGATCTAGGGATAATTTGGGCTTTTTAGTACAAAAAAGGGACAATGGGGGCCCAAAACTCAAGTCAACGGGGTTTGGTGAGGTATTTGTCCTAATGGACTTAGTGGCATTATTGTCCAATCGCCATATGATTGCTTTGATGAGTAATGATAAATGATTGTGATTGGATAGGTTTAGTAATACCCAAAACATGTTTGGTAATGACCTAAAAGCATATGATCTAGGGTCAATTTGGGCTTTTTAGTAAAAGGAGGGACAATGGGGGCCCAAAACTCAAGTCAATGGGGTTTGGTGAGGCATTGGTCTTAATGGACCCAGTGGCATGATTGTCTAATCCGCATAGGATTGCTTTGATGAGTAATGATAAATGATTATCATTGGGAGAACATCATCCACTTTGTAGTTTGGTAATCTTTATAACATGTTTGGTAATTACCTTAAAGCATATGATTAGGGTTAATTTGGGCTTCTTTGTACAAGGAGGTACATTGGGGGCCCAAAACTGAAGTCAATGGGGTTTGGTGAGGTATTGGGCCTAATGGACCCAATGGCATGATTGTCCAATCCTCATAAGATTGCTTTCATGAGTTATGGGAATGTATTGTGATTGGATAGGTTTAGTAATACCAAAAACATGTTTGATAATTACCTAAAAGCATATAATCTAGCGTTAATTTGGGCTTTGTAGTACAAGGAGGGACAATGAGGGCCCAAAACTCAAGTCAATGGGGTTTGGTGAGGTTTTGGTCCTAATGGACTCAGTGGCATGATTGTCCAATCCCTATAGGATTGCTTTGATGAGTAATGATAAATGATTGTGATTGGGTAGGTTTAGTAATACCGAAAACATGTTTGGTATTTATCTAAAAGCATATGATCTAGGGTCAATTTGGGATTTTTGGTACAAGAAGGGACAATGGGGGCCCAAAATTCAGGTCAATGGGGTTTGGTGAGGTATTGTTTCTAATTGACCCAGTGGCATGATTGTCCAATCCCCATAAGATTGCTTTGATGAGTAATGGGAATAAATTGTGATTGGATAGGTTTAATAATACCCAAAACATGTTTGGTAATTACCTAAAAGCATATGATCTAGGGTTAATTAGGGCTTTTTAGTACAAGGAGGAATAATAGGGGCCCAAAACTCAAGTCAATGGGGTTTGGTGAGGCATTGGTCCTAATGGACCCAGCGGCATGATTGTCCAATCCCCATAGGATTGCTTTGATGAGTAATGGGAATGAATTGTGATTAGATAGGTTTAATAATACCCAAAACATGTTTGGTAATTACCTAAAAGCATATGATCTAGGGTTAATTACGGCTTTTTAGTACAAGGAGGGACAATAGGGGCCCAAAACTCAAGTCAATGGGGTTTAGTGAGGTATTGGTTCTAATCGAATCAGTGGCATGATTGTCAAATCCCCATAGGATTGATTTGATGAGTAATGATAAATGATTGTCCAATCCCCATAGGATTGCTTTGATGAGTAATGGGAATGAATTGTGATTGGATAGGTTTAATAATACCCAAAACATGTTTGGTAATTACCTAAAAGCATATGATCTAGGGATAATTTGGGCTTTTTAGTACAAAAAAGGGACAATGGGGGCCCAAAACTCAAGTCAACGGGGTTTGGTGAGGTATTTGTCCTAATGGGCTTAGTGGCATTATTGTCCAATCGCCATATGATTGCTTTGATGAGTAATGATAAATGATTGTGATTGGATAGGTTTAGTAATACCCAAAACAAGTTTGGTAATGGCCTAAAAGCATATGATCTAGGGTCAATTTGGGCTTTTTAGTAAAAGGAGGGACAATGGGGGCCCAAAACTCTAGTCAATGGGGTTTGGTGAGGCATTGGTCTTAATGGACCCAGTGGCATGATTGTCCAATCCGCATAGGATTGCTTTGATGAGTAATGATAAATGATTATCATTGGGAGAACATCATCCACTTTGTAGTTTGGTAATCTTTATAAAATGTTTGGTAATTACCTTAAAGCATATGATTAGGGTTAATTTGGGCTTCTTTGTACAAGGAGGTACATTGGGGGCCCAAAACTGAAGTCAATGGGGTTTGGTGAGGTATTGGGCCTAATGGACCCAATGGCATGATTGTCCAATCCTCATAAGATTGCTTTCATGAGTTATGGGAATGTATTGTGATTGGATAGGTTTAGTAATACCAAAAACATGTTTGATAATTACCTAAAAGCATATAATCTAGCGTTAATTTGGGCTTTGTAGTACAAGGAGGGACAATGAGGGCCTAAAACTCAAGTCAATGGGGTTCGGTGAGGTTTTGGTCCTAATGGACTCAGTGGCATGATTGTCCAATTCCTATAGGATTGCTTTGATGAGTAATGATAAATGATTGTGATTGGATAGGTTTAGTAATACCGAAAACATGTTTGGTATTTATCTAAAAGCATATGATCTAGGGTCAATTTGGGATTTTTGGTACAAGAAGGGACAATGGGGGCCCAAAATTCAGGTCAATGGGGTTTGGTGAGGTATTGTTTCTAATTGACCCAGTGGCATGATTGTCCAATCCCCATAAGATTGCTTTGATGAGTAATGGGAATGAATTGTGATTGGATAGGTTTAATAATACCCAAAACATGTTTGGTAATTACCTAAAAGCATATGATGTAGGGTTAATTTGGGCTTTTTAGTACAAGGAGGAATAATAGGGGCCCAAAACTCAAGTCAATGGGGTTTGGTGAGGCATTGGTCCTAATGGACCCAGCGGCATGATTGTCCAATCCCCATAGGATTGCTTTGATGAGTAATGATAAATGATTTTCATTGGGAGAACATCATCCACCTTGTAGTTTGGTAATCTTTATAACATGTTTGGTAATTACCGTAAAGCATATGATTGAGGTTAATTTGGGCTTCTTTGTACAAGGAGGTACATTGGGGGCCCAAAACTGAAGTCAATGGGGTTTGGTGAGGTATTGGGCCTAATGGACCCAATGGCATGATTGTCCAATCCTCATAAGATTGCTTTCATGAGTTATGGGAATGTATTGTGATTGGATAGGTTTAGTAATAACAAAAACATGTTTGATAATTACCTAAAAGCATATGATCTACAGTTAATTTGGTGTTTGTAGTACAAGGAGGGACAATGAGGGCCCAAAACTCAAGTCAATGGGGTTCGGTGAGGTATTGGTCCTAATGGACTCAGTGGCATGATTATCCAATGCCCATATGATTGCTTTGATGAGTAATGATATATGATTGTGATTGGATAGGTTTAGTAATACCGAAAACATGTTTGGTAATTATCTAAAAGCATATTATCTAGGGTCAATTTGGGCTTTTTAGTACAAGGAGGGACAATGGGGGCCCAAAACTCAAGTCAATGGGGTTTGGTCGGTATTGGTCCTAATTGACCCAAATGGCATGATTGTCCAATCCCCATGGGATTGCTTTGATGAGTAATGGGAATGAATTGTGATTGGATAGGTTTAATAATACCCAAAACATGGTTGGTAATTACCTAAAAGCATATGATCTAGGGTTAATTACGACTTTTTAGTACAAGGAGGGACAATAGGGGCCCAAAACTCAAGTCAATGGGGTTTAATGAGGTATTGGTCCTAATCGAATCAGTGGCATGATTGTCAAATCCCCATAGAATTGATTTGATGAGTAATGATAAATGATTGTCCAATCCCCATAGGATTGCTTTGATGAGTATTGGGAATGAATTGTGATTGGATAGGTTTAATAATACCCAAAACATGTTTGGTAATTACCTAAAAGCATATGATCTAGGGTTAATTTGGGCTTTTTAGTACAAAAAGGGACAATGGGGGCCCAAAACTCAAGTCAACGGGGTTTGGTGAGGTATTGGTCATAATGGACTCAGTGGCATGATTGTCCAATGCCCATATGATTGCTTTGATGAGTAATGATAAATGATTGTGATTGGATAGGTTTAGTAATACCCAAAACATGTTTGGTAATAACCTAAAAGCATATGATCTAGGGTCAATTTAGGCTTTTTAGTACAAGGAGGGATAATGGGGGCCCAAAACTCTAGTCAATGGAGTTTGGTGAGGTATTGGTCCTAATGGACCCAGTGGCATGATTGTCCAATCCCCATAGGATTGCTTTGATGAGTAATGATAAATGATTATCATTGGGAGAACATCATCCACTTTGTAGTTTGGTAATCTTTATAACATGTTTGGTAATTACCTTAAAGCATATGATTGGGGTTAATTTGGGCTTCTTTGTACAAGGAGGTTCATTGGGGGCCCAAAACTGAAGTCAATGGGGTTTGGTGAGGTATTGGGCCTAATGGACCCAATGGCATGATTGTCCAATCCTCATAAGATTGCTTTCATGAGTTATGGGAATGTATTGTAATTGGATAGGTTTAGTAATACCAAAAACATGTTTGATAATTACCTAAAAGCGTATAATCTAGGGTTAATTTGGGCTTTGTAGTACAAGGAGAGACAATGAGGGCCCAAAACTCATGTCAATGGGGTTCAGTGAGGTATTGGTCCTAATGGACTCAGTGGCATGATTGTCCAATCCCTATAGGATTGCTTTGATGAGTAATGATAAATGATTGTGATTGGATAGTTTTAGTAATACCCAAAACATGTTTGGTAATTACCTAAAAGCATATGATCTATGGTTAATTTGGGCTTTTTAGTACAAAAAGGGACAATGGGGGCCCAAAACTCAAGTCAACGGGGTTTGGTGAGGTATTGGTCATAATGGACTCAGTGGCATGATTGTCCAATGCCCATATGATTGCTTTGATGAGCAATGATAAATGATTGTGATTGGATAGGTTTAGTAATACCCAAAACATGTTTGGTAATTACCTAAAAGCATATTATCTAGGGTCAATTTAGGCTTTTTAGTACAAGGAGGGACAATGGGGGCCCAAAACTCTAGTCAATGGGGTTTGGTGAGGTATTGGTCCTAATGGACCCAGTGGCATGATTGTCCAATCCCCATAGGATTGCTTTGATGAGTATTGATAAATGATTATCATTCACTAGTGGAAAAAAGTTCAACCGCTGCGGTCAAAACCGGGCTTACCGCTGCTGTTTTGGGCCGCAACAGTTGGGCTAGCAGCGGTTATGAAGGATTAACCGCTGCGGTCCAAAACCGCATCGGATGGTCACTAACTGATGCGGTTTTGGGTAAAAACCGCAGCGGTTAATATGATTAGCTGCTGCGGTGTTGACCCAAAACCGCAGCGGTTGACCACCCCCAAAAACAAAACAAAAAAATTTTTTTTTTTACATTTTTTTCATTATTAATCAATACAAAATCAATAATATATATCAATACTCATTTTATTGAGCATATTATGCTCAATTGAAGCATAAGAATCGTTTTACAATGTCATCAATGTAGCTCAACTAAAAATTCCCTAATGAAGAATCCTTTACAATGTCTATCACCTCACTCATTTGAGCCAATTTGTTTTTAGATTTCCCTAGAAGTCTTGTAACAAGCATATTCTCGGTATGAACTTCCAGAGTGCTCCTAGTGACCATGGGTACCGAATCCCGCCACTAAAAACCAACAATATGCATATTCATATACAAGCATGAATATCTTTTAACAATGAAAATAAACCTATTAGAGAGCCCTTTATATAAGTGTACCAGCCCTTTATATCTCCTAGTGACCATGGGTAATTTCATTAGCTGCATAGACACAATCGTGACTATTACATCAACTTATGACTTTGTACCAAAAGGGAGTTTAAGCTACTAGAAAGTTAAATGGAAACGTCTTAGAGATCTTAAATAAACAAAGGTCCGTTCACAAGCATTAACGATGTTGTATATATAATCCATCATAACCATTAACAGGGAACCTCCATAACATGGAATGAACATAATGATGCCTAGCAAATGAAGACAAAAGGGAAAGTGCGGTCGAGTCCACCGCCTCGACCGACCAAAAACCGGGAGGTGAAGGTGTTGGATGTGGATCTCGATCTATGCTTCTACAAGCTTTATTACCCACAGCTTTTTCAAAAAGCCATGAGGAATCTGGAAGATAGCAATGGAATCTCACAGCTATTGAAGCAAACAATCAATAACACTAACCTGACACAACTCCTAAATCTTTATCTACTTCTTTGTATTGATAGGAGCATAGGACTGTCCTAGTTGACGAACCAAGCACATTACAGAGAGATAAAATGAATAATAGGAGCATATTTTAGTGGAGTTACAAAAACAATGCAACAAAGTTAAAGAATCAATCTGATTATCTAAGACAATCCAATTTAAAAGATTCGAAAATGAAAAGTAGGAATGTCCAAGTCAAACAAGCGAGAATATTAGATTTAAGATCATATTTATGTTTTCCTCCCGAAATGATTGCATTTTAAACTCCGAGCCTATGAAGTTGTAATTGGAAATCATACTTCCAAAATTCATAGAACATTAGAAAAATTCTCTCTAGAGGCAGGTGTATTTGAGATGTATTAATTTTCTTTTGAATAAATTGATAGACCCTATCTCTGTCTCAGTCTACCTAATTACCTATATCGACATTTCGTGATAAACTTCCCTTTTACCTACAATGCAAGCTTTTGAAATCTACAACACAAGCAAACAAAATATTATAAAGAATGGTTGGGGAGACTATATTTTCCTTCCACATCCCCTAAATACCTAAGAGTTACATCTATTTGCAGTGCATGAAGTGTTATATGTTTCAGATCATGAGGTATGGGTCATATGCAAGAGAGAAAACAAAAAAGACTATCACCTTAATTGCCTCAAAATATCCTCCCACTAGTTCAGCAAAATTCAGATTACCTCCAGTCAAATTCAGAGTATCATTTAGACAGTCAATTTTTTTTGCATCAAATCAATCAGATATACGACGAAAAAGGGATAATCATTTTGCTTGGTCAAGGAGCACAACTATACTCTACGATTTTATTGGGGATAGAAATTACATTCATTTGAAATTATGTTGGGTATGCACACAATATCATTACCCCTCATGTAGGAAATCAGCTCTTCCCACCCTATTGATATACATCACGATAGAAGAGTATAAACCCGAAATTCCTTACTACCCGTTAAATAAAACACATAACCAAGATGAAGAAAAGTCTTCCTCTACACCAAACAAAGCCTAAGTCAAGTTGACCAAAATACCAAATTCAAACTTCAACATATTCTTAAGATCAAAATGGAACACGAAAGGATAGGAAAAACAAGTCCAAGATACTTAGAATCAACATCATCCACAAACTATGTAAGTCCAAGAAATCAGGATCGCTCCAAATTTTCGCTATCCGCAACACGGAAAAAGGGATAGTTTATACTTTTAGCAAGTTAAAAGATCCCAAATCTTTATGTATTAAGGTTTATCAATGACGACCAAAAATCAATCAAACAATAAGTTTCAACTAAAACCAAAATGACAAGCAAGAATCTTAACATTTATGCAGCAAGTAAAGCAGCTAATTCGAAATACCCAGAACTCAAAAATGAAATTATGAACCAAAATATTGCAACTATCCAAAGCTTAAGGAAAGAGAACTTACACTTCGGTCGCATTGAATTTCTTCTAACTGCAGAAGGATCGGTGGATCCAGCCCCCCCTTATTGTAGTACTGAGTTGCTAAAGCAAAATGATTATCCTTCTCCTTAAGATTGTTCAACCTTTCCTTGCTTAAAATACTCCCTCTGCACAAAACCATCACAATTAGAAAAAATATATATATACCCAAAAGAAATTTCCAACACTCCTATCATAAAACATAATTCACTCCCACACTTCAAGTAATAATTATCAAGTGCCCCTATCTCAATTTCGACGAACTCTGATAACAAAAACAAGTGTGCAGAAGTAAAATTAAACTACATTACTAGTTGACAACAGTAACAATTAGCAAGCAGAAAACGAGAAAAACTACTTTTACTTTGAAAAACTAATCTTTTACATCATTAACTAAAAAAAAGTTCTCCACAACATTATTGAAGTTAATTGAAGCAAAATCAACAATTCGAAGTAATTGAAGATCAATTAACGTTCTAAATCCATAAAAACCTGATAAGAGGAAAGAGAAAGTGAACAAACCGCGATGACGAGCCAGAGGTCGAGAGGAGCTTGTTCAAAAGAAAAGAAGGAGACCACGAGCAACTGAACAAAACCTGTGGCATCAATGCCACTGCCCAACATCACCAAAACAACGGTAAATGACAGCAACATTGAGAGAGGAGATGAAATCAGCGACGTAGATGGAGAGAACTTCAACAATAGATGGCGAGCGAAAGCAACGCGTGACGAGTGAGAGACGACTGAGAGCGGAGAGCGGCGAGCGGCGCTGATGGAGACGAGTGAAAGCGGCGCATATGGAATTGGGAGGAGGACAGAGGGCGTCGTTCGTAGGAATATCGAACGAAGACGGTGGTTGTGCGAAGATCGACGAAGATGGTGCGATAAAAGGAGAGAGAGTTAGGGTTTCATAGGGGAGGGCGTTTGAGAGGGAGTTGGGGTTTCAGAGTAGAGGGAGTTAGGCTGGAAAGGCGGAAGAGAAAGAATGGAGGGAGTTAGGCTGGGCTCATGAGTTGGGGCCATTTAAAAGGACTTTGGCCCAGTTAAAAGGACGTTGGCCTTAAATGAAATTGGGCTACATTAACCGCTGCGGTTGGGAAAACCGCAACGGTTAACATAAAACCGTAGCGGTTTTCTAAGAACCACAGCGGTTAGTGTTACCCAATTTCCCTCACAAAATTTTGCGGATTTACTGCTTCGGTTCTCTTAAGGACCGCAGCGGTTGTGTTGTGACATATAGCGTTTTTTCCACTAGTGATTAGGAGAACATCATCCACTTTGTAGTTTGGTAATCTTTATAACATGTTTGGTAATTACCTTAAAGCATATGATTGGGGTTAATTTGGGATTCTTTGTACAAGGAGGTACATTGGGGGCCCAAAACTGAAGTCAATGGGGTTTGGTGAGGTATTGGGCCTTATAGACCCAATGGCATGATTGTCCAATCCTCATAAGATTGCTTTCATGAGTTATGGGAATGTATTGTGATTGGATAGGTTTAGTAATACCAAAAACATGTTTGATAATTACCTAAAAGCATATAATCTAGGGTTAATTTGGGCTTTGTAGTACAAGGAGGGACAATGAGGTCCCAAAACTCAAGTCAATGGGGTTCGGTGAGGTATTGGTCCTAATGGACTCAGTGGCATGATTGTCCAATCCCTATAGGATTGCTTTGATGAGTAATGATAAATGATTGTGATTGGATAGGTTTAGTGATACCGAAAACATGTTTGGTAATTATCTAAAAGCATATGATCTAGGGTCAATTTGGGCTTTTTAGTACAAGGAGGAGGACAATGGGGGCCCAAAACTCAAGGTCAATAGGGTTCGGTGAGGTATTGTTCCAAATTGACCCAGTGGCATGATTGTCCAATCCCCATAAGATTGCTTTGATGAGTAATGGGAATGAATTGTGATTGGATAGGTTTAATAATACCCAAACATGTTTGGTAATTACCTAAAAGCATATGATCTAGGGTTAATTAGGGCTTTTTAGAACAAGGAGGAATAATAGGGGCCAAAAACTCAAATCAATGGGGTTTGGTGAGGCATTGGTCCTAATGGACCCAAAGTGGCATGATTGTCCAATCCCCATAGGATGGCTTTGATGAGTAATGATAAATGATTATCTTTGGGAGAACATCATCCACTTTGTAGTTTGGTAATCTTTATAACATGTTTGGTAATTACCTTAAAGCATATGATTGAGGTTAATTTGGGCTTCTTTGTACAAGGAGGTACATTGGGGGCCCAAAACTGAAGTCAATGGGGTTTGGTGAGGTATTGGGCCTAATGGACCCAATGGCATGATTGTCCAATCCTCATAAGATTGCTTTCATGAGTTATGGGAATGTATTGTGAATTTGTGATTGGATAGGTTTAGTAATACCAAAAACATGTTTGATAATTACCTAAAAGCATATGATCTACGGTTAATTTGGGCTTTGTAGTACAAGGAGGGACAATGAGAGCCCAAAACTCAGGTTAATGGGGTTCGGTGAGGTATTGATCCTAGTGGACGCAGTGGCATGATTGTCCAATCCCCATATGATTGCTTTGATGAGTAATGGGAATGAATTGTGATTGGATAGGTTTAATAATACCCAAACATGTTTGGTAATTACCTAAAAGCATATGATCTAGGGTTAATTAGGGCTTTTTAGAACAAGGAGGAATAATAGGGGCCAAAAACTCAAGTCGATGGGGTTTGGTGAGGCATTGGTCCTAATGGACCCAGTGGCATGATTGTCCAATCCCCATAGGATTGCTTTGATGAGTAATGATAAATGATTTTCATTGGGAGAACATCATCCACCTTGTAGTTTGGTAATCTTTATAACATGTTTGGTAATTACCGTAAAGCATATGATTGAGGTTAATTTGGGCTTCTTTGTACAAGGAGGTACATTGGGGCCCAAAACTGAAGTCAATGGGGTTTGGTGAGGTATTGGGCCTAATGGACCCAATGGCATGATTGTCCAATCCTCATAAGATTGCTTTCATGAGTTATGGGAATGTATTGTGATTGGATAGGTTTAGTAATAACAAAAACATGTTTGATAATTACCTAAAAGCATATGATCTACAGTTAATTTGGTGTTTGTAGTACAAGGAGGGACAATGAGGGCCCAAAACTCAAGTCAATGGGGTTCGGTGAGGTATTGGTCCTAATGGACTCAGTGGCATGATTATCCAATGCCCATATGATTGCTTTGATGAGTAATGATATATGATTGTGATTGGATAGGTTTAGTAATACCGAAAACATGTTTGGTAATTATCTAAAAGCATATTATCTAGGGTCAATTTGGGCTTTTTAGTACAAGGAGGGACAATGGGGGCCCAAAACTCAGGTCAATGGGGTTTGGTCAGGTATTGGTCCTAATTGACCCAGTGGCATGATTGTCCAATCCCCATGGGATTGCTTTGATGAGTAATGGGAATGAATTGTGATTGGATAGGTTTAATAATACCCAAAACATGGTTGGTAATTACCTAAAAGCATATGATCTAGGGTTAATTACGACTTTTTAGTACAAGGAGGGACAATAGGGGCCCAAAACTCAAGTCAATGGGGTTTAATGAGGTATTGGTCCTAATCGAATCAGTGGCATGATTGTCAAATCCCCATAGAATTGATTTGATGAGTAATGATAAATGATTGTCCAATCCCCATAGGATTGCTTTGATGAGTATTGGGAATGAATTGTGATTGGATAGGTTTAATAATACCCAAAACATGTTTGGTAATTACCTAAAAGCATATGATCTAGGGTTAATTTGGGCTTTTTAGTACAAAAAGGGACAATGGGGGCCCAAAACTCAAGTCAACGGGGTTTGGTGAGGTATTGGTCATAATGGACTCAGTGGCATGATTGTCCAATGCCCATATGATTGCTTTGATGAGTAATGATAAATGATTGTGATTGGATAGGTTTAGTAATACCCAAAACATGTTTGGTAATAACCTAAAAGCATATGATCTAGGGTCAATTTAGGCTTTTTAGTACAAGGAGGGATAATGGGGGCCCAAAACTCTAGTCAATGGAGTTTGGTGAGGTATTGGTCCTAATGGACCCAGTGGCATGATTGTCCAATCCCCATAGGATTGCTTTGATGAGTAATGATAAATGATTATCATTGGGAGAACATCATCCACTTTGTAGTTTGGTAATCTTTATAACATGTTTGGTAATTACCTTAAAGCATATGATTGGGGTTAATTTGGGCTTCTTTGTACAAGGAGGTACATTGGGGGCCCAAAACTGAAGTCAATGGGGTTTGGTGAGGTATTGGGCCTAATGGACCCAATGGCATGATTGTCCAATCCTCATAAGATTGCTTTCATGAGTTATGGGAATGTATTGTAATTGGATAGGTTTAGTAATACCAAAAACATGTTTGATAATTACCTAAAAGCGTATAATCTAGGGTTAATTTGGGCTTTGTAGTACAAGGAGAGACAATGAGGGCCCAAAACTCATGTCAATGGGGTTCAGTGAGGTATTGGTCCTAATGGACTCAGTGGCATGATTGTCCAATCCCTATAGGATTGCTTTGATGAGTAATGATAAATGATTGTGATTGGATAGTTTTAGTAATACCCAAAACATGTTTGGTAATTACCTAAAAGCATATGATCTATGGTTAATTTGGGCTTTTTAGTACAAAAAGGGACAATGGGGGCCCAAAACTCAAGTCAACGGGGTTTGGTGAGGTATTGGTCATAATGGAGTCAGTGGCATGATTGTCCAATGCCCATATGATTGCTTTGATGAGCAATGATAAATGATTGTGATTGGATAGGTTTAGTAATACCCAAAACATGTTTGGTAATTACCTAAAAGCATATTATCTAGGGTCAATTTAGGCTTTTTAGTACAAGGAGGGACAATGGGGGCCCAAAACTCTAGTCAATGGGGTTTGGTGAGGTATTGGTCCTAATGGACCCAGTGGCATGATTGTCCAATCCCCATAGGATTGCTTTGATGAGTATTGATAAATGATTATCATTCACTAGTGGAAAAAAGTTCAACCGCTGCGGTCAAAACCGGGCTTACCGCTGCTGTTTTGGGCCGCAACAGTTGGGCTAGCAGCGGTTATGAAGGATTAACCGCTGCGGTCCAAAACCGCATCGGATGGTCACTAACTGATGCGGTTTTGGGTAAAAACCGCAGCGGTTAATATGATTAGCTGCTGCGGTGTTGACCCAAAACCGCAGCGGTTGACCACCCCCAAAAACAAAACAAAAAATTTTTTTTTTTTACATTTTTTTCATTATTAATCAATACAAAATCAATAATATATATCAATACTCATTTTATTGAGCATATTATGCTCAATTGAAGCATAAGAATCGTTTTACAATGTCATCAATGTAGCTCAACTAAAAATTCCCTAATGAAGAATCCTTTACAATGTCTATCACCTCACTCATTTGAGCCAATTTGTTTTTAGATTTCCCTAGAAGTCTTGTAACAGCATATTCTGGTATGAACTTCCAGAGTGCTCCTAGTGACCATGGGTACCTGAATCCTGCCACTAAAAACCAACAATATGCATATTCATATACAAGCATGAATATCTTTTAACAATGAAAATAAACCTATTAGAGAGCCCTTTATATAAGTGTACCAGCCCTTTATATCTCCTAGTGACCATGGGTAATTTCATTAGCTGCATAGACACAATCGTGACTATTACATCAACTTATGACTTTGTACCAAAAGGGAGTTTAAGCTACTAGAAAGTTAAATGGAAACGTCTTAGAGATCTTAAATAAACAAAGGTCTGTTCACAGCATTAACAGTGTTGTATATATAATCCATCATAACCATTAACAGGGAACCTCCATAACATGGAATGAACATAATGATGCCTAGCAAATGAAGACAAAAGGGAAAGTGCAGTCAGAGTCCACCGCCTCAGACTGACCAAAACTGGGAGGTGAAGGTGTTGGATGTGGATCTCTGATCTATGCTTCTACAAGCTTTATTACCACAGCTTTTTCAAAAAGCCATGAGGAATCTGGAAGATAGCAATGGAATCTCACAGCTATTGAAGCAAACAATCAATAACACTAACCTGACACAACTCCTAAATCTTTATCTACTTCTTTGTATTGATAGGAGCATAGGACTGTCCTAGTTGACGAACCAAGCACATTACAGAGAGATAAAATGAATAATAGGAGCATATTTTAGTGGAGTTACAAAAACAATGCAACAAAGTTAAAGAATCAATCTGATTATCTAAGACAGTCAATTTAAAAGATTCGAAAATGAAAAGTAGGAATGTCCAAGTCAAACAGCAGAATATTAGATTTAAGATCATATTTATGTTTTCCTCCTGAAATGATTGCATTTTAAACCTGAGCCTATGAAGTTGTAATTGGAAATCATACTTCCAAAATTCATAGAACATTAGAAAAATTCTCTCTAGAGGCAGTGTATTTGAGATGTATTAATTTTCTTTTGAATAAATTGATAGACCCTATCTCTGTCTCAGTCTACCTAATTACCTATATCGACATTTCGTGATAAACTTCCCTTTTACCTACAATGCAAGCTTTTGAAATCTACAACACAAGCAAACAAAATATTATAAAGAATGGTTGGGGAGACTATATTTTCCTTCCACATCCCCTAAATACCTAAGAGTTACATCTATTTGCAGTGCATGAAGTGTTATATGTTTCAGATCATGAGGTATGGGTCATATGCAAGAGAGAAAACAAAAAAGACTATCACCTTAATTGCCTCAAAATATCCTCCCACTAGTTCAGCAAAATTCAGATTACCTCCAGCCAAATTCAGAGTATCATTTAGACAGTCAATTTTTTTTGCATCAAATCAATCAGATATACGACGAAAAAGGGATAATCATTTTGCTTGGTCAAGGAGCACAACTATACTCTACGATTTTATTGGGGATAGAAATTACATTCATTTGAAATTATGTTGGGTATGCACACAATATCATTACCCCTCATGTAGGAAATCAGCTCTTCCCACCCTATTGATATACATCACGATAGAAGAGTATAAACCCGAAATTCCTTACTACCCGTTAAATAAAGCACATAACCAAGATGAAGAAAAGTCTTCCTCTACACCAAACAAAGCCTAAGTCAAGTTGACCAAAATACCAAATTCAAACTTCAACATATTCTTAAGATCAAAATGGAACACGAAAGGATAGGAAAAACAAGTCCAAGATACTTAGAATCAACATCATCCACAAACTATGTAAGTCCAAGAAATCGGGATCGCTCCAAATTTTCGCTATCCGCAACACGGAAAAAAGGGATAGTTTATACTTTTAGCAAGTTAAAAGATCCCAAATCTTTATGTATTAAGGTTTATCAATGACGACCAAAAATCAATCAAACAATAAGTTTCAACTAAAACCAAAATGACAAGCAAGAATCTTAACATTTATGCAGCAAGTAAAGCGGCTAATTCGAAATACCCCGGAACTCAAAAATGAAATTATGAACCAAAATATTGCAACTATCCAAAGCTTAAGGAAAGAGAACTTACACTTCGGTCGCATTGAATTTCTTCTAACTGCAGAAGGATCGGTGGATCCAGCCCCCCCTTATTGTAGTACTGAGTTGCTAAAGCAAAATGATTATCCTTCTCCTTAAGATTGTTCAACCTTTCCTTGCTTAAAATACTCCCTCTGCACAAAACCATCACAATTAGAAAAAATATATATATACCCAAAAGAAATTTCCAACACTCCTATCATAAAACATAATTCACTCCCACACTTCAAGTAATAATTATCAAGTGCCCCTATCTCAATTTCGACGAACTCTGATAACAAAAACAAGTGTGCAGAAGTAAAATTAAACTACATTACTAGTTGACAACAAGTAACAATTAGCAAGCGTAAAACGAGAAAAACTACTTTTACTTTGAAAAACTAATCTTTTACATCATTAACTAAAAAAAAGTTCTCCACAACATTATTGAAGTTAATTGAAGCAAAATCAACAATTCGAAGTAATTGAAGATCAATTAACGTTCTAAATCCATAAAAACCTGATAAGAGGAAAGAGAAAGTGAACAAACCGCGATGACGAGCCAGAGGTCGAGAGGAGCTTGTTCAAAAGAAAAGAAGGAGACCACGAGCAACTGAACAAAACCTGTGGCATCAATGCCACTGCCCAACATCACCAAAACAACGGTAAATGACAGCAACATTGAGAGAGGAGATGAAATCAGCGACGTAGATGGAGAGAACTTCAACAATAGATGGCGAGCGAAAGCAACGCGTGACGAGTGAGAGACGACCGAGAGCGGAGAGCGCGAGCGGCGCGATGGAGACGAGTGAAAGCGGCGCATATGGAATTGGGAGGAGGACAGAGGGCGTCGTTCGTAGGAATATCGAACGAAGACGGTGGTTGTGCGAAGATCGACGAAGATGGTGCGATAAAAGGAGAGAGAGTTAGGGTTTCATAGGGGAGGGCGTTTAAGAGGGAGTTGGGGTTTCAGAGTAGAGGGAGTTAGGCTGGAAAGGCGGAAGAGAAAGAATGGAGGGAGTTAGGCTGGGCTCATGAGTTTGGGCCATTTAAAAGGACTTTGGCCCAGTTAAAAGGACGTTGGCCTTAAATGAAATTGGGCTACATTAACCGCTGCGGTTGGGAAAACCGCAACGGTTAACATAAAACCGTAGCGGTTTTCTAAGAACCACAGCGGTTAGTGTTACCCAATTTCCCTCACAAAATTTTGCGGATTTACTGCTTCGGTTCTCTTAAGGACCGCAGCGGTTGTGTTGTGACATATAGCGTTTTTTCCACTAGTGATTGGGAGAACATCATCCACTTTGTAGTTTGGTAATCTTTATAACATGTTTGGTAATTACCTTAAAGCATATGATTGGGGTTAATTTGGGATTCTTTGTACAAGGAGGTACATTGGGGGCCCAAAACTGAAGTCAATGGGGTTTGGTGAGGTATTGGGCCTTATAGACCCAATGGCATGATTGTCCAATCCTCATAAGATTGCTTTCATGAGTTATGGGAATGTATTGTGATTGGATAGGTTTAGTAATACCAAAAACATGTTTGATAATTACCTAAAAGCATATAATCTAGGGTTAATTTGGGCTTTGTAGTACAAGGAGGGACAATGAGGGCCCAAAACTCAAGTCAATGGGGTTCGGTGAGGTATTGGTCCTAATGGACTCAGTGGCATGATTGTCCAATCCCTATAGGATTGCTTTGATGAGTAATGATAAATGATTGTGATTGGATAGGTTTAGTGATACCGAAAACATGTTTGGTAATTATCTAAAAGCATATGATCTAGGGTCAATTTGGGCTTTTTAGTACAAGGAGGGACAATGGGGGCCCAAAACTCAGGTCAATAGGGTTCGGTGAGGTATTGTTCCAAATTGACCCAGTGGCATGATTGTCCAATCCCCATAAGATTGCTTTGATGAGTAATGGGAATGAATTGTGATTGGATAGGTTTAATAATACCCAAACATGTTTGGTAATTACCTAAAAGCATATGATCTAGGGTTAATTAGGGCTTTTTAGAACAAGGAGGAATAATAGGGGCCAAAAACTCAAGTCAATGGGGTTTGGTGAGGCATTGGTCCTAATGGACCCAGTGGCATGATTGTCCAATCCCCATAGGATGGCTTTGATGAGTAATGATAAATGATTATCTTTGGGAGAACATCATCCACTTTGTAGTTTGGTAATCTTTATAACATGTTTGGTAATTACCTTAAAGCATATGATTGAGGTTAATTTGGGCTTCTTTGTACAAGGAGGTACAATGGGGGCCCAAAACTGAAGTCAATGGGGTTTGGTGAGGTATTGGGCCTAATGGACCCAATGGCATGATTGTCCAATCCTCATAAGATTGCTTTCATGAGTTATGGGAATGTATTGTGAATTTGTGATTGGATAGGTTTAGTAATACCAAAAACATGTTTGATAATTACCTAAAAGCATATGATCTACGGTTAATTTGGGCTTTGTAGTACAAGGAGGGACAATGAGAGCCCAAAACTCAGGTTAATGGGGTTCGGTGAGGTATTGATCCTAGTGGACGCAGTGGCATGATTGTCCAATCCCCATATGATTGCTTTGATGAGTAATGATAAATGATTGTGATTGGATAGGTTGAGTAATACCGAAAACATGTTTGGTAATTATCTAAAAGCATATGATCTAGGGTCAATTTGGGCTTTTTATTACAAGGAGGGACAATGGGGGCCGAAAACTCTGGTCAATGGGGTTTGGTGAGGTATTGGTCCTAATTGACCCAGTGGCATGATTGTCCAATCCCCATGGGATTGCTTTGATGAGTAATGAGAATGAATTGTGATTGGATAGGTTTAATAATACCCAAAACATGTTTGGTTATTACCTAAAAGCATATGATCTAGGGTTAATTACGGCTTTTTAGTACAAGGAGGGACAATAGGGGCCCAAAACTCAAGTCAATGGGGTTTAGTGAGGTATTGGTCCTAATCGAATCAGTGGCATGATTGTCAAATCCCCATAGGATTGATTTGATGAGTAATGATAAATGATTGTCCAATCCCCATAGGATTGCTTTGATGAGTAATGGGAAGTAATTGTGATTGGATAGGTTTAATAATACCCAAAACTTGTTTGGTAATTATCTAAAAGCATATGATCTAAGGTTAATTTGGGCTTTTTAGTACAAAAAAGGGAGAATGGGGGCCCAAAACTCAAGTCAACGGGGTTTGGTGAGGTATTGGTTCTAATGGACTTAGTGGCATAATTGTCCAATCGCCATATGATTGGTTTGATGAGTAATGATAAATGATTGTGATTGGATAGGTTTAGTAATACCCAAAATATGTTTGGTAATTACCTAAAAGCATATGATCTAGGGTCAATTTAGGCTTTTTATTACAAGGAGGGACAATGGGGGCCCAAAACTCTAGTCAATGGGGTTTGGTGAGGCATTGGTCCTAATGAACCCAGTGGCATGATTGTCCAATCCCCATAGGATTGCTTTGTTGAGTAATGATAAATGTTTATCATTGGGAGAACATCATCCACTTTGTAGTTTGGTAATCTTTATAACATGTTCGGTAATTACCTTAAAGCAAATGATTGGGGTTAATTTGGGCTTCTTTGTACAAGGAGGTACATTGGGGGCCCAAAACTGAAGTTAATGGGGGTTTGATGAGGTATTGGGCCTAATGGACCCAATGGCATGATTGTCCAATCCTCATAAGATTGCTTTCATGAGTTATGTGAATGTATTGTGATTGGATAGGTTTAGTAATACCAAAAACATGTTTGATAATTACCTAAAAGCATATAATCTAGGGTTAATTTGGGCTTTGTAGTACAAGGAGGGACAATGAGGGCCCAAAATTCAAGTCAATGGGGTTCGGTGAGGTATTGGTCCTAACGGACTCAGTGGCATGATTGTCGATTCCCTATAGGATTGCTTTGATGAGTAATGATAAATGATTGTGATTGGATAGGTTTAAAAATACCCAAAACATGTTTGGCTATTACCTAAAAGCATATGATCTAGGGTTAATTTGGGCTTTTTAGTACAAAAAGGGACAATGGGGGCCCAAAACTCAAGTCAACGGGGTTTGGTGAGGTATTGGTCCTAATGGACTCAGTGGCATGATTGTCCAATCCCCATATGATTGCTTTGACGAGTAATGATAAATGATTGTGATTGGATAGGTTTAGTAATACCCAAAACATGTTTGGTAATTATCTAAAAGCATATGGTCTAGGTTCAATTTGGGCTTTTTAGTACAAGGAGGGACAATGAGGGCCCAAAACTCAAGTCAATGGGGTTCGGTGAGGTATTGGTCCTAATGGACTCAGTGGCATGATTGTCCAATCCCTATAGGATTGCTTTGATGAGTAATGATAAATGATTGTGATTGGATAGTTTTAGTAATACCCAAAACATGTTTGGTAATTACCTAAAAGCATATGATCTAGGGTTAATTTGGGCTTTTTAGTACAAAAAGGGACAATGGGGGCCCAAAACTCAAGTCAACGGGGTTTGGTGAGGTATTGGTCGTAATGGACTCAGTGGCATTATTGTCCAATCCCCATATGATTGCTTTGATGAGTAATGATAAATGATTGTGATTGGATAGGTTTAGTAACACCCAAAACATGTTTGGTAATTACCTAAAAGCATATGATCTAGGGTCAATTTAGGCTTTTTATTACAAGGAGGGACAATGGGGGCCCAAAACTCTAGTCAATGGGGTTTGGTGAGGCATTGGTCCTAATGGACCCAGTGGCATGATTGTCCAATCCCCATAGGATTGCTTTGATGAGTAATGATAAATGATTATCATTGGGAGAACATCATCCACTTTGTAGTTTGGTAATCTTTATAACATGTTTGGTAATTACCTTAAAGCATATGATTGGGGTTAATTTGGGCTTCTTTGTACAAGGAGGTACATTAGGGGCCCAAAACTGAAGTCAATGGGGTTTGGTGAGGTATTGGGCCTAATGGACCCAATGGCATGATTGTCCAATCCTCATAAGATTGCTTTCATAAGTTATGGGAATGTATTGTGATTGGATTGGTTTAGTAATACCAAAAACATGTTTAATAATTACCTAAAAGCATATAATCTAGGGTTTATTTGGGCTTTGTAGTACAAGGAGGGACAATGAGGGCCCAAAACTAAAGTCAATGGGGTTTGGTGAGGTTTTGGTCCTAATGGACTCAGTGGCATGATTGTCCAATCCCTATAGGATTGCTTTGATGAGTAATGATAAATGATTGTGATTGGATAGATTTAGTAATACCGAAAACATGTTTGGTATTTATCTAAAAGCATATGATCTAGGGTCAATTTGGGAATTTTAGTACAAGGAGGGACAATGGGGGCCCAAAACTCAGGTCAATGGGGTTTAGTGAGGTATTGTTCCTAAATGAGCCAGTGGCATGATTGTCCAATCCCCATAAGATTGCTTTGATGAGTAATGGGAATGAATTGTGATTGGATAGGTTTAATAATACCCAAAACATGTTTGGTAATTACCTAAAAGCATATGATCTAGGGTTAATTAGGGCTTTTTAGTACAAGGAGGAATAATAGCGGCCCAAAACTCAAGTCGATGGGGTTTGGTGAGGCATTGGTCCTAATGGACCCAGTGGCATGATTGTCCAATCCCCGTAGGATTGCTTTGATGAGTAATGATAAATGATTATCATTGGGAGAACGTCATCCACTTTGTAGTTTGGTAATCTTTATAACATGTTTGGTAATTACCTTAAAGCATATGATTGGGGTTAATTTGGGCTTCTTTGTACAAGGAGGTACATTAGGGGCCCAAAACTGAAGTCAATGGGGTTTGGTGAGGTATTGGGCCTAATGGACCCAATGGCATGATTGTCCAATCCTCATAAGATTGCTTTCATGAGTTATGGGAATGTATTGTGATTGGATTGGTTTAGTAATACCAAAAACATGTTTAATAATTACCTAAAAGCATATAATCTAGGGTTTATTTGGGCTTTGTAGTACAAGGAGGGACAATGAGGGCCCAAAACTAAAGTCAATGGGGTTCGGTGAGGTATTGGTCCTAATGGACTCAGTGGCATGATTGTCCAATCCCTATAGGATTGCTTTGATGAGTAATGATAAATGATTGTGATTGGATAGATTTAGTAATACCGAAAACATGTTTGGTATTTATCTAAAAGCATATGATCTAGGGTCAATTTGGGAATTTTAGTACAAGGAGGGACAATGGGGGCCCAAAACTCAGGTCAATGGGGTTTGGTGAGGTATTGTTCCTAATTGAGCCAGTGGCATGATTGTCCAATCCCCATAAGATTGCTTTGATGAGTAATGGGAATGAATTGTGATTGGATAGGTTTAATAATACCCAAAACATGTTTGGTAATTACCTAAAAGCATATGATCTAGGGTTAATTAGGGCTTTTTAGTACAAGGAGGAATAATAGCGGCCCAAAACTCAAGTCGATGGGGTTTGGTGAGGCATTTGTCCTAATGGACCCAGTGGCATGATTGTCCAATCCCCATAGGATTGCTTTGATGAGTAATGATAAATGATTATCATTGGGAGAACATCATCCACTTTGTAGTTTGGTAATCTTTATAACATGTTTGGTAATTACCTTAAAGCATATGATTGGGGTTAATTTGGGCTTCTTTGTACAAGGAGGTACGTTAGGGGCCCAAAACTGAAGTCAATGGGGTTTGGTGAGGTATTGGGCCTAATGGACCCAATGGCATGATTGTCCAATCCTCATAAGATTGCTTTCATGAGTTATGGGAATGTATTGTGATTGGATTGGTTTAGTAATACCAAAAACATGTTTAATAATTACCTAAAAGCATATAATCTAGGGTTTATTTGGGCTTTGTAGTACAAGGAGGGACAATGAGGGCCCAAAACTAAAGTCAATGGGGTTCGGTGAGGTATTGGTCCTAATGGACTCAGTGGCATGATTGTCCAATCCCTATAGGATTGCTTTGATGAGTAATGATAAATGATTGTTATTGGATAGATTTAGTAATACCGAAAACATGTTTGGTATTTATCTAAAAGCATATGATCTAGGGTCAATTTGGGAATTTTAGTACAAGGAGGGACAATGGGGGCCCAAAACTCAGGTCAATGGGGTTTGGTGAGGTATTGTTCCTAATTGAGCCAGTGGCATGATTGTCCAATCCCCATAAGATTGCTTTGATGAGTAATGGGAATGAATTGTGATTGGATAGGTTTAATAATACCCAAAACATGTTTGGTAATTACCTAAAAGCATATGATCTAGGGTTAATTAGGGCTTTTTAGTACAAGGAGGAATAATAGCGGCCCAAAACTCAAGTCGATGGGGTTTGGTGAGGCATTGGTCCTAATGGACCCAGTGGCATGATTGTCCAATCCCCATAGGATTGCTTTGATGAGTAATGATAAATGATTATCATTGGGAGAACGTCATCCACTTTGTAGTTTGGTAATCTTTATAACATGTTTGGTAATTACCTTAAAGCATATGATTGGGGTTAATTTGGGCTTCTTTGTACAAGGAGGTACATTAGGGGCCCAAAACTGAAGTCAATGGGGTTTGGTGAGGTATTGGGCCTAATGGACCCAATGGCATGATTGTCCAATCCTCATAAGATTGCTTTCATGAGTTATGGGAATGTATTGCGATTGGATTGGTTTAGTAATACCAAAAACATGTTTAATAATTACCTAAAAGCATATAATCTAGGGTTTATTTGGGCTTTGTAGTACAAGGAGGGACAATGAGGGCCCAAAACTAAAGTCAATGGGGTTCGGTGAGGTATTGGTCCTAATAGACTCAGTGGCATGATTGTCTAATCCCTATAGGATTGCTTTGATGAGTAATGATAAATGATTGTGATTGGATAGATTTAGTAATACCGAAAACATGTTTGGTATTTATCTAAAAGCATATGATCTAGGGTCAATTTGGGAATTTTAGTACAAGGAGGGACAATGGGGGCCCAAAACTCAGGTCAATGGGGTTTGGTGAGGTATTGTTCCTAATTGAGCCAGTGGCATGATTGTCCAATCCCCATAAGATTGCTTTGATGAGTAATGGGAATGAATTGTGATTGGATAGGTTTAATAATACCCAAAACATGTTTGGTAATTACCTAAAAGCATATGATCTAGGGTTAATAAGGGCTTTTTAGTACAAGGAGGAATAATAGCGGCCCAACACTCAAGTCGATGGGGTTTGGTGAGGCATTGGTCCTAATGGACCCAGTGGCATGATTGTCCAATCCCCAAAGGATTGCTTTGATGAGTAATGATAAATGATTATCATTGGGAGAACATCATCCACTTTGTAGTTTGGTAATATTTATAACATGTTTGGTAATTACCTTAAAGCATATGATTGGGGTTAATTTGGGCTTCTTTGTACAAGGAGGTACATTAGGGGCCCAAAACTGAAGTCAATGGGGTTTGGTGAGGTATTGGGGCTAATGGACCCAATGGCATGATTGTCCAATCCTCATAAGATTGCTTCCATGAGTTATGTGAATGTATTGTAATTGGATAGGTTTAGTAATACCAAAAACATGTTTGATAATTACCTAAAAGCATATAATCTAGTGTTAATTTGGGCTTTGTAGTACAAGGAGGGACAATGAGGGCCCAAAACTCAAGTCAATGGGGTTCGGTGAGGTATTGGTCCTAATGGACTCAGTGGCATGATTGTCCAATCCCTATAGGATTGCTTTGATGAGTAATGATAAATGATTGTGATTGGATAGTTTTAATAATACCCAAAACATATTTGGTAATTAAATAAAAGCATATGATCTAGGGTTAATTTGGGCTTTTTAGTACAAAAAGGGACAATGGGGGCCCAAAACTCAAGTCAACGGGGTTTGGTGAGGCATTGGTCCTAATGGACCCAGTGGCATGATTGTCCAATCCCCATAGGATTGCTTTGCTGAGTAATGATAAAAGGTTTATCATTGGGAGAACATCATCCACTTTGTAGTTTGGTAATCATTATAACATGTTCGGTAATTACCTTAAAGCATATGATTGGGGTTAATTTGGGCTTCTTTGTACAAGGAGGTACATTGGGGGCCCAAAACTGAAGTCAATGGGGGATTGATGAGGTATTAGGCCTAATGGACTCAATGGCATGATTGTCCAATCCTCATAAGATTGGTTTCATGAGTTATGGGAATGTATTGTGATTGGATAGGTTTAGTAATACCAAAAACATGTTTGATAATTAACTAAAAGCATATAATCTAGGGTTAATTTGGGCTTTGTAGTACAAGGAGGGACAATGAGGGCCCAAAACTCAAGTCAATGGGGTTCGGTGAGGTATTGGTCCTAATGGACTCAGTGGCATGATTGTCGAATCCCTATAGGATTGTTTTGATGAGTAATGATAAATGATTGTGATTGGATTGGTTTAGTAATACCCAAAACATGTTTGGTAATTACCTAAAAGCATATGATCTAGGGTTAATTTGGGCTTTTTAGTACAAAAAGGGACAATGGGGGCCCAAAACTCAAGTCAACGGGGTTTGGTGAGGTATTGGTCCTAATGGACTCAGTGGCATGATTGTCCAATCCCCATATGATTGCTTTGACGAGTAATGATAAATGATTGGATAGGTTTAGTAATACCCAAAACATGTTTGGTAATTATCTAAAACCATATGATCTAGGGTCAATTTGGGCTTTTTAGTACAAGGAGGGACAATGAGGGCCGAAAACTCAAGTCAATGGGGTTCGGTGAGGTATTGGTCCTAATGGACTCAGTGGCATGATTGTCCAATCCTTATAGGATTGCTTTGATGAGTAATGATAAATGATTGTGATTGGATAGGTTTAGTAACACCCAAAACATGTTTGGTAATTACCTAAAAGCATATGATCTAGGGTCAATTTAGGATTTTTATTACAAGGAGGGACAATGGGGGCCCAAAACTCTAGTCAATGGGGTTTGGTGAGGCATTGGTCCTAATGGACCCAGTGGCATGATTGTCCAATCCCCATATGATTGCTTTGATGAGGAACGATAAATGATTATCATTGGGAGAATATCATCCACTTTGTAGTTTGGTAATCTTTATAACATGTTTGGTAATTACCTTAAAGCATATGATTGGGGTTAATTTGGGCTTCTTTGTACAAGGAGGTACATTAGGGGCCCAAAACTGAAGTCAATGGGGTTTGGTGAGGTATTGGGCCTAATGGACCCAATGGCATGATTGTCCAATCCTCATAAGATTGCTTTCATGAGTTATGGGAATGTATTGTGATAGGATTGGTTTGGTAATACCAAAAACATGTTTAATAATTACCTAAAAGCATATAATCTAGGGTTTATTTGGGCTTTGTAGTACAAGGAGGGACAATGAGGGCCCAAAACTCAAGTCAATGGGGTTCGGTGAGGTATTGGTCCTAATGGACTTAGTGGCATGATTGTCCAATCCCTATAGGATTGCTTTGATGAGTAATGATAAATGATTGTGATTGGATAGGTTTAGTGATACCGAAAACATGTTTGGTAAATATCTAAAAGCATATGATCTAGGGTCAATTTGGGCTTTTTAGTACAAGGAGGGACAATGGGGGCCCAAAACTCAGGTCAATAGGGTTCGGTGAGGTATTGTTCCTAATTGACCCAGTGGCATGATTGTCCAATCCCCATAAGATTGCTTTGATGAGTAATGGGAATGAATTGTGATTGGATAGGTTTAATAATACCCAAAACATGTTTGGTAATTACCTAAAAGCATATGATCTAGGGTTAATTAGGGCTTTTTTAGTACAAGGAGGAATAATAGCGGCCCAAAACTCAAGTCGATGGGGTTTGGTGAGGCATTGGTCCTAATGGACCCAGTGGCATGATTGTCCAATCCCCATATGATTGCTTTGATGAGGAATGATAAATGATTATCATTGGGAGAATATCATCCACTTTGTAGTTTGGTAATCTTTATAACATGTTTGGTAATTACCTTAAAGCATATGATTGGGGTTAATTTGGGCTTCTTTGTACAAGGAGGTACATTAGGGGCCCAAAACTGAAGTCAATGGGGTTTGGTGAGGTATTGGGCCTAATGGACCCAATGGCATGATTGTCCAATCCTCATAAGATTGCTTTCATGAGTTAAGGGAATGTATTGTGATTGGATAGGTTTAGTAATACCAAAAACATGTTTGATAATTACCTAAAAGCATATTATCTAGGGTTAATTTGGGCTTTGTAGTACAAGGAGGGACAATGAGGGCCCAAAACTCAAGTCAATGGGGTTCGGTGAGGTATTGGTCCTAATGGACTCAGTGGCATGATTGTCGAATCCCTATAGGATTGCTTTGATGAGTAATGATAAATGATTGTGATTGGATAGGTTTAGTAATACCCAAAACATGTTTGGTAATTACCTAAAAGCATATGATCTAGGGTTAATTTGGGCTTTTTAGTACAAAAAGGGACAATGGGGGCCCAAAACTCAAGTCAACGGGGTTTGGTGAGGTATTGGTCCTAATGGACTCAGTGGCATGATTGTCCAATCCCCATATGATTACTTTGACGAGTAATGATAAATGATTGTGATTGGATAGGTTTAGTAATACCCAAAACATGTTTGGTAATTATTTAAAAGCATATGATCTAGGGTCAATTTGGGCTTTTTAGTACAAGGAGGGACATTGAGGGCCCAAAACTCAAGTCAATGGGGTTCGGTGAGGTATTGGTCCTAATGGACTCCGTGGCATGATTGTCCAATCCCTATAGGATTGCTTTGATGAGTAATGATAAATGATTGTGATTGGATAGTTTTAGTAATACCCAAAACATGTTTGGTAATTACCTAAAAGCATATGATCTAGGGTTAATTTGGGCTTTTTAGTACAAAAAGGGACAATGGGGGCCCAAAACTCAAGTCAACGGGGTTTGGTGAGATATTGGTCGTAATGGACTCAGTGGCATGATTGTCCAATCCCCATATGATTGCTTTGATGAGTAATGATAAATGATTGTGATTGGATAGGTTTAGTAACACCCAAAACATGTTTGGTAATTACCTAAAAGCATATGATCTAGGGTCAATTTAGGCTTTTTATTACAAGGAGGGACAATGGGGGCCCAAAACTCTAGTCAATGGGGTTTGGTGAGGCATTGGTCCTAATGGACCCAGTGGCATGATTGTCCAATCCCCATAGGATTGCTTTGGTGAGTAATGATAAATGATTATCATTGGGAGAACATCATCCACTTTGTAGTTTGGTAATCTTTATAACATGTTTGGTAATTACCTTAAAGCATATGATTGGGGTTAATTTGGGCTTCTTTGTACAAGGAGGTACATTAGGGGCCCAAAACTGAAGTCAATGGGGTTTGGTGAGGTATTGGGCCTAATGGACCCAATGGCATGATTGTCCAATCCTCATAAGATTGCTTTCATGAGTTATGGGAATGTATTGTGATAGGATTGGTTTGGTAATACCAAAAACATGTTTAATAATTACCTAAAAGCATATAATCTAGGGTTTATTTGGGCTTTGTAGTACAAGGAGGGACAATGAGGGCCCAAAACTCAAGTCAATGGGGTTCGGTGAGGTATTGGTCCTAATGGACTTAGTGGCATGATTGTCCAATCCCTATAGGATTGCTTTGATGAGTAATGATAAATGATTGTGATTGGATAGGTTTAGTGATACCGAAAACATGTTTGGTAAATATCTAAAAGCATATGATCTAGGCTCAATTTGGGCTTTTTAGTACAAGGAGGGACAATGGGGGCCCAAAACTCAGGTCAATAGGGTTCGGTGAGGTATTGTTCCTAATTGACCCAGTGGCATGATTGTCCAATCCCCATAAGATTGCTTTGATGAGTAATGGGAATGAATTGTGATTGGATAGGTTTAATAATACCCAAAACATGTTTGGTAATTACCTACAAGCATATGATCTAGGGTTAATTAGGGCTTTTTAGTACAAGGAGGAATAATAGCGGCCCAAAACTCAAGTCGATGGGGTTTGGTGAGGCATTGGTCCTAATGGACCCAGTGGCATGATTGTCCAATCCCCATAGGATTGCTTTGGTGAGTAATGATAAATGATTATCATTGGGAGAACATCATCCACTTTGTAGTTTGGTAATCTTTATAACATGTTTGGTAATTACCTTAAAGCATATGATTGGGGTTAATTTGGGCTTCTTTGTACAAGGAGGTACATTAGGGGCCCAAAACTGAAGTCAATGGGGTTTGGTGAGGTATTGGGCCTAATGGACCCAATGGCATGATTGTCCAATCCTCATAAGATTGCTTTCATGAGTTAAGGGAATGTATTGTGATTGGATAGGTTTAGTAATACCAAAAACATGTTTGATAATTACCTAAAAGCATATAATCTAGGGTTAATTTGGGCTTTGTAGTACAAGGAGGGACAATGAGGGCCCAAAACTCAAGTCAATGGGGTTCAGTGAGGTATTGGTCCTAATGGATTCAGTGGCATGATTGTCGAATCCCTATAGGATTGCTTTGATGAGTAATGATAAATGATTGTGATTGGATAGGTTTAGTAATACCCAAAACATGTTTGGTAATTACCTAAAAGCATATGATCTAGGGTTAATTTGGGCTTTTTAGAACAAAAAGGGACAATGGGGGCCCAAAACTCAAGTCAACGGGGTTTGGTGAGGTATTGGTCCTAATGGACTCAGTGGCATGATTGTCCAATCCCCATATGATTGCTTTGACGAGTAATGATAAATGATTGTGATTGGATAGGTTTAGTAATACCCAAAACATGTTTGGTAATTATCTAAAAGCATATGATCTAGGGTCAATTTGGGCTTTTTAGTACAAGGAGGGACATTGAGGGCCCAAAACTCAAGTCAATGGGGTTCGGTGAGGTATTGGTCCTAATGGACTCCGTGGCATGATTGTCCAATCCCTATAGGATTGCTTTGATGAGTAATGATAAATGATTGTGATTGGATAGTTTTAGTAATACCCAAAACATGTTTGGTAATTACCTAAAAGCATATGATCTAGGGTTAATTTGGGCTTTTTAGTACAAAAAGGGACAATGGGGGCCCAAAACTCAAGTCAACGGGGTTTGGTGAGATATTGGTCGTAATGGACTCAGTGGCATGATTGTCCAATCCCCATATGATTGCTTTGATGAGTAATGATAAATGATTGTGATTGGATAGGTTTAGTAACACCCAAAACATGTTTGGTAATTACCTAAAAGCATATGATCTAGGGTCAATTTAGGCTTTTTATTACAAGGAGGGACAATGGGGGCCCAAAACTCTAGTCAATGGGGTTTGGTTAGGCATTGGTCCTAATGGACCCAGTGGCATGATTGTCCAATCCCCATAGGATTGCTTTGGTGAGTAATGATAAATGATTATCATTGGGAGAACATCATCCACTTTGTAGTTTGGTAATCTTTATAACATGTTTGGTAATTACCTTAAAGCATATGATTGGGGTTAATTTGGGCTTCTTTGTACAAGGAGGTACATTAGGGGCCCAAAACTCTAGTCAATGGGGTTTGGTGAGGTATTGGGCCTAAAGGACCTAATGGCATGATTGTCCAATCCTCATAAGATTGCTTTCATGAGTTATGGGAATGTATTGTCATTGGATTGGTTTAGTAATACCAAAAACATGTTTAATAATTACCTAAAAGCATATAATCTAGGGTTTATTTGGGCTTTGTAGTACAAGGAGGGACAATGAGGGCCCAAAACTCAAGTCAATGGGGTTCGGTGAGGTATTGGTCCTAATGGACTCAGTGGCATGATTGTCCAATCCCTATAGGATTGCTTTGATGAGTAATGATAAATGATTGTGATTGAATAGATTTAGTAATACCGAAAACGTGTTTGGTATTTATCTAAAAGCATATGATCTAGGGTCAATTTGGGAATTTAATACAAGGAGGGACAATGGGGGCCCAAAACTCAGGTCAATGGGGTTTGGTGAGGTATTGTTCCTAATTGAGCCAGTGGCATGATTGTCCAATCCCCATAAGATTGCTTTGATGAGCAATGGGAATGAATTGTGATTGGATAGGTTTAATAATACCCAAAACATGTTTGGTAATTACCTAAAAGCATATGATCTAGGGTTAATTAGGGCTTTTTAGTACAAGGAGGAATAATAGCGGCCCAAAACTCAAGTCGATGGGGTTTGGTGAGGCATTGGTCCTAATGGACCCAGTGGCATGATTGTCCAATCCCCATAGGATTGCTTTGATGAGTAATGATAAATGATTATCATTGGGAGAACATCATCCACTTTGTAGTTTGGTAATCTTTATAACATGTTTGGTAATTACCTTAAAGCATATGATTGGGGTTAATTTGGGCTTCTTTGTACAAGGAGGTACATTAGGGGCCCAAAACTGAAGTCAATGGGGTTTGGTGAGGTATTGGGCCTAATGGACCCAATGGCATGATTGTCCAATCCTCATAAGATTGCTTTCATGAGTTATGGGAATGTATTGTGATTGGATAGGTTTAGTAATAACAAAAACATGTTTGATAATTTCCTAAAAGCATATGATCTACGGTTAATTTGGGCTTTGTAGTACAAGGAGGGACAATGAGGGCCCAAAACTCAAGTCAATGGGGTTCGGTGAGGTATTGGTCCTAATGGACTCAGTGGCATGATTATCCAATCCCCATATGATTGATTTGATGAGTAATGATATATGATTGTGATTGGATAGGTTTAGTAATACCGAAAACATGTTTGGTAATTATCTAAAAGCATATGATCTACAGTCAATTTGGGCTTTTTAGTAAAAGGAGGGGCAATGGGGGCCCAAAACTCAGGTCAATGGGGTTCGGTGAGGTATTGTTCCTAATTGACCCAGTGGCATGATTGTCCAATCCCCATAAGATTGCTTTGATGAGTAATGGGAATGAATTGTGATTGGATAGGTTTAATAATACCCAAACATGTTTGGTAATTACCTAAAAGCATATGATCTAGGGTTAATTAGGGCTTTTTAGTACAAGGAGGAATAATAGGGGCCCAAAACTCAAGTCAATGGGGTTTGGTGAGGCATTGGTCCTAATGGACCCAGTGGCATGATTGTCCAACCCCATAGGATGGCTTTGATGAGTAATGATAAATGATTATCTTTGGGAGAACATCATCCACTTTGTAGTTTGGTAATCTTTATAACATGTTTGGTAATTACCTTAAAGCATATGATTGAGGTTAATTTGGGCTTCTTTGTACAAGGAGGTACATTGGGGGCCTAAAAACTGAAGTCAATGGGGTTTGGTGAGGTATTGGGCCTAATGGATGCAATGGCATGATTGTCCAATCCTCATAAGATTGCTTTCATGAGTCATGGGAATGTATTGTAATTGGATAGGTTTAGTAATACCAAAAACATGTTTGATAATTACCTAAAAGCATATAATCTAGTGTTAATTTGGGCTTTGTAGTACAAGGAGGGACAATGAGGGCCCAAAACTCAAGTCAATGGGGTTCGGTGAGGTATTGGTCCTAATGGACTCAGTGGCATGATTGTCCAATCCCTATAGGATTGCTTTGATGAGTAATAATAAATGATTGTGATTGGATAGTTTTAATAATACCCAAAACATGTTTGGTAATTAAATAAAAGCATATGATCTAGGGTTAATTTGGGCTTATTAGTACAAAAAGGGACAATGGGGGCCCAAAACTCAAGTCAACGGGGTTTGGTGAGGTATTGGTCCTAATGGACTCAGTGGCATGATTGTCCAATCCCCATAGGATTACTTTGATAAATAATGATAAATGATTATCATTGGGAGAACATCATCCACTTTGTAGTTTGGTAATCTTTATAACATGTTTGGTAATTACCTTAAAGCATATGATTGGGGTTAATTTGGGCTTCTTTTGTACAAGGAGGTACATTGGGGGCCCAAAAATGAAGTCAATGGGGTTTGGTGAGGTATTGGGCCTAATAGACCCAATGGCATGATTGTCCAATCCTCATAAGATTGCTTTCATGAGTTATGGGAATGTATTGTGATTGGATAGGTTTAGTAATACCAAAAACATGTTTGATAATTACCAAAAAGCATATAATCTTGGGTTAATTTGGGCTTTGTAGTACAAGGAGGGACAATGAGGGCCCAAAACTCAAGTCAATGGGGTTCGGTGAGGTATTGGTCCTAATGGACTCAGTGGCATGATTGTCCAATCCCTATAGGATTGTTTTGATGAGTAATGATAAATGATTGTGATTGGATAGTTTTAGTAATACCCAAAACATGTTTGGTAATTACCTAAAAGCATATGATCTAGGGTTAATTTGGGCTTTTTAGTACAAAAAGGGACAATGGGGGCCCAAAACTCAAGTCAACGGGGTTTGGTGAGGTATTGGTCATAACGGACTCAGTGCCATGATTGTCCAATGCCCATATGATTGCTTTGATGAGTAATGATAAATGATTGTGATTGGATAGGTTTAGTAATACCCAAAACATGTTTGGTAATTACCCAAAAGCATATGATCTAGGGTCAATTTGGGCTTTTTAGTAAAAGGAGGGACAAGGGGGGCCCAAAACTCTTGTCAATGGGGTTTGGTGAGGCATTGGTCTTAATGGACCCAGTGGCATGATTGTCCAATCCCCATAGGATTGCTTTGCTGAGTAATGATAAATGATTATCATTGGGAGAACATCATCCATTTTGTAGTTTGGTAATTTTTAACATGTTCGGTAATTACCTTAAAGCATATGATTGGGATTAATTTGGGCTTCTTTGTACAAGGAGGTACATTGGGGGCCCAAAACTGAAGTCAATGGGGTTTGGTGAGGTATTGGGCCAAATAGACCCAATGGCATGATTGTCCAATCCTCATAAGATTGCTTTCATGAGTTATGGGAATGTATTGTGATTGGATAGGTTTAGTAATACCAAAAACATGTTTGATAATTACCTAAAAGCATATAATCTTGGGTTAATTTGGGCTTTGTAGTACAAGGAGGGACAATGAGGGCCCAAAACTCAAGTCAATGGGGTTCGGTGAGGTATTGGTCCTAATGGACTCAGTGGCATGATTGTCCAATCCCTATAGGATTGCTTTGATGAGTAATGATAAATGATTGTGATTGGATAGGTTTAGTAATACCGAAAAGATGTTTGGTAATTATCTAAAAGCATATGATCTAGGGTCAATTTGGGCTTTTTAGTACAACGAGTGACAATGGGGGCCCAAAACTCATGTCAATTGGGTTTGGTGAGGTATTGTTCCTAATTGACCCAGTGGCATGATTGTCCAATCCCCATAAGATTGCTTTGATGAGTAATGGGAATGAATTGTGATTGGATAGGTTTAATAATACCCAAAACATGTTTGGTAATTACCTAAAAGCATATGATCTAGGGTTAATTAGGGCTTTTTAGACAAGGAGGAATAATAGGGGCCCAAAACTCAAGTCAATGGGGTTTGGTGAGCCATTGGTCATAATGGACCCAGTGGCATGATTGTCCAATCCCCATAGGATTGCTTTGATGAGTAATGATAAATGATTATCTTTGGGAGAATATCATCCACTTTGTAGTTTGGTAATCTTTATAACATGTTTGGTAATTACCTTAAAGCATATAATGGAGGTTAATTTGGGCTTCTTTGTACAAGGAGGTACATTGGGGGCCCAATACTGAAGTCAATGGGGTTTGGTGAGGTATTGGGCCTAATGGACCCAATGGCATGATTGTCCAATCCTCATAAGATTGCTTTCATGAGTTATGGGAATGTATTGTGATTGGATAGGTTTAGTAATACCAAAAACATGTTTGATAATTACTTAAAAGCATATGATCTACGGTTAATTTGGGCTTTGTAGTACAAGGAGGGACAATGAGGGCCCAAAACTCAAGTCAATGGGGTTCGGTGAGGTATTGGTTCTAATGGACTCAGTGGCATGATTATCCAATCCCCATATGATTGATTTGATGAGTAATGATATATGATTGTGATTGGATAGGTTTAGTAATACCGAAAACATGTTTGGTAATTATCTAAAAGCATATGATCTCTGGTCAATTTGGGCTTTTTAGTAAAAGGAGGGCCAATGGGGGCCCAAAACTCAGGTCAATGGGGTTCGGTGAGGTATTGTTCCTAATTGACCCAGTGGCATGATTGTCCAATCCCCATAAGATTGCTTTGATGAGTAATGGGAATGAATTGTGATTGGATAGGTTTAATAATACCCCAAACATGTTTGGTAATTACCTAAAAGCATATGATCTAAGGTTAATTAGGGCTTTTTAGTACAAGGAGGAATAATAGGGGCCCAAAACTCAAGTCAATGGGGTTTGGTGAGGCATTGGTCCTAATGGACCCAGTGGCATGATTGTCCAACCCCATAGGATGGCTTTGATGAGTAATGATAAATGATTATCTTTGGGAGAACATCATCCACTTTGTAGTTTGGTAATCTTTATAACATGTTTGGTAATTACCTTAAAGCATATGATTGAGGTTAATTTGGGCTTCTTTGTACAAGGAGGTACATTGGGGGCCTAAAACCGAAGTCAATGGGGTTTGGTGAGGTATTGGGCCTAATGGATGCAATGGCATGATTGTCCAATCCTCATAAGATTGCTTTCATGAGTCATGGGAATGTATTGTAATTGGATAGGTTTAGTAATACCAAAAACATGTTTGATAATTACCTAAAAGCATATAATCTAGTGTTAATTTGGGCTTTGTAGTACAAGGAGGGACAATGAGGGCCCAAAACTCAAGTCAATGGGGTTCGGTGAGGTATTGGTCCTAATGGACTCAGTGGCATGATTGTCCAATCCCCATAGGATTGCTTTGATGAGTAATAATAAATGATTGTGATTGGATAGTTTTAATAATACCCAAAACATGTTTGGTAATTAAATAAAAGCATATGATCTAGGGTTAATTTGGGCTTATTAGTACAAAAAGGGACAATGGGGGCCCAAAACTCAAGTCAACGGGGTTTGGTGAGGTATTGGTCCTAATGGACTCAGTGGCATGATTGTCCAATCCCCATAGGATTACTTTGATAAATAATGATAAATGATTATCATTGGGAGAACATCATCCACTTTGTAGTTTGGTAATCTTTATAACATGTTTGGTAATTACCTTAAAGCATATGATTGGGGTTAATTTGGGCTTCTTTGTACAAGGAGGTACATTGGGGGCCCAAAAATGAAGTCAATGGGGTTTGGTGAGGTATTGGGCCTAATAGACCCAATGGCATGATTGTCCAATCCTCATAAGATTGCTTTCATGAGTTATGGGAATGTATTGTGATTGGATAGGTTTAGTAATACCAAAAACATGTTTGATAATTACCAAAAAGCATATAATCTTGGGTTAATTTGGGCTTTGTAGTACAAGGAGGGACAATGAGGGCCCAAAACTCAAGTCAATGGGGTTCGGTGAGGTATTGGTCCTAATGGACTCAGTGGCATGATTGTCCAATCCCTATAGGATTGTTTTGATGAGTAATGATAAATGATTGTGATTGGATAGTTTTAGTAATACCCAAAACATGTTTGGTAATTACCTAAAAGCATATGATCTAGGGTTAATTTGGGCTTTTTAGTACAAAAAGGGACAATGGGGGCCCAAAACTCAAGTCAACGGGGTTTGGTGAGGTATTGGTCATAACGGACTCAGTGCCATGATTGTCCAATGCCCATATGATTGCTTTGATGAGTAATGATAAATGATTGTGATTGGATAGGTTTAGTAATACCCAAAACATGTTTGGTAATTACCCAAAAGCATATGATCTAGGGTCAATTTGGGCTTTTTAGTAAAAGGAGGGACAAGGGGGGCCCAAAACTCTTGTCAATGGGGTTTGGTGAGGCATTGGTCTTAATGGACCCAGTGGCATGATTGTCCAATCCCCATAGGATTGCTTTGCTGAGTAATGATAAATGATTATCATTGGGAGAACATCATCCATTTTGTAGTTTGGTAATTTTTATAACATGTTCGGTAATTACCTTAAAGCATATGATTGGGATTAATTTGGGCTTCTTTGTACAAGGAGGTACATTGGGGGCCCAAAACTGAAGTCAATGGGGTTTGGTGAGGTATTGGGCCTAATAGACCCAATGGCATGATTGTCCAATCCTCATAAGATTGCTTTCATGAGTTATGGGAATGTATTGTGATTGGATAGGTTTAGTAATACCAAAAACATGTTTGATAATTACCTAAAAGCATATAATCTTGGGTTAATTTGGGCTTTGTAGTACAAGGAGGGACAATGAGGGCCCAAAACTCAAGTCAATGGGGTTCGGTGAGGTATTGGTCCTAATGGACTCAGTGGCATGATTGTCCAATCCCTATAGGATTGCTTTGATGAGTAATGATAAATGATTGTGATTGGATAGGTTTAGTAATACCGAAAAGATGTTTGGTAATTATCTAAAAGCATATGATCTAGGGTCAATTTGGGCTTTTTAGTACAACGAGTGACAATGGGGGCCCAAAACTCATGTCAATAGGGTTTGGTGAGGTATTGTTCCTAATTGACCCAGTGGCATGATTGTCCAATCCCCATAAGATTGCTTTGATGAGTAATGGGAATGAATTGTGATTGGATAGGTTTAATAATACCCAAAACATGTTTGGTAATTACCTAAAAGCATATGATCTAGGGTTAATTAGGGCTTTTGAGACAAGGAGGAATAATAGGGGGCCCAAAACTCAAGTCAATGGGGTTTGGTGAGCCATTGGTCATAATGGACCCAGTGGCATGATTGTCCAATCCCCATAGGATTGCTTTGATGAGTAATGATAAATGATTATCATTGGGAGAATATCATCCACTTTGTAGTTTGGTAATCTTTATAACATGTTTGGTAATTACCTTAAAGCATATAATGGAGGTTAATTTGGGCTTCTTTGTACAAGGAGGTACATTGGGGGCCCAAAACTCGAAGTCAATGGGGTTTGGTGAGGTATTGGGCCTAATGGACCCAATGGCATGATTGTCCAATCCTCATAAGATTGCTTTCATGAGTTATGGGAATGTATTGTGATTGGATAGGTTTAGTAATACCAAAAACATGTTTGATAATTACTTAAAAGCATATGATCTACGGTTAATTTGGGCTTTGTAGTACAAGGAGGGACAATGAGGGCCCAAAACTCAAGTCAATGGGGTTCGGTGAGGTATTGGTCCTAGTGGACTCAGTGGCATGATTGTCCAATCCCCATATGATTGCTTTGATGAGTAATGATAAATGATTGTGATTGGATAGGTTTACTAATACCGAAAACATGTTTGGTAATTATTTAAAAGCATATGATCTAGGGTCAATTTGGGCTTTTTAGTACAAGGAGGGACAATAGGGGCCCAAAACTTAGGTCAATGGGGTTTGGTGAGGTATTGGTCCTAATTGACCCAGTGGCATGATTGTCCAATCCCCATGGGATTGCTTTGATGAGTAATGCGAATGAATTGTGATTGGATAGGTTTAATAATACCCAAAACATGTTTGGTAATTACCTAAAAGCATATGATCTAGGGTTAATTACGGCTTTTTAGTACAAGGAGGGACAAATAGGGCCTAAACCTAAGTCAGTTTGGTGGGTATTGGTCCTAATCGAGTAATGATAATGATTGTCCAATCCCCATAGGATTGATTTGACGAGTAATGATAAATGATTGTCCAATCCCCATAGGATTGCTTTGATGAGTAATGGCAATGAATTGTGATTGGATAGGTTTAATAATACCCAAAACATGTTTGGTAATTACCTAAAAGCATATGATCTAGGGTTAATTAGGGCTTTTGAGACAAGGAGGAATAATAGGGGCCCAAAACTCAAGTCAATGGGGTTTGGTGAGCCATTGGTCATAATGGACCCAGTGGCATGATTGTCCAATCCCCATAGGATTGCTTTGATGAGTAATGATAAATGATTATCATTGGGAGAATATCATCCACTTTGTAGTTTGGTAATCTTTATAACATGTTTGGTAATTACCTTAAAGCATATAATGGAGGTTAATTTGGGCTTCTTTGTACAAGGAGGTACATTGGGGGCCCAATACTGAAGTCAATGGGGTTTGGTGAGGTATTGGGCCTAATGGACCCAATGGCATGATTGTCCAATCCTCATAAGATTGCTTTCATGAGTTATGGGAATGTATTGTGATTGGATAGGTTTAGTAATACCAAAAACATGTTTGATAATTACTTAAAAGCATATGATCTACGGTTAATTTGGGCTTTGTAGTACAAGGAGGGACAATGAGGGCCCAAAACTCAAGTCAATGGGGTTCGGTGAGGTATTGGTCCTAGTGGACTCAGTGGCATGATTGTCCAATCCCCATATGATTGCTTTGATGAGTAATGATAAATGATTGTGATTGGATAGGTTTACTAATACCGAAAACATGTTTGGTAATTATTTAAAAGCATATGATCTAGGGTCAATTTGGGCTTTTTAGTACAAGGAGGGACAATAGGGGCCCAAAACTTAGGTCAATGGGGTTTGGTGAGGTATTGGTCCTAATTGACCCAGTGGCATGATTGTCCAATCCCCATGGGATTGCTTTGATGAGTAATGCGAATGAATTGTGATTGGATAGGTTTAATAATACCCAAAACATGTTTGGTAATTACCTAAAAGCATATGATCTAGGGTTAATTACGGCTTTTTAGTACAAGGAGGGACAATAGGGGCCCAAAACCTAAGTCAATGGGGTTTAGTGAGGTATTGGTCCTAATCGAGTAATGATAAATGATTGTCCAATCCCCATAGGATTGATTTGACGAGTAATGATAAATGATTGTCCAATCCCCATAGGATTGCTTTAATGAGTAATGGCAATGAATTGTGATTGGATAGGTTTAATAATACCCAAAACATGTTTGGTAATTACCTAAAAGCATATGATCTAAAGTTAATTTGGGCTTTTTAGTACAAAAAAGGGACAATTGGGGCCCAAAACTCAAGTCAACGGGGTTTGGTGAGGTATTGGTCCTAATGGACTTAGTGGCATGATTGTCCAATCGCCATATGATTGCTTTGATGAGTAATGATAAACCATTGTGATTGGATAGGTTTAGTAATACCCAAAACATGTTTGGTAATTACCCAAAAGCATATGATCTAGGGTCAATTTGGGCTTTTTAGTAAAAGGAGGGACAAGGGGGGCCCAAAACTCTAATCAATGGGGTTTGGTGAGGCATTGGTCTTAATGGACCCAGTGGCATGATTGTCCAATCCCCATAGGATTGCTTTGCTGAGTAATGATAAATGATTATCATTGGGAGAACATCATCCACTTTGTAGTTTGGTAATTTTTATAACATGTTCGGTAATTACCTTAAAGCATATGATTGGGGTTAATTTGGGCTTCTTTGTACAAGGAGGTACATTGGGGGCCCAAAACTGAAGTCAATGGGGTTTGGTGAGGTATTGGGCCTAATGGACCCAATGGCATGATTGTCCAATCCTCATAAGAATGCTTTCATGAGTTATGGGAATGTATTGTGATTGGATAGGTTTAGTAATACCAAAAACATGTTTGATAATTACCTAAAAGCATATAATCTAGGGTTAATTTGGGCTTTGTAGTACAAGGAGGGACAATGAGGGCCCAAAACTCAAGCCAATGGGGTTCGGTGAGGTATTGGTCCTAATGGACTCAGTGGCATGATTGTCCAATCCCTATAGGATTGCTTTGATGAGTAATGATAAATGATTGTGATTGGATAGTTTTAGTAATACCCAAAACATGTTTGGTAATTACCTAAAAGCATATGATCTAGGGTTAATTTGGGCTTTTTAGTACAAAAAGGGACAATGGGGGGCCAAAACTCAAGTCCACGGGGCTTGGTGAGGTATTGGTCCTAATGGACTCAGTGGCATGATTGTCCAATGCCCATATGATTGCTTTGATGAGTAATGATAAATGATTGTGATTGGATAGGTTTAGTAATACCCAAAACATGTTTGGTAAGTACCTAAAAGCATATGATCTAGGGTTAATTAGGGCTGTACAAGGAGGAATAATAGGGGCCCAAAACTCAAGTCAATGGGGTTTGGTGACGCATTGGTCCTAATGGACCCAGTGGCATGATTGTCCAATCCCCATAGGATTGCTTTGATGAGTAATGATAAATGATTATCATTGGGAGAACATCATCCACTTTGTAGTTTGGTAATCTTTATAACATGTTTGGTAATTACCTTAAAGCATATGATTGAGGTTAATTTGGGCTTCTTTGTACAAGGAGGTACATTGGGGGCCCAAAACCGAAGTCAATGGGGTTTGGTGAGGCATTGGGCCTAATGGACCCAATGGCATGATTGTCCAATCCTCATAAGATTGCTTTCATGAGTTATGGGAATGTATTGTGATTGGATAGGTTTAGTAATACCAAAAACATGTTTGATAATTACCTAAATGCATATGATCTACGGTTAATTTGGGCTTTGTAGTACAAGGAGGGACAATGAGGGCCCAAAACTCAAGTCAATGGGGTTCGGTGAGGTATTGGTCCTAGTGGACTCAGTGACATGATTGTCCAATCCCCATATGATTGCTTTGATGAGTAATGATAAATGATTGTGATTGGATAGGTTTAGTAATACCGAAAACATGTTTGGTAATTATCTAAAAGCATATGATCTAGGGTCAATTTGGGCTTTTTAGTACAAGGAGGGACAATGGGGGCCCAAAACTCAGGTCAATGGGTTTGGTGAGGTATTGGTCCTAATTGACCCAGTGGCATGATTGTCCAATCCCCATGATATTGCTTTGATGAGTAATGGGAATGAATTGTGATTGGATAGGTTTAATAATACCCAAAACATGTTTGGTAATTACCTAAAAGCATATGATTTAGGGTTAATTACGGCTTTTTATTACAAGGAGGGACAATAGGGGCCCAAAACTCAAGTCAATGGGGTTTAGTGAGGTATTGGTCCTAATCGACTCAGTGGCATGATTATCAAATCCCCATAGGATTGATTTGATGAGTAATGATAAATGATTGTCCAATCCCTATATGATTGCTTTGATGAGTAATGGGAATGAATTGTGATTGGATAGGTTTAATAATACCCAAAATATGTTTGGTAATTACCTAAAAGCATATGATCTAGGGTTAATTTGGGCTTTTTGGTACAAAAAAGGGACAATGGGGGCCCAAAACTCAAGTCAACGGGGTTTGGTGAGGTATTGGTCCTAATGGACTTAGTGGGATGATTGTCCAATCGCCATATGATTGTTTTGATGAGTAATGATAAATGATTGTGATTGGATAGGTTTAGTAATACCCAAAACATGTTTGGTAATTACCTAAAAGCATATGATCTAGGGTTAATTTGGGCTTTTTAGTAAAAGGAGGGACAACGGGGGCCCAAAACTCTAGTCAATGGGGTTTGGTGAGGCATTGGTCCTAATGGACCCAGTGGCATGATTATCCAATCCCCATAGGATTGCTTTGATGAGTAATGATAAATGATTATCATTGGGAGAACATCATCCACTTTGTAGTTTGGTAATCTTTATAACATGTTTTGTAATTACCTTAAAGCATATGATTGGGGTTAATTTGGGCTTCTTTGTACAAGGAGGTACATTGGGGGTCCAAAACTGAAGTCAATGGGGTTTGGTGAGGTATTGGGCCTAATGGACCCGATGGCATGATTGTCCAATCCTCAGAAGATTGCTTTCATGAGTTATGGGAATGTATTGTGATTAGATAGGTTCAGTAATACCAAAAACATATTTGATAATTACCTAAAAGCATATGATCTAGGGTTAATTTATGCTTTGTAGTAAAAGGAGGGACAATTAGGGCCGAAAACTCAAGGCAATGGGGTTCGGTGAGGTATAGGTCCTAATGGACTCAGTGGCATGATTGTCCAATCCCCATTGGATTGCTTTGATGAGTAATGATAAATGATTGTGATTGGATAGGTTTAGTAATACCGAAAACATGTTTGGTAATTATCCAAAAGCATATGATCTAGGGTCAATTAGGGCTTTAGTACAACGAGGGACAATGGGGGACCAAAACTCAAGTCAATGGGGTTTGGGGAGGTATTGGTCATAATCCCCATAGGATTGCTTTGATGAGTAATGGGAATGAATTGTGATTGGATAGGTTTAATAATACCCAAAACATGTTTGGTAATTACCTAAAAGCATATGATCTAGGGTTAATTAGGGCCTTTTAGTACAAGGAGGGACAATAGGGGCCCAAAACTCAAGTCAATGGGGTTTAGTGAGGTATTGGTCCTAATCGACTCAGTGGCATGATTGTCAAATCTCCATAGGAATGATTTCATGAGTAATGATAAATGATTGTCCAATCCCCATATGATTGCTTTGATGAGTAATGGGAATGAATTGTGATTGGATAGGTTTAGTAATACCCAAAACATGTTTGGTAATTACCTAAAAGCATATGATCTAGGGTTAATTTTGCCTTTTTAGTACAAAAAGGGACAATGGGGGCCCAAAACTCAAGTCAACGGGGTTTGGTGAGGTATTGGTCCTACTGGACTCAGTGGCATGATTGTCCAATCCCCATATGATTGCTTTGATGAGTAATGATAAATGATTGTGATTGGATAGGTTTAGTAATACCCAAAACATGTTTGGTAATTACCTAAAAGCATATGATCTAGGGTCAATTTGGGCTTTTTAGTACAAGGAGGGACAATGGGGGCCCAAAACTCTAGGCAATGGGGTTTGGTGAGGCATTGGTCCTAATGGACCCAGTGGCATGATTGTCCAATCCCCATAGGATTGCTTTGATGAGTAATGATAAATGATTATCATTGGGAGAACATCATCCACTTTCTAGTTTGGTAATCTTTATAACATGTTTGGTAATTACCTTAAAGCATATGATTGGGTTAATTTGGGCTTCTTTGTACAAGGAGATACATTGGGGGCCCAAAACTGAAGTCAATTGGGGTTTGGTGAGGTATTGGGCCTAATGGTCCCAATGGGATTGTCATCCTCTAAGGTTGTTTGAGTTATGCGAATGTGTTGTGATTGGATGGGTTTAGTAATACCAAAAACATGTTTGACAATTCCTAAACTATTATTTTGGGTAATTTGGGTTTTAGTAAAGAAGGGGAGGGGAAAATAAATTAGGTTGGTGATTGGATAGGTTTGTAATACAAAAGGAAATGATTGTCCAATCCCCATAGGATTGCTTTGATGAGTAATGGGAATGAATTGTGATTGGATAGGTTTAATAATACCCAAAATATGTTTGGTAATTACCTAAAAGCATATGATCTAGGGTTAATTAGGGCTTTTTAGTACAAGGAGGGACAATAGGGGTCCAAAACTCAAGTGAATGGGGTTTAGTTAGGTATTGGTCCTAATCGACTCAGTGGCATGATTGTCAAATCCCCATAGGATTGATTTCATGAGTAATGATAAATGATTATCCAATCCCCATAGGATTGCTTTGATGAGTAATGGGAATGAATTATGATTGGATAGGTTTAGTAATACCCAAAACATGTTTGGTAATTACCTAAAAGCATATGATCTAGGGTTATTTTGGGCTTTTTAGTACAGGGAAGACAATGGGGGCCCAAAACTCAAGTCAATGGGGTTTGGTGTGGTATTGGTCCTAATGGACTTAGTGGCAAGATTGTCTAATCCCCATAGGATTGCTTTGATGAGTAATGGGAATGGATTGTGATTGGATAGGTTTAGTAATACCCAAAACTTGTATGGTAATTACCTAAAAGCATATGATCTAGGGTTAATTTGGGCTCTTTAGTACAAGGAGAGACAACGTGGGCCCAAAACTCAAGTGAATGGGATTCGGTGAAGTATTGGTCCTAATGGACTCAGTGGCATTATTGTCTAATCCCCATAGGATTGCTTTGATGAGTAATGATAAATGATTATCATTGGGAGAACATCATCCACTTTCTAGTTTGGTAATCTTTATAACATGTTTGGTAATTACCTTAAAGCATATGATTGGGTTAATTTGGGCTTCTTTGTACAAGGAGATACATTGGGGGCCCAAAACTGAAGTCAATGGGGTTTGGTGAGGTATTGGGCCTAATGGTCCCAATGGCATGATTGTCCAATCCTCATAAGGTTGCTTTCATGAGTTATGCGAATGTGTTGTGATTGGATAGGTTTAGTAATACCAAAAACATGTTTGACAATTACCTAAAACCATATGATCTAGGGTTAATTTGGGCTTTGTAGTACAAGGAGGGCCAATGAGGGCCCAAAACTCAAGTCAATGGGGTTCGATGAGGTATTGGTCCTAATGGACTCAGTGGCGTGATTGTCCAATCCCCATAGGATTGCTTTGATGAGTAATGATAAATGATTGTGATTGGATAGGTTTAGTAATACCGAAAACATGTTTGGTAATTATCTAAAAGCATATGATCTAGGGTCAATTTGGGCTTTTTAGTACAAGGAGGGACAATGGGGGCCCAAAACTCAGGTCAATGGGGTTTGGTGAGGTATTGGTCCTAATTGACCCAGTGGCATGATTGTCCAATCCCCATAGGATTGCTTTGATGAGTAATGGGAATGAATTGTGATTGGATAGGTTTAATAATACCCAAAATATGTTTGGTAATTACCTAAAAGCATATGATCTAGGGTTAATTAGGGCTTTTTAGTACAAGGAGGGACAATAGGGGTCCAAAACTCAAGTGAATGGGGTTTAGTTAGGTATTGGTCCTAATCGACTCAGTGGCATGATTGTCAAATCCCCATAGGATTGATTTCATGAGTAATGATAAATGATTATCCAATCCCCATAGGATTGCTTTGATGAGTAATGGGAATGAATTATGATTGGATAGGTTTAGTAATACCCAAAACATGTTTGGTAATTACCTAAAAGCATATGATCTAGGGTTATTTTGGGCTTTTTAGTACAGGGAAGACAATGGGGGCCCAAAACTCAAGTCAATGGGGTTTGGTGTGGTATTGGTCCTAATGGACTTAGTGGCAAGATTGTCTAATCCCCATAGGATTGCTTTGATGAGTAATGGGAATGGATTGTGATTGGATAGGTTTAGTAATACCCAAAACTTGTTTGGTAATTACCTAAAAGCATATGATCTAGGGTTAATTTGGGCTCTTTAGTACAAGGAGAGACAACGTGGGCCCAAAACTCAAGTGAATGGGATTCGGTGAAGTATTGGTCCTAATGGACTCAGTGGCATTATTGTCTAATCCCCATAGGATTGCTTTGATGAGTAATGATAAATGATTGTGATTGGATAGGTTTAGTGATACCAAAAACATGTTTGGTAATTACTGAAAGCATATGATCTAGGGTAAATTTAGGCTTTTTAGTACAAGGAGGGACAATGGGGGCCCAAAACTCAAGTCAATGGGGTTTGGTGAGGTATTGGTCCTAATTGACCCAGTGGCATGATTGTCCAATCCCCATAGGATTACTTTGATGAGTAATGTGAGTGAATTGTGATTGAATAGGTTTCGTAATACCCAAAACATGTTTGGTAATTACCTAAAGGCATATGATCTAGGGTTAATTAGGGCTTTTTAGTACAAGGAGGGACAACAGGGGCCCAAAACTCAAGTCAATGGGGGTTTAGTGAGGTATTGGTCCTAATGGACTCAGTGGTATGATTGTCCAATCCCCATAGGATTTCTTTGATGAGTAATGATAAATGATTGTCCAATCCCCATAGGATTGCTTTTATGAGTAATATGTAATTTCCTAAAAATGTAAACATGCTTAATTAGCTAACTAGTTGTTTTACTAATTATGTTATCAATGAAATTCTAATTAAACTATTATAAGCTATTAAGGTATTTTATTTCTAAAATAAATGAAAGAGAAGAATGTAATTTTTATTAAGTAGTTATGAATTATAATTAGCTTAACAAGTAAGTAATTAAAAATCACAATATGCATAACTTCTCTTTTAATATGAATTATCCAAAGTGAAATTATTTTAGTTTAATAATAATAATAATACTAGAGAAAGAAAGAAGAAGAACAATGGAATTAGATGGATAAGTTTAAGCCAAAAAATTTGACTTTCTTTTCCCACCTTCTTCTTTCTTATTCTACCTTCCTTCCTCCTCCTTCCACCTTCTTCTACCTTCCTCCTCTTACATGGCAAACCAAGGTGCATTTCTTTTCTCTCCCAACCAATCAAGTGTTGCCACCATCATTTCAAGAGGAGAATTTTTACTCAAATTTTCTTCCACTCCATGGTTATCTTCAAAGCTTTCTAGAAACCTAACAATGGCTATAAATAGCCATGTTCATATATGAAGCATCATACTACATCTCTCGCCCCTGTTTTGGGCTGTTGCCACACCACCACCACCCTGTCAACCACCAACACGCTAGCCAGCCACCCCCTCCCTCGTTCGCACCTCCTCTCTATTCCCACTCGTGCTTTCTCCCTCCTCGCGCTGCTGTGCGCCGTTGCACAGTGCAGCCGTGCCACCACCACCAGCACCCCTCACCGGCGCCGCTTTCCCTGCCGCCCCGACGCCGAAATTCTACTCCAGCTTTGCGACTAGCTTCGCCGACGTGTCTGCTGCTGCCTTCCTCGTTCGTTCTTCGAACTCCCTGTTCCTTCATTCAGTAGCAGGTATAATATTATTACCTCTCATTCCTAAATGTGTGTGCTTGATTTAAAAGAAATTTAAACATACATAGTCATGGCCTTATTATGGCTATTGTCATGTTGGGCTAATAACTCTTAGATACACTTAGTGTTGTTGTTGGGTTTATAGTTGATCATAAATTTGTTACTTATTAGATTATTGTTTAATGATCTTACTTAACTTATATAAGTTGCTAAAGTTTATTAAGCTACTTCTACATTAGGAAGAAAAACTTAATATAATTTGTGGACTAAAACCAAATTATATAAATTTAAGTATAAGCTATAACTTATATTACTCAAAAATATTGACTATACTTTACTAATATTCATTACCCATTTCTAATGTTTAAATAAAATCATAATACTCAACGAAATATTAATAACTTGCTTAATGATGGTTTAATAATACGCCACTTTATTGAGTAAAGAGTCATTTAAATAATGTAATTCTTAAATATCAACTTATATGATAATTTCAAGGACAACCTTTAATTTACATAACACTAGCAAGACCACTTATAATTAGCTAAGCATTAATTTAATAATAATAACTAAAGGCCTAAATGTTAAGATAAAATGAGTAGGATTTTTTAACCACAATAATACAAACTTTGGCCCATTTTCTCGCAATAATACAAACTTTTGATTTTTTTTTAATAATACAAACTTTAGGCCAAAATTCCTCCAGTAGGTCAAGTTGACTTGTAACCTGTAAAACAGGTAAAAAAAAAATTAACAAATGATATTTATTCTTTCTCCCTCCTCCCCCAACCCCCCACCCACCGAAACCAACCCACAACCACCCACCGAAACTAACCCACGGTCCCCACTACCGAAAACCACCAAACCCAAAGAACCCCCCACCCCCCACCCCCACCCCCAACCCACGCCCACCACCGAAACCAACACACAACCACCCCCGAAAGCAACTCGCGGACCCCACCCTCGAAAACCACCAAACCCGGCCACCCCCCCTCCCCCACCCCACAACCACCACCGAAACCACCCCACAACCCTTCTTTACTTCCACAACCCTTCTTTACTTCCATTAAAGGATTAAACTTGCAAGCTCAATCAAGTGGGTCCAAAAACAACCCCCACCACTAAAATCAACCCAAAAAAAGGAAAAATCAACAACCCATTTCTATTACTTCCACATAAACTCAAATGGGATGAAGAAAAACTGAAAAACTAAGGTAAAGATAAGGTCTTTAAGTGTAAAAATGGAAACCCAGAAAAGTTGTCTTCAAAAATGAAGTGGGTTTTTCTTAGAACAGAAAAATGAGGAGAGAGAGTGAGAGAGAAGACGGGCGTGGGGTTCTGGGCTCGAATTCGACGGCGGTTGGGGGGGAATTCGACGGGGGTTGGGGAGGGGCGGGGTTCTGGGCTCGCGACGGGGCGTGGGGTTCTGGGCTCGACGGGGGGGGACGAAGAGAGAGAGAGAGAGAGGCTGAGGGAAAGGCCGAAGGCTGGGCATGGTGGGGTGGGGTGGGTGAATGAGAATGAAAAAAAAAAAAAAATTTGTTTTTCAAATTTAAATAAAAATTTAAAAAATCAACCAATGAGCAAGCGACACGTGCCCTAGGGAGTGCCATGTATGAATTTTACCTGCACCAACAAGTTAGGAACCGGTCATGACCTACTGGAGGAATTTTGACATAAAGTTTGTATTATTAAAAAATAATCAAAAGTTTGTATTATTGCGAGAGAACGGGCCAAAGTTTGTATTATTCCAGTTAAAAAATCCAAATGAGTATGAATATTTACATTTTCGTTACTTAATTTCTTGATTAGATTAAAAGGAAAAAGGGATATTACAAGTCTCCCCCGGCTACGAAAGTCATTAAGCAGGATTTCAGGTAATGTCTACCGCTAACACCCGCATTCCCCTTCTAGGTATGTTTTATAATAATGTCTATGTTAATAAGTATTCTTTTGCATATGGATTGCGGGATATGAAATGTTTTGTGATGAATATGATGATATGGAATAATGTTATAAAATGATGACGTTACATGACGATACGTTATATCATGATGGTTATGAATATACTTATAGGTTATGAAACATGATAAATTCAAGTGAAAGACGGTTCTTGGCAGTATTTTGTTATCTTGGGTCGTGCACATACCTTCTGGCCGGTTGCCCACCTTCTGTTTTATAAGGGCTAATGTCCTCGGGTGGCACCGCATTACTATACTTTGGGCACTAACGCCACCTTCCGTTTGTGAGGGCTTTCGTCCTCAGGTGGCTGCCTTCCGTTTACAATGATGTTATGTTCTGGGAGACGTCCCTTCCGTTGTACTCGCCAAGCACTAGGGATAAAAAAGCCCATCTGACGCGGTCAAAATCGGGCTTACTGATCCGGTTTTAGCCCGCATCGGATGGGCTCGCAGCAGTTCCAAAATATTTACTGATCCGGTCCAAAATATTTACTAGGTTATCTGATCCGGTTTTCACTACTGATCCGGTCTAAAATATTTACTAGGTTATCTGATCCGGTTTTAAGTGAAAACCGGATCAGATAACCCCCCCAAAACCAAAAAAAATATTCTTTTTTTCATTTTTTCATTATTAATCAATACAAAATCAATAATATATATAAAAACTCATTTTATTAAGCATATTATGCCCAATTGAAGCATAAATAATTAAATACATAAAAATATTAACATACACAACTATGACATTATAATTTTATACTTTAATGGCTCCTCCTATTAGATTTAACAATCATTCGCTATCATAGGCTTCTTCAAGCTTGCAATTTTTGTTTTTCTTTGATATCTGAAGGACTAAAGCCTGTAAGGTGTGTTAACAGCCAACCGGATCTCAAGGCATCACTTGATGAGACAAATACAGCCATCTGCATGTATGGCAAAAGCAAGAATCTTGATTAAAAAAAAGTAATTATATTTACTTATAGAGTGAACAGATTCTGAAACACATTGACAACTAATTAACTGACTGCGACAGAACTTGGTGTGATAATCAGGCAATTTATGCAAATGGCAAGAAGCAGCATAAACTGATAAGATGAAATGCACGTCAAAGAAAATTGTGATAGTCATATAATAGTAACAAGTTAGAATCAATTGCAACTAAACCACACAATGCCAGATGTCATACCTTAGGATGTGAAGGATACACGTGCAAGCTGATAAGTAAAAGCATATAAAGAGGCAAGGATGCGTGAAATAGTAACAAACAAATTTGACTTTCACATCCTTCGATCACTCGCAAGTGTTTCATGCCCCAGTTTTCCAAGATAATTGTTGAAGCATTGTGTAAATGAGATTTCTACCTTTTGGAGCTTTACTCAGTCACTAGTTCGACATATAAATATCATGCTATAACAAGAAAAGAAACTCCTAAGTGGCTAAGCCTAATTATCTCAGAGAAAGAGAATCATGGTCCTAGAGTTTTGCCAATATATAACGTGCAATCCCCTACATATAAAGAGTCGACAATGAGGACCAATTCCCAAAATGTGCTGATTTTTAAGCACTTTTGTTGCATTCAGAAACTAAATTCATCATGTGTCAACCTAGAATTTTCTTAACATATCTACAACTATTGATCCTGTCATGTCCTCAAGACTATGGTCCATAATAATAGATCAATATCACCGTATACTAGCCTGTATAAAATCTCTAAGACAAACTACATTTGCTTGCCGACAATAATGTGAAGTTCACGCAACCTGGGACACAAGCTAACAAGTCTTCATAAGCAACAAGGTCCAACAACCATGCATCATATAGCCATAGCAACAACAATGACTTCAGCAAGACTTCCCTCAGTGCAGTTTTAGTGCGACTAGCACCAATATATACTGTAATTACAAACAAAAGCACAGCTGGTACAAGGGTGTGTTTAAATTTACCGTATCATCTATTGAGAAGCCTTTTGCCCAAGTGATCAAAGTTCCGGAGTAAATGGATGTTTGCAGTACAGGGAACAAGCCGATTTTCTTGTGGGTGGCAACAAGCTGAATGAACTGACCAACACCGTGTGAAGAAGAAAACGCCGGCATTAATGTAGAAGATGTCGGAGTTGGGTAATCGGTGAATACTCATCTACTCACTGTTTTTTTTTTTTTTTTTTCAGTTAAAAAAATTTTAGCCCACCACTCTGAACACAAACAAGTAAATTTTGGTGTTTCATATTGAACAAGAACACATTCATAACATCCAAAACAGGCAAATTTTCAATTCTCTAACCTTAACACCACAAAATAACTACTAAGAGTACACAAAATCAATAATAAAAGCTCTAAAATAATCAATTCAAGCCAGAAATCGAATAGCCCAATTATTATCACACATTAGAACTCAAAAAAAATAATACTGAGCCAAAAACTACAACATAATCAATCAACAACAACGCAAACAATCTCACTATTCCGAAATCAACTCAACTCACTCCTGCCTGCATTTTCACAACATCCAAAACACATCATTTTTCAGTTCACTAGCCTAAATAAAACAAAACAACTACCAAAATACAAAAAATCAACAATCAAGCTCTAAAAACCTGAACTCGAACATTCTAATGAACATCACAATCATTACAACTGAAAAACACAACTCTAAACTAAAAACAGCAACAAAATTAATCAATCACCATTCCAAAACCAATCAACCTCAAAAACAAAAACAAAAAAAAGTAGCGCACCTCATATTACGCTGACGAATCTTGCAAGAAGCAGGAGGCAATCGATGAGAATGACGAGAGAAATCAGCAGAGCACAAATTAGAGTGTTTAGAGATCAATCTGATTAATCCATGGCTTAAAAAACACATATGGAGCTTCGCCTCCATTGATGCAAAGCTCACATTTAAAAATTATGCCGGAGTTGGGTAATCGGTGAAGGTGAAGAAGATGGCAGGGGTGGGGGGTTTCGTGCGAAAATGCCGACCACTTCGCCCCACCGCAATCTTCTCTTTCAATCTTCAACTTCAATCAAACCTCAAAAAAAAAAAGGCAAAATCAAAACCCTAGATTTTCGCTTTTTTTTTCGGCGAATGCTCATCGAAATTCGATTCTTCGAGAACAAAATTTGAAAATGAAAAGATAAAAAAATAAAGGTCGAATTAGGTAAAAGACCAGAAATTCGAGAAGAGAGAAAGAAAGATCTCGATGAATTTAGGGGAAGAAAGTGATGAAGCAGAGGATGATGGGGCGTGGAGATCTGTTGAGGAGAGAGAGAAGATGGGTTGCTGAGAGACGAAGTGAGAGAGGCGAAGTGAGGAAAGAAGGGCTGGAATCAGATGAGGTGAAGTGAGGGAAGGGCTGGGTCACGCTTATACAGCGTTTTGGGCCTTGTAATTTTGGCCCACTCAACTATCCATGTTATCAATCAAAACCCGCATTTTGGGCCTTGTTATCCGGTTTTGTTTGGAGGAAAAAAAAAAAGTGATTAACTGATCCGGTCACGTGAACCGGATCAGTTAACCGAAAACCGGAGCGGTTTCTATTAACTGATCCGGTTCACTAAAAGACCGGATCAGATTTTCCGCCCAGCTTTCCCTTCCATTTTTTTTAATGATTTTCGGATGCGGTTTTGTAAAAACCGAATTTGTTATTAAGTGACAGATAAGGTTTTTTCCACTAGTGAAGTTACCAAATAAATGATCTATGCTTATGAACATGATAAAAGATATATGATAATGATTATGATCAAATGTTATAGTTTTACTTTTCTCTCCTCCCTGTTTGCTAATAAAACGATTTGAAATGAGTTTACGTTGTTAGAGTAGTATGTTATTGAGCCTCGGCTCATTACGTTTTGTTTTCTGTTTTAGGTACTGATGGTGATAATGGGATGGCGTAGCAGTGAGGAATAGTTATGTAGTTAAATAGTTAAAGCTTTCTTAAACACTTATGATCATAATAAATGTCAGACTATGTACAATGGTTAAGTTTTAACTTAAGTTTTTGTTAATGGATAATCACGTTTTCTGGTTATAATATGTTTAGGCTTTTATGAATTTATGTTTGCCTTGTGCTTTCCAATTGGAAAGTACGGCAGTAATGCACCTATATAGGTTCCGCTGCTAATAACCGATTAACTAACCTAATGATGTTGATTAGTAGTCAGGGCGTTACAGAGTGGTATCAGAGCAACAGTTTCGGTGCCATAAGTAAAACCTTAAAGGTTTTACATTTAGTATTAGTTAAATACCTTAAGAAATTTCTTAAATATAATGAAGGTTTGGTTTACTTTCATGAATTATATGTTAGTTCTCACAGTCTATAATATGACATTAAAGCTACAATAAAATATGTAGGTAAATAAGTTGTTTAAACTAGAAGTGAGCGTGAGTGATAGGATCGGGAAGGGAATACTTTTATGATATTATGAATGCATTGTTCATCAAAAGAATATGTCATGAACGTGAAACATTTTGATGTTTTAGAAGATGGCAACAAGTGAGAATGAACCTACTAATGGAGGAAATGGAAACCATGAGTCCAATGTTACGCCTGAAGAAATGAGAGCAAGGGTTGATGCTTTGCGAAGCGACTCTGTTCCCGAAGATACCACTGAAAATAAGAATGACAATCAGATGGAATTGATGAAGCTTATGATGATGGAACTTCTACAAGGCAATCGCCAGAAAGCCAAAACAGAGCAGGAGGAATGCTCGAATATGTTAAAGAAGTTCTCTGCTCATAAGCCGTCAACTTATGACAGAAAACCAGACCCCACCGAATTTGAGGAGTGGTTGAACAATATGGAGAAATTGTTTGACGTCACTCAGTGTCCTGATAAGTGGAAGGTTAATTTTGCTGTGTTTTATCTGAAAGGGCAAGCATATCTTTGGTGGAAAACAACCAAAGAAATGCAAAACTAGGCTGACTTTGGTTGGGAAAAGTTAAAGGAGTCCATGAGAAACCAATTTTATCCCCAATCTTTGCAGCTTCAAATGGAATCTGAATTTATCCATCTGAAACAAAGGGGTATGTCAGTGCTGGAGTATGTTGTGAAATTTAATGAGCTTGCTCGATTTGCTCCAGACTTGGTGACGACTGATCTTCAAAGGATGAACAGGTTTGAAGGAGGTTTGAACCTTGATCTCCAGGAAAAGTTTGCATCTCATATGAGCAAATCCTACCAGGAACTCTACGTCAGAGCCATCAATGTGGAGCGGAAAACGAAGCTTAGGAAAGAGGTTTTTGAAAGTGGAAAAAGAAAAGGGAAGCCTCAAGAAAGCCCACCTAGCAACAACTCCAACAAGAGACTGAACACAGGATACTTAGGAGATAATCGTAATCAAAGGCAAGTTCCTCGGTGCAGTAAATGTGGAAAACAAGGCCATTTGGAAAAGGATTGTCGAAGAGGAAGTGACCAATGTTATCGGTGTGGTAAACCTGGTCATGTGATTAGGAATTGCCGAATTTCAGATTGGCGAAGCGAAAATGTCACTAATCGTGGCATAATAAGGGATCAAAGAAATGTTCATAACTCTGGAAATGCAAGCAATGCCAACACGAACAGAAATCCTCCCCGTGGACCCCCGCAAGCCGGAAGAGTATTCATGATGCAACGTGAAGAAGCAGAAGCAGATGATACCGTCATTACTGGTATTTTCCCTGTCAACTCTGTTCCTGCTTATATTCTTTTCGATTCTGGAGCATCCCATTCATTTATATCAGCTGCATTCTCTAGAAAATTGAACGCAAAACCATGCCCTGATTTCTTTGCCATGTTTGTTACACTCCCAAATGGTGAATCCATCTCATGTAATGTTATGTATAGATTTTGCCCTATGCTAGTAGGAGGCTGTAAATTTCTAGCGGACCTAATTCAATTTGAATTAACCGACTTTGATGTAATTTTGGGAATGAATTGATTGTCTAAGTATAAAGCTGACATTAATTGCCATAACCATAAGATAACTCTTAGAAGACCAGATGGATGTAAGGTTTCTTACCAAAGAAGAAAAGTCAGACCCAAAATTGATCCAACCTCAAAAGCCTTTTAAGTTTCTTGCAAAAGGTTGTCATGGGTACCTTTGCAACGTACTAGACTTAACCACCCCTGAACCCTCTTTGTCCGACATTTCCATAGTTTCTGAATATCCTTATGTATTCCCGGAGGAAATACGTGGCATGCCTCCACAAAGAGAAATAGACTTTAGCATTGACCTTATTTCGGGATCCGCTCCCATTTCAAAGGCACCTTATCGAATGGCACCAGTTGAGTTACAAGAGTTGAAAAAGCAACTAAATGAATTGCTCGAAAAGGGATACATTCGAACTAGTGTGTCACCATGGGGAGCACCAGTGCTATTTGTTAAGAAGAAAGATGGAAGCCTGAGGTTATGTATCGATTATCGAGAATTAAACAAGATTACCATTAAGAATAAATACCCATTACCCCACATTGATGATCTTTTTTATCAGCTTCGAGGTGCAACAACTTTTTCTAAAACAGCCAGAAGATATCTCAAAAACTGCGTTCAGAACTCGATACAGTCACTATGAATTTACAGTTATGCCCTTTGGGTTAACCAATGCCCCTGTCGTTTTCATGGACCTCATGAACCGAGTATTTAAACCCTACCTTAATAAGTTTGTGGTCGTATTCATCGATGACATTCTAGTATTTTCGAGAAACTTAAATGAGCATGAAGAACACTTGAGGAAGGTGTTGGAAGTATTAAGAGAAAAGAAGTTGTACGCGAAGTTGAAGAAATGCGAGTTCTGGTTGAAAGAAATTGCCTTTTTAGGGCACATCATTTCAGATCTTGGAATCTCTGTTGATCCGCAGAAAATAAAAGCTATCATAGAGTGGCCTAGACCTTCCAATGTCTCTAAAGTTCGGAGTTTTATGGGTTTAGCAGGATACTATAGAAGATTTGTCAAAATTTCTCCAAGGTAGCTATGCCCATAACACGATTGGTAAAGAATTTAGTCAATTTTGAATGGAGTGATGAATCTGAAGTAGCTTTTCTGGAGTTAAAGAAGCGTCTTACCTCTGCCCCTGTTCACACCCTCCCTTCTAGTACAGATGAATTTGTTGTGTATAGTGATGCCTCTAAGCATGGATTAGGGTGTGTGTTAATGCAAAATGAGAAAGTTATAGCTTATGCTTCTTGACAACTCAAACCCCATGAAGAAAACTACCCAACTCATGACCTTGAACTAGCCGCGGTTGTGTTTGCTCTCAAAATATGGCGACACTATCTTTATGGTGTTCCATGCAAGATCTTCACCGACCATAAAAGCCTTAAATACATTTTCACACAAAAAGAGTTAAACTTGAGGCAACGTAGGTGGCTAGAACTCCTAAAAGATTATGATCTTGACATCCAATATCACCGTGGAAAAGCAAATGTTGTAGCTGATGCCTTAAGCCGAAAAACCCATTTAAATGCAATCGTAACCATGCCTAAAGAAATTAGCAATGACTTAAGGAAGATGGAAGTGAGAGTTATACAACAGAGAACTGAGGCACAATTGTATGCATTCGAATTGAAACCGACTATGTTGGAAGACATAAATGAGGCACAAAATGGAGACTTGGAGTTGGAAAAGATAAGGAATGATGTGAAAAAGGGGAAATCACCGGGATTTGTGATCCAGGATGATGGCATGTTGAGACTTCAAGGTAGAATATGTGTCCTTGCCAACGAAGTATTAAAGAGAAGAAATTTGGAGGAAGCTCACAACAGTCCTTTCTCTGTTCACCCCGGAGGAAATAAGTTATGCAAGGATTTAAAGCAAACATTCTGGTGGAGCAATATGAAGCAAGAAGTTGCAGAATTTGTAGCAAAATTTCTGACTTGTCAAAGGATAAAAATCGAGCACCAGAGGCTTACAGGATTGCTGCAACCATTAGATATTCCTTCTTGGAAATGGGATTCAATTTCGATGGATTTTATTGTGGGATTACCACCATCAGCACGAGGTATGAACTCTATTTGGGTTATTGTGGATAGATTGAAAAAATCCGCACATTTCTTGCCCATCAAGAATAACTGGAGCCTAGATAAGCTAGCTGAGTTGTACGTCAGCACAATTGTCAGATTACATGGAGTGCCAAGTTCTATTGTGTCTGATCGAGTCTCAAGATTCCAAGTGAAATTTTGGAAAGAGTTACAAAGAGCTCTTGGCACGAGACTCGATTTCAGTACAGCCTTTCATCCGGCAACAGATGGTCAAACAGAACAAACAATTCAGACTCTTAAAGACATGTTGAGAGCATGTATACTGGATTTTCAAGGAAGTTGGGAGAAATACTTGTCACTAGCATAGTTTTCTTACAACAACAACTATCAAGCTAGCATCAAAATGGCTCCATATGAAGCACTTTCTAGAAGACGATGCAAAACACCCCTCTGTTGGAATGAGATTGGTGAAGCTCGGATGATTGGACCTGACTTGATACAAGAAACGATAGAGAAAGTACGATTAATTCAAACTAGAGTGAAAACTGCACAAAATAGACAAAAGAGCTATGTAGATTGTCGAAGGAGACCACTGGAATTCGAAGTAGGTGATCATGTCTTCTTAAAGGTTTCACCTACTAAGGGTATCATGAGATTCGGTCAATCTGGTAAGCTAAGTCCGAGGTATATTGGTCCATATGAGATTCTAGAGCGAATTAACGAAGTAGCTTATCGCCTGGCGCTACCTACAGATTTAGATAAGGTTCATAATGTCTTCCACGTGTCAATGTTGCGGAAATACATACCAGATCCTAGCCACATCATTATACACGAGCCCTTGCAGCTAAGAAACGACCTGACATATGAGGAAAAGCCAATCGAAATTCTCGATCATAGAGAAAAGCAACTTCGAAATAAAGTGATTCCCATGGTGAAGGTCTTATGGGCTAATCACACGTCATCAGAAGCTACTTGGGAAGTAGAGGACCAGATGAAAACAAAACACCCTCACCTATTCGAATAGGTGAATTTCATGCAATTATGTGTATATGATTATGTGATTTTGAATCTTATATGCGTATGAATGCTTAAGTTGATAAATGCGTAATGTTTGCTTTTGACCTATGTTATTTAAGTTTCGAGGACGAAACTTTTTCTAAGGGGGTGAGGATGTAATATCCTGAAAATTTAAACATGCTTAATTAGCTAACTAGTTGTTGTTTTACTAATTATGTTATCAATGAAATTCTAATTAAACTATTATAAGCTATTAAGGTATTTTATTTCTAAAATAAATAAAAGTGAAGAATGTAATTTTTATTAAGTAGTTATGAATTATAATTAGCTTAACAAGTAAGTAATAAAAATCACAATATGCATAACTTCTCTTTTAATATGAATTATCCAAAGTGAAATTATTTTAGTTTAATAATAATAATAATAATAGAAAAAGAAAGAAGAAGAATACTGGAATTAGATAGATAAGTTTAAGCCAAAAAATTTGACTTTCTTTTCCCACCTTCTTCTTCCTTATTGTACCTTCCTTCCTCCTCCTTCCACATTCTTCTACCTTCCTCCTCGTACATAGCAAACCAAGGTGCATTTCTTTTCTCTCCCAATGTGTTGCCACCATCATTTCAAGAGGAGAATTTTTACTCAAATTTTCTTCCACTCCATGGTTATCTTCAAAGCTTTCTAGAAACCTAACAATGGCTATAAATAGCCATGATAATATATCAAGCATCATACTACATCTCTCTCCCCTGTTTTGGGCTGCTGCCACACCACCACCACCCTGTCGACCACCAACACGCTAGCCAGTCACCCCCTCCCTCGTTCTCACCTCCTCTCTATTCTCACTCGTGCTTTCTCCCTCCTCGCGCTGCTGTGCGCCGTTGCACGGTGCAGCTGTGCCACCACCACCAGCACCCCTCACCGGCGCCGCTTTCCCTGCCGCCCCGACGCCGAAATTCTGCTCCAGCTTTGCGCCTAGCTTTGCCGACGTGTCTGCTGCTGCCTTCCTCGTTCGTTCTTCGAACTCCCTGTTCCTTCATTCAGTAGCAGGTATAATAACATTACCTCTCAATCCTAAATGTTTCGGCTTGATTTAAAAGAAATTTAAACATACATAGTCATGGCCTTATCATGGCTATTGTCATGTTGGGCTAATAACTCTTAGATACACTTAGTGTTATTGTTGGGTTTATAGTTGATCATAAATTTGTTACTTATTAGATTATTGTTTAATGATCTCACTTAACTTATATAAGTTGCTAAAGTTTATTAAGCTACTTCTACATTAGGAAGAAAAACTTAATATAATTTTATGGACTAAAACCAAATTATATAAATTTAAGTATAAGCTATAACTTATATTACTCAACAATATTGACTATACTTTACTAATATTCATTACCCATTTCTAATGTTTAAATAAAATCATAATACTCAACGAAATATTAATAACTTGCTTAATGATGGTTTAATAATATGCCACTTTATTGAGTAAAGAGCCATTTAAATAATGTAATTCTTAAATATCAACTTATATGATAATTTCAAGGACAACCTTTAATTTACATAACACTAGTAAGACCACTTATAATTAGCTAAGCATTAATTTAATAATAATAACTAAAGACCTAAATGTTAAGATAAAATGAGTATGAATATTTACATTTTCGTTACTTAATTTCTTGATTAGATTAAAAGGAAAAAGGGATATTACAAGTCTCCCCCGGCTACAAAAGTCATTACGCAGGATTTCAGGTAACGTCTACTGCTATCACCCGCATTCCCCTTCTATGTATGTTTTATAATAATGTCTATGTTAATAAGTATTCTTTTGTATATGGATTGCGGGATATGAAATGTTTTGTGATGAATATGATGATATGGAATAATGTTATAAAATGATGACGTTACATGACGATAAGTTATATCATGATGGTTATGAATATACTTAAAGGTTATGAAACATGATAAATTCAAGTGAAAGACGGTTCTTGGCAGTATTTTGTTATCTTGGGTCGTGCACTTACCTTCTGGCCGGTTCCCCACCTTCTGTTTTATAAGGGCTAATGTCCTCGGATGGCACCGCATTACTATACTTTGGGCACTAACGCCACCTTCCGTTTGTGAGGGCTTTCGTCCTCAGGTGGCTGCCTTCCGTTTACAATGATGTTATGTTCTGGGGAGACGTCCCTTCCGTTGTACTCGCTAAGTTACCAAATAAATGATCTATGCTTATGAACATGAACATAGGATTGGTTTGATGAGTAATGGGAACGGATTGTGATTGGGCAGGTTTAGTAATACCCAAAACATGTTTGGTAATTACCTAAAAGCATATGATCTAGGTTAATTTGGGCTTTTTAGTACAAGAAGGGACAATGGGGGCCCAAAACACAAGTCAATGGGGTTTGGTGAAGTATTGGTCCGAATGGACTCAATGGCATGATTGTCCAATCCTCATATGATTGGTTTAATGAGTAATGATAAATGATTGTGATTGGATAGGTTTAGAAATACCTAAAACAGGTTTGGTTATTACTTAAAAGCATATGATCTAGGGTTAATTTGGGTTTTTTAGTAAAAGAAGGGACAATGGGGGCCCAAAAATCAAGTCAATGGGGTTTTGTGAGGTATTGGTCCTAAAGGACTCAGTGGCATGATTGTCCAATCCCCATAGGATTGCTTTGATGAGTAATGATAAATGATTGTGATTGGATAGGTTTATTAATACCCAAATCATGTTTGGTAATTACCTAATTACATATGATCTAGGGTTAATTTGGGCCTTTTATTACAAGGATGGACAATGGGGGCCCAAAACTCAAGTCAATGGGGTTTGGTGAGGTATTGGTCCTAAAGACCTCAGTGGCATGATTGTCTAATCCCCATAGGATTGCTTTGATGAGTAATGATAAATGATTGTGAATGGATAGGTTTAGTAATACCTTAAACATGTTTGGTAATTACCTAAAAGCATATGATCTAGGGTTAATTTGGGCTTTTTAGTACAATGAGGGACAATGGGGGCCCAAAACTCAAGTCAATGGGGTTTGGTGAGATATTGGTCCTAATGGACTTAGTGGCGTGATTGTCCAATCCCCATATGATTCTTTTGATGAGTAATGATAATTGATTGTCATTGGGAGAACATCATCCACTTAGTACTTTAGTAATCTTCATAACATGTTTGGTAATGACCTTAAAGCATATGATTGGGGTTAATTTGGGCTTTTTGGTACAAGGAGGAACATTAGGGGCCGAAAACTCAAGTAATTGGGATTTGGTGAGGTATTGGGCCTAATGGACCTAGTGGCATGATTGTCCGATCCTCGTAGAATTGTTTTGATGAGTAATGGGAATGAATTATGATTGGATAGGTTTAGAAATACCTAAATAATGTTTGGTAATTACCTAAAAGCATATGATCTAGGGTTAACTTGGGCTTTTTAGTACAAGGAGGAACAATGGGGGACCAAAACTCAAGTCAATGGGGTTTGGTGAGGTATTGGTCCTAAAGGACTTGGTGGCATGATTGTCCAAGCTCCATAGGATTACTTCGATGAGTAATGATAAATGATTGTGATTGGATAGGTTTAGTAATACCGAAAACATGTTTGGTAATTACCTAAAAGCTTATGATCTAGGGTTAATTTGGGCCTTTTATTACAAGGATGGACAATGGGGGCCCAAAACTCAAGTCAATTGGGTTTGGTGAGGTATTGGTCCTAATGACCTCAGTGGCATGATTGTCTAATCCCCATTGGATTGCTTTGATGAGTAATGATAAATGTTTGTGAATGGATAGGTTTAATAATACCTTAAACATGTTTGGTAATTACCTAAAAGCATATGATCTAGGGTTAATTTGGGCTTTTTAGTACAACGAGGGACAATGGGGGCCCAAAACTCAAGTCAATGGGGGTTTGGTGAGGTATTGGCCTAATGGACTTAGTAGCATGATTGTCCAATCCCCATATGATTGCTTTGATGAGTAATGATAACTCATTGTCATTGGGAGAACATCATCCACTTAGTAGTTTAGTAATCTTCATAACATGTTTGGTAATTACCTTAAAGCATATGATTGGGGTTAATTTGGGCTTTTTTGTACAAGGAGGAACATTAGGGGCCGAAAACTCAAGTAATTGGGGTTTGGTGATGTATTGGGCCTAATGGACCCAGTGGCATGATTGTTCGATCCTCGTAGAATTGTTTTGATGCGTAATGGGAATGAATTATGATTGGATAGGTTTAGAAATACCTAAAACATGTTTGGTAATTTCCTAAAACCATATGATCTAGGGTTAACTTGGGCTTTTTAGTACAAGGAGGGACAATGGGGGACCAAAACTCAAGTCAATGGGGTTTGGTGAGGTATTGGTCCGAAAGGACTCAGTGGCATGATTGTCCAAGCTCCATAGGATTGCTTTGATGATTAATGATAAATGATTGTGATTGGATAGGTTTAGTAATACCCAGAACATGTTTGGTAATTACCTAAAAGCTTATGATCTAGGGTTAATTTGGGCCTTTTATTTCAATGATGGACAATGGGGGCCCAAAACTCAAGTCAATGGGGTTTGGTAAGGTATTGGTCCGAAAGACCTCAGTGGCATGATTGTCTAATCCCCATAGGATTGCTTTGATGAGTAATGATAAATGATTGTGAATGGATAGGTTTAGTAATACCTTAAACATGTTTGGTAATTACCTAAAAGCATATGATCAAGGGTTAATTTGGGCTTTTTAGTACAATGAGGGACAATGGGGGCCCAAAACTCAAGTCAATGGGGTTTGGTGAGGTATTGGTCCTAATGGACTTAGTGGCATGATTGTCCAATCCCCATATGATTGCTTTGATGAGTAATGATAACTGATTGTCACTGGGAGAACATCATCCACTTAGTAGTTTAGTAATCTTCATAACATGTTTGGTAATTACCTTAAAGCATATGATTGGGGTTAATTTGGTCCTTTTTGTACAAGGAGGAACATTAGGGGCCGAAAACTCAAGTCATTGGGGTTTGGTGAGGTATTGGGCGTAATGGACCTAGTGGCATGATTGTCCAATCCTCGGAGAATTGTTTTGATGAGTAATGGGAATGGATTATGATTGGATATGTTTAGAAATACCTAAAACATGTTTGGTAATTACCTGAAAGCATATGATCTAGGGTTAACTTGGGCTTTTTAATACAAGGAGGGACAATGGGGGACCAAAACTCAAGTCAATGGGGTTTGGTGAGGTATTGGTCCTAAAGGACTCAGTGGCATGATTGTCCAAGCTCCATAAGATTGCTTTGATGAGTAATGATAAAAGATTGTGATTGGATAGGTTTAGTAATACCTAGAACATGTTTGGTAATTACCTAAAAGCTTATGATCTAGGATTAATTTGGGCCTTTTATTGCAAGGATGGACAATGGGGGCCCAAAACTCAAGTCAATGGGGTTTGGTGAGGTATTGGTCCTAAAGACCTCAGTGGCATGATTGTCTAATCCCCATAGGATTGCTTTGATGAGTAATGATAAATGATTGTGAATGGATAGGTTTAGTAATACCTTAAACATGTTTGGTAATTACCTAAAAGCATATGATCTAGGGTTAATTTGGGCTTTTTAGTACAATGAGGGACAATGGGGGCCCAAAACTCAAGTCAATGGGGTTTGGTGAGATATTGGTCCTAATGGACTTAGTGGCATGATTGCCCAATCCCCATATGATTCTTTTGATGAGTAATGATAATTGATTGTCATTGGGAGAACATCATCCACTTAGTACTTTAGTAATCTTCATAACATGTTTGGTAATGACCTTAAAGCATATGATTGGGGTTAATTTGGGCTTTTTGGTACAAGGAGGAACATTAGGGGCCGAAAACTCAAGTAATTGGGATTTGGTGAGGTATTGGGCGTAATGGACCCAGTGGCATGATTGTCCGATCCTCGTAGAATTGTTTTGATGAGTAATGGGACTGAATTATGATTGGATAGGTTTAGAAATACCTAAATAATGTTTGGTAATTACCTAAAAGCATATGATCTAGGGTTAACTTGGGCTTTTTAGTACAAGGAGGAACAATGGGGGACCAAAACTCAAGTCAATGGGGTTTGGTGAGGTATTGGTCCTAAAGGACTAAGTGGCATGATTGTCCAAGCTCCATAGGATTACTTCGATGAGTAATGATAAATGATTGTGATTGGATAGGTTTAGTAATACCGAAAACATGTTTGGTAATTACCTAAAAGCTTATGATCTAGGGTTAATTTGGGCCTTTTATTACAAGGATGGACAATGGGGGCCCAAAACTCAAGTCAATTGGGTTTGGTGAGGTATTGGTCCTAATGACCTCAGTGGCATGATTGTCTAATCCCCATAGGATTGCTTTGATGAGTAATGATAAATGTTTGTGAATGGATAGGTTTAATAATTCCTTAAACATGTTTGGTAATTACCTAAAAGCATATGATCTAGGGTTAATTTGGGCTTTTTAGTACAACGAGGGACAATGGGGGCCCAAAACTCAAGTCAATGGGGGTTTGGTGAGGTATTGGCCTAATGGACTTAGTAGCATGATTGTCCAATCCCCATATGATTGCTTTGATGAGTAATGATAACTCATTGTCATTGGGAGAACATCATCCACTTAGTAGTTTAGTAATCTTCATAACATGTTTGGTAATTACCTTAAAGCATATGATTGGGGTTAATTTGGGCTTTTTTGTACAAGGAGGAACATTAGGGGCCGAAAACTCAAGTAATTGGGGTTTGGTGAGGTATTGGGCCTAATGGACCCAGTGGCATGATTGTTCGATCCTCGTAGAATTGTTTTGATGCGTAATGGGAATGAATTATGATTGGATAGGTTTAGAAATACCTAAAACATGTTTGGTAATTTCCTAAAACCATATGATCTAGGGTTAACTTGGGCTTTTTAGTACAAGGAGGGACAATGGGGGACCAAAACTCAAGTCAATGGGGTTTGGTGAGGTATTGGTCCGAAAGGACTCAGTGGCATGATTGTCCAAGCTCCATAGGATTGCTTTGATGATTAATGATAAATGATTGTGATTGGATAGGTTAAGTAATACCCAGAACATGTTTGGTAATTACCTAAAAGCTTATGATCTAGGGTTAATTTGGGCCTTTTATTTCAAGGATGGACAATGGGGGCCCAAAACTCAAGTCAATGGGGTTTGGTAAGGTATTGGTCTGAAAGACCTCAGTGGCATGATTGTCTAATCCCCATAGGATTGCTTTGATGAGTAATGATAAATGATTGTGAATGGATAGGTTTAGTAATACCTTAAACATGTTTGGTAATTACCTAAAAGCATATGATCTAGGGTTAATTTGGGCTTTTTAGTACAATGAGGGACAATGGGGGCCCAAAACTCAAGTCAATGGGGTTTGGTGAGGTATTGGTCCTAATGGACTTAGTGGCATGATTGTCCAATCCCCATATGATTGCTTTGATGAGTAATGATAACTGATTGTCACTGGGAGAACATCATCCACTTAGTAGTTTAGTAATCTTCATAACATGTTTGGTAATTACCTTAAAGCATATGATTGGGGTTAATTTGGTCCTTTTTGCACAAGGAGGAACATTAGGGGCCGAAAACTCAAGTCATTGGGGTTTGGTGAGGTATTGGGCGTAATGGACCTAGTGGCATGATTGTCCAATCCTCGGAGAATTGTTTTGATGAGTAATGGGAATGGATTATGATTGGATATGTTTAGAAATACCTAAAACATGTTTGGTAATTACCTGAAAGCATATGATCTAGGGTTAACTTGGGCTTTTTAATACAAGGAGGGACAATGGGGGACCAAAACTCAAGTCAATGGGGTTTGGTGAGGTATTGGTCCTAAAGGACTCAGTGGCATGATTGTCCAAGCTCCATAAGATTGTGATTGGATAGGTTTAGTAATACCTAGAACATGTTTGGTAATTACCTAAAAGCTTATGATCTAGGATTAATTTGGGCCTTTTATTGCAAGGATGGACAATGGGGGCCCAAAACTCAAGTCAATGGGGTTTGGTGAGGTATTGGTCCTAAAGACCTCAGTGGCATGATTGTCAAATCTCCATAGGATTGCTTTGATGAGTAATGATAAATGATTGTGAATGGATAGGTTTAGTAATACCTTAAACATGTTTGGTAATTACCTAAAAGCATATGATCTATTATTAATTTGGGCTTTTTAGTACAATGAGGGACAATGGGGGCCCAAAACTCAAGTCAATGGGGTTTGGTGAGGGATTGGTCCTAAAGGACTTAGTGGCATGATTGTCCAATCCCCATATGATTGCTTTGATGAGTACTGATAACTGATTGTCATTAGGAGAACATCATCCACTTAGTAGTTTAGTAATCTTCATAACATGTTTGGTAATTACCTTAAAGCATATGATTGGGGTTAATTTGGGCTTTTTTGTACAAGGAGGAACATTAGGGGCCGAAAACTCAAGTCATTGGGGTTTGGTGAGGTATTGGGCCTAATGGACCCAGTGGCATGATTGTCCAATCCTCGTAGAATTATTTTGATGAGTAATGGGAATGGATATGATTGGATAGGTTTAGAAATACCTAAAACATGTTTCACTAGGGGAAAAAAAAAGAAGGGCTGCGCTGCAAGGGCTGCGGTTTTTTAAAAACGCAGCCCTTAATAGTTAAGGGCTGCTGTTATTCCACAAACCGCAGCCCTTCGTATACGAAGGGTTGCGGTCAATGCAAAAACCGCAACCCTTTTAGTGAAGGGTTGCGGTCAATGCGTACCGCAGCCCTATAAGAAGTGAAGGGCTGCGGTTGGGCTCACCGCAATCCTTTATTATCGCGGGCTTTTTTAAAAAATGGGTGGATTAAGTTTCATTCTCAGCGGTAGGTTTAATTTTCATTCTCTCTCTCCTCATTCTCTCTCCTCCCTCTCCTTCAATCTCACGTAGCAGCGTTCTCATTCTCTCTCCTCCCTCTCCTCACCTCCTTCGTTGTTCGTCGATCTCCTCAAATCCTTCGTTGTTCGTCGATCTCCTCACCACCTTCGTCGTTCGTCGATCTCCTCACCACCTTCGTCGTTCGTCGATCTCCTCACCACCTTCGTCGTTCATCTGCTCAAAATCAGTCGTCCTTCGCCGGCGATGTTTCGTGCTTTTACAGACGACTTTCTCTCTCCTCTCATTTCTTCGCCGGTTGTCGGCTAAAAACAACAAGGTGATTTATTTTTGTGCTTAAATTTTGTGGTTGATTTTTGTGCCTTTTTTTGAGGTTTTAAAGCTCGAAGTTTTCGAACCGCTATTGACTTGCTTTGTGCTATTTTCGGCGAGGTTGTCGGTGGTTCGTACTCATCTCCGCGTCGGCCATTGGCTCACGACAAGGAGTTCAGTGGGTTTCCAGTGGCTCACGAAAAGGAGTTCAGTCAGTGTTCGTGCCCATCAGATTTTGTGGTTGATCTAGTTTTTTTTTTTTTTTTTTTTTTTTTTGTAATTTATTTGTTTAGATATTTGAAGTTTAGTTAAGCCTTTTATTTTGTATTTTAGGTTTTTATTTTATTTTGTAGAATTAATTTGATGTTCTTGTTGATTCGTTAATTTATAATTTTTTGTTTGTTTTTTAGACTGTAAATTTCGTTTTGTTGTGTTTATAATTTCGTTTTGTTTGATTAGTTAAGCGTTGTTATTTTTTTGATTTTTAGGAGTAAAAAATTGCAAAAAAAAAAAAATAAAAATAAAATTATTGTTTTTGGTCAAAAGGGCTGCGGTTATGGTCAAAACCGCAGCCCTTTGTACAACGATGGGCTGCGATTTAAAACCGCAGCCCTTCACTAAAAGTAAAGGGCTGCTACGGAATGGGCTGCTGGCCAAAAACGCTGCCCTTCCGTTTTTTTCCACTAGTGTTTCGTAATTACCTAAAAGCATATGATCTAGGGTTAACTTGGGCTTTTTAGTACAAGGAGGGATAATGGGGGACCAAAACTCAAGTCAATGGGGTTTGGTGAGGTATTGGTCCTAAAGGACTCAGTGGCTTGATTGTCCAAGCTCCATATGATTGCTTTGATGAGTAATGATAAATGATTGTGATTGGATAGGTTTAGTAATACCCAGAACATGTTTGGTAATTACCTAAAAGCTTATGATCTAGGGTTAATTTGGGCTTTTTAGTACAAGGGGGATAATAGGGGCCCAAAACTCAGGTCAATAGGGTTTGGTGAGGTATTGGTCTTAATGGATTCAGTGGCATGATTGTCCAATCCCCATAGGATTGATTTGATGAGTAATGGGAATGGATTGTGATTGGGTAGGTTTAGTAATACCCAAAACATGTTTGCACTACTACAAAAGCCATACATTGGAGACGCTCTTTCCTCGACGCCTAGGTATCGGCGTTAGGCAAATTATATGTTCCCGCCTTTCCTCGACGCTTAAAAGCGTCGCTCGTTTTGTAGGTCGCTTTTACACGTTGTCCAGGACACGTGCGGTGCTCGTGTTATTTAACACATCTCATAAGAGCTTAATAATCCTACTGCTGGGAATTGGGATATCGCGCCTAATATTTTGGAGCAACTTAAAACAAAATGAATCCCGCGCCTCTCACTCTAACTTCCCAGTACACGATTCACTCCATCTCTCATCAATCAAACCCTAATTCACTTCAATTCAATCTAAGTCTCAAACCCATCACAATTTCACTCTTTAGTTCGTTCGCCTAGCAAAGGTATGCTTCTTGTCGTATTTTTCTTATTTTTTTCCTGTTTTTCGATTCTTCCATTGAATTCAACCTCCTATCAGTCTTTTAGCAAGAAACTTCGCGAGATTGATCAATCTGGCAACGAATTTCTGGAAATCTGAATACAAGTCTTCACGTTTGTCTCGAATGGTTGCCCTTTTTTCTTTCTTGCAATTATATAGCATTCAATTGGATTCTCGAATTTTCCATTCAGTTATGCTATTTGATATTGAGTTTTCTTGAAATTTCCATTGTAGCTGCACGCTTTACAGAATTCGGCAAGGAAATTCACAGCAAATTCAATTTAAAAAGGTCGAAGCCGGACCAAATTGTGGAGAGGAGTTTACCGCCTTGCTGGACGCCTTGTCCCTCTGCCTTATTGGGGTTTTGGTAACCTCTCTCTTTCTCTATTGCTTTTTATTTTCTTTTGTGTTATAAATGATTGTTATTGTTTCTTGATTTTTAGTTGATGATATTCATGTTCCAAATTTGCAGTCTTGGGTTGACACTTGATATTCTCTATTGCTTTGTTTCTTTACCATTCTGTTTAATAGGATCACTTATTATGTTGTTCACTGCTTTCCGCTTTTCGGTGCATATATGTTTGTTTCAATGTTTCTATGGTGTTGTGTGCTTTAGCTTGATCATGGGTCTTCCTAGATGTCTGAAAATTATAAATGCTTCAACTGTCAATTGTGTTGTTGTACTGGGAATGTATCTGAGTGCTTTTGTAGGATTCTCTACCTTGTCATTGTTCTACCTCCTGACAAACAACTTCTTAATATCGCCTAGTTAGTATAAGGTTGTGTCAATCCTGACTTCTCCTGATCACACAAGCAGTTTAATCCTATGAGAGTGTCGCTGTAATTATACATACACATTTATGTGTGTGTGTGTGTGTGTGTGTGTACCGTGGGGGTGATTGAAGACCGTAGGATTGACATTCACACTGACTGAAAGGGAAAAGAAAGGGGTCTGATATGAGAAATTTAGAACCACATTACATATTGCAGCATTACGACCCCAACGAAAATCTTTCAACGAATAGCTTTTCTGTGAAACAAAAGGGCATAGCTGCTTGCACCAGACCCACCTAACCTGCTTAGAGTAAGAGCCATTTAGAGGCATTATTGGGGCGAATAATCAAATGTTCGAAAGAACAGAAAGCAAAAAGGCACAGTTACCTAACAAAGTATTTTAACAAGATGCTGCGAATCAACAATGCCAGGCAACAGTGTAGATTCATAATGGCCAAGTGACTGCTATATACCACACTTGATACCTTGATTTAATTATTTAATGTAGCATGTTAATAGATAGGGGATTTGCTAGAAAGACATAGAGATACAAGCCAAATTATACTATGTTATTATTGAAGGGTGATTTAAATAAGAAGGCCTTAATATACATGTATCTTATTGACTATAAGGGCAGTCCCCCCCCAGTCTGCCCCATCCAGCCAACACTAACAGACCCCCTCCTGCCATGTCCACTAGTCAGCCCCAACTCCTTCCTATTCTCCTTTGTCATCCTCTTTATTGGTTTCACAACCCTCCCCACTTCCCTCCTCGCACACTATTCAAACTCGTGCTAAGAGTGGGATTTTGACCATATACTTGTAGAATTAGTTGACATACTTAAACTCTACAAAAGGAAACAGGGGTTTGGTTCAGCTCTACAAAAAACAAACTCAGAGTATATAATATGGGTGTTTGAATTACTAAGTTTGTGCTTGATAAATATGTATCTAATGATTAATATTCTAACTTTCTGCAATTTCTATTTCTTTTTTATTTATTCGAAAGAAGCCTTGTGATTAATGCAATTTCTATTTCAAGCCACTTCTTTCATTCACAAAATCTCAGTAGGAAGTTGCAAGAAAAGCAATGAGCTAGCAGATAATAATTCTTATACAACATAATATGTTAGAAATGTCAGCCCTCATTCTCTCTACTATATAACTAGTGTTTAATACTTTGCTACTCATTTCATGCTAGAGTTGGGCTTCCAGGTGTGTGTTGTGGAATTGAAAGTTGTCACTGGATAGGAGCAGAAGATAGTTGTCTTTTTTGTGAATCTATTTGAAATATCTCACTCTTTCCTTCGACCATATAGGAAGCATTATCTTGAAATTTCTGCTTAATATTCTTTTGATTGGAAGTTTTTAATATTAGTGTTGGAATGTGATAGTGGCTGGTTGCATTTCATCATCGACGAGCTGTGCAATGAAGTTCAATTGCTGATAAATGCTCAAAATATGTCTTATAAGATGTCATGAAGTAGGTCTCTAAGCGCTGAAAGTATGGAAGATTCTTGCAGTGTATTGTTGTCTGGTTATACTTGCTTTCGTTTCAGTAGTGGTGGCAGAGGTTCTGCTTTGTAAATTGGATGCTTGATTGTTGTTTTTCTGTTCTTGGACTTGTGTAGAACAGGATCTATATGGTTCTTAGGCATACTGCATGTTTCTTGTTTGGGAAGATGATAGTTTTTGGAATAGGTGACTACCGATCTGATGAGGACATGGTTGAGTCTTTAGTAGATAATGCAGTTTCAAGATATCTTTCAATGCCTTCGTGTTTGCTTGTACAGTAGGTCAAAAGCCTTGCAAAGCTCAATACTTTGTGAATGACACTGCTGAAGTCAGACTTGTGCTTGAATGTAAAGCTCAAGGAATTTGAAATTTTGTTTAAAAGGGAACTTCATTATTATGGAAGAAATAGTTTTTTTAATTTCCATTTCCAACTTTGAAAAGGCAATATATAGTTCATTTGAATGCAAGATTACTTTAGAATATGAGCCGCATTATATAGTTCTCGATTTGATCATTTGACGAACTCTAAACTTTTATATTATCATTACTGATTATATTTTTTGTCCTTTTTTTTCTCCTTTTGAAGGTACTCGAAAATAATGAAGGTGCAACAGATCAAGAACGGATGGCTTCAAAGTAGCTACCATCGTATCGTCATCTATTTTGCTAGCGCGCTAGATCTTATTAGTTATCTTATTTTCAAGGCTACTTCACTTTGGATATTTTTATTAGACTTAACGGCTAGAATTTTGGTGAATATGCAATATTTGTAGGGATTTTAATTATATTAGTATACATTTATAATATATTGATCAAAGTATTTTTATTTTTGGGTTTTTTTTTTATGATATACCCCTGTGTTTTTTAAAATTCTATAATGTACCCATAATGTTTTTTTATTCTACAATGTACCCCTGTGTTTTTAAGTTTTCTACATAGTACCCCAACGTTAAATGAACGTAACGTTTACCGTTATCTCTTTGCATTTATGGGCTTCTCTCTCAACCCTCCCACCTGCCAGCCCCCAGCCCAGCCCCCACCCCCTCCCCTCCACCCCCGCAACCACCATGACCGCCGCCAGCCTTATTCTCCACCCCCATAACCACTATGACCGCCGCAACCACCAATGTTGTTATAAAAATCAACCCAGATTCAACGAGGGGAGGGGCTGGGGGCAACGTGATATCAAAGAGGAGGGGGTAGGGGCTGCGGGAAATCGAAGGGGAGGGGGTTGGGGCAACGGGAAGTCCAAGGGGAGGGGGTAGGGGCTGCTGAAAATCGAAGGGGAGGGGGTTGGGGGGTTGCGGGATATTGAAGGGGAGAGGGGATTGGGGATTGGGGCAACGGGAAATCGAAGGGGATGGGGTAGGGGCTGCGGGAAATCGAAAGTTAGGGGGTGGGGGGGCTGCGGGAAAGCGAAGGAGAGAGGGCGGGGCCGGGCCGGGTGGCGGGGGGGGGTGAGGGCTGCGGTGGAGGAGATGGGAAGGGGGTCGGGCCGGTAAGGGGAGGGGTTGGGAGGCTGCGGCGGTGGAGGGGAGGGGGGGAGGGGGAGGGGGTTGGGGTGGAGGGGATGAGGAGGTTTGGATGGGAATTCAAAAATGTTTAACGTCTGTTTTCATTAATACACACAACTAAAAAACGGTATTGATCAATCTTTGAAAAGTGGCCGGGGCATTGCGTAGGCCGAATGACATCCTCAACCAGCCATACAGTCTTTTTTCAGTAATGAAAGACGTTTTGTCCTGATCCTCTGGCCACATCGGGATTTGATGAAAACTTGAATAGGCGTCCATGAAGCTCAGCAAAGCATGGCCGGCTGTGGAGTCTACCAGACGATCCAACTTAGGCAAAGGGAAACTGTCCTTAGGACAAGCCTTGTTGAGGTCAGTGTAGTCCACACATATCCTCCAGGTGCCATTGGGCTTTGGCACCATGACCACATTTGCCATCCAGTCTGGATAATAGGTTTCTTTGATGAATTTGGATTCCAACAACTTCTGAACTTCTTGGTCGACCGCCTGGTTTCTGGCCGGTCCTAAGTGCTTTTTCTTCTGACGAACAGGTTTTAAATTGGGATTAACATTCAACCGATGGACGGCTACCTCCGGATCAATTCTAGGCATCTCTTCAACGCAATAGGCAAACACATCTTGAAATTCTTTCAGCAAGTGGATTAGAAGACCCTTCAAATCAGGACTGAGTGAAGATCCAATTTTGAGGGTCCTTTCTGGACGAGCTTCATCCAGACGTACCTCTTCAGGAGCTTCCACCGGCTCTGGACGTTCTACTGCCAGTCCCATGATGGCCATGACTTCTTCAGACGAGGGAGGCTCTTCCTTGATGATCTCATATTTTCTCTTCTTGCTGGGAAGATGCTCAGACGCCTTCCTTGAGGGAGCGAGAGGCGTCTGAGGGCTCTCAATGGCTATCTTCAATGAGGCCACTTGGTCCTTGACTATCCCAGACGTTTTCCTCTCGCTAGCCACCTTCGTCTTATCTTTCTCTATTTCAGACGTTTTCCTTTCGCCAGCAACCTTCGTCTGATCTTCATTGCATATCTTCCATGATGACGGCTTGAGGGTAGTCAGATAACACTCCCTAGCCACCTGCTGGTCTCCATATAATGAGCCAATCTGGACATCATCACACTCATACTTCATCAACATCAGGTGAGTTACTATTACTGCTTTGACATGATTCAGAGTTGGTCGTCCAAGAATGACATTGTAGGCTGCCAAATCTCGGACCACTAAGAACTTGATAAACAGAGTTCTAGCGGTATCCTTTTCTCCCACTCGAACGGGCAAAGTAACAGTTCCCATTGGATGGATGACTCCTCCCCCAAACCCTATGATGGGATGGTGAACGGGAACCAAGTTTTTCTCATCGAACTTTAATCTGGACAAGCAATCAGCGCTAATGATATCCGTCGAGCTTCTAGTGTCGATCAAAATCCTTCTTACTCTCAAGTTTGCTATTTTCATTTCTACAACCAAAGGATCATCATGGGGAGTCCTCAACCTGCCCCTATCTTGCTCACTAACTACCACCCTTGGAAAGGGCTAGGCCTTTGTCTGATCAGCTAACATAACTTGGCCAAGCTCCCTAAGGTAGTTTTTGTGTCCTCTATTGGTTGGTCCTCCGGCAGCAAACCCTCTTGAAATTACGAGGACAACATCTTCGTCTGTGCTTGCGCTCTCCTTCTTCTTAGTCTGCCAATCATCTTTCCCTTTCGAGCTAGTTCCTCCAAAGCATTCTTAAGGTGCTTACATTCATTAGTTTCGTGACCGCAATCCTTGTGGAAGTGGCAATACTTGCTCTTATCTCTATTTCTATAAGGGGTTTTCATCTCTGCTGGGGCCTTCAACTCATATTGGTCCTTAATCTCCATGAGAATGGACTATTGGTCCTTGTTAAACTCAATAGGATTGGATGAGGATGGCTCAACCTCTTTTCTCTTGCTCCTTCTAGATGAAGTGGTGGTGGAGGTTATAGCCCAAGTCTCGGCCTTCTTGGGGTTGCTCTTCTTTGGCTGAGCAACCTCTTCAGGCTTCTTAGACTCGGGATGCTTTGCTTCAGCACACACTTCGGTAGCGTGGATAAATGCTTCAGCTTCCCTCAAGGCCTTAGCAAGAGTGGAGATTTTCTTTTTAACAAGATCAAACTTGAAACTTCATGGCCTTAGACCCATGATGAAGGCGTCGAAGGCCACCCTAGCATTAAGGTCTTGGATCTGAAGGGCTTCCAGGTTGAATCTCTTAATTAAATCTTCTTAGAGCCTCCTTAGGTCCCTAAACGACCTTGCCTAGGTGCATGCTTGTTTTCTGCTCTTGTTTGTTGGCAACAAAGTGACTAGTGAATAAGAAACTGAGTTCAGTAAAATTGTTGACTGAATTAGGGGGAAGATTGTTAAACCATTTCTGAGCAACTCCCTTCAAGGTTGCTGGGAAGTTCTTGCACCAAGTAGCATCATCTACTCCTTGGACGTACATCTGATCTTTGTAAGCAGATAAGTGATCATCGGGATCTGTTGTTCCATCAAAAGGTTCTATAGTAAGGAGTTTAACCTTTGGGAAGGGGGACGCCTCCATTATCCTGGCCGAGAATGGAGTGGGCCAGTTAATCCGGGGGACTCCCATCTGTCCCTCAATGGGTATGTACTCCTTACGATATTCCTTCAACACCGGATCAGACGACGTGTTTGCAGGCACTGGACGCCTATAGACCATGGGCTGAGCCACCGTCTTCTTCTGTCGTGGATGAACAAGAGAGTGACTTAAACTTCGTCCCTCCCCTCTGGACGGCAACCTCAAAGGAGGGTCTCTTAGGTATGGTGTAGATCCTGTAGCTGATCGTTGTAATGCAGCAGCTTTCCTTGCTTCTATATATTCTTTGGCATCTGTTTCCATTTGGTGCCTACTTTGACGAACATGGTCCTGGGTCTTCACCACCAGGTTCCAGTCCATCTTTCTTCTCTGATCATTATCCTCTGGCTGCTTTCCTCTTGCCGTCCTCCTAGAGGGTTCCTGACGAACAGGTCGACTAGGGCCTGGTCGATCTACTTGGGAACGTCCCCTAGGAGGAAGTGGATTGTTAGCAGCTGGCTCCGGGTTATGATGAAAAAAATAGCATATTGCTTTTAATGCTTTCTGGACGACCGCTGCCATCCTAGTCGAAAGTCATTGGGAACATTCTCCAGGTGGGCGGCGATCACTGGACGATCTAGATTCACCTGGATGACCAGGTTCTTGGCTTGGCCGAGAACATTGACGATGGATGGAGGTCTATCTCTTCCTCGAGGTGGTCTTTCATGCTCCACCGTATCTTCGACATTAACTTGAAGGCTTCGATTCCTGGCAATGTTGGATGATTGACAATCAGTCATCGTTGCGTCTCCCCACAGACGGGGCCAAATGTTTTATCCCCTTGTCCAACAAGTAAGCTGTAGGCTTAGCTTCCTTGTCAAGCAAGTAAATTAGTATCTTGAGTGTTCTTCAGCTGGAGACTTGTGCAACGATGCCTGAATTAGCTTAGTCCTTAGCCTTGGCTTCGGTCCCGAACCTGCAAAAAGGGACCCACCCTGGAGGTTTGGGTGGTGGTTCCCCCTCCGATGCTTAAGTCAGCTATCAGGAGTAGTGAGAGAAAGTAGAGATAGAGAGAGAAAGTGAAAGAGTATTTTATCAGAGTAACTTTACACTGTTTGCATTGAATGAATGTTTCTCCTGATTTCAGGGGTATTTATAGTGATAGCAAGTTGACAGCTATCCTTAAAATCTGCCCTAGAATTGTGGCTTCTAATTGGCTGAGGAATCTGATCATGACACGTGGCAGACCAGGACTGGTGAAAGTCAATTAACCACTCTCCTTCAGCCACTGGCAATGCTGGATTCTGACTGTTGGGCCAGAAATTCAATCCTTTTACCCCAACTAAGTATAGCCCAGAGATTAAGCCTTCTTTTCATTTTAAATAGGGTGACACGTGTACGGCTCTGATGAGCCCACGTGTCGTTAAGGGAGTCGTAGATGTTAGGCTACAACATTCCTCTTCACCATTTTGACATTCGATTTTCAATAGAAGTTTGGATTTTTGCAAGATTGTCCTACATTGGTATTTCTTCTCTTCTCTTGTTATCCTTATTCAATCTTTGATTATTGATTCACCATGTTTACTTGTTTCATCATGAATATGTTTTCTTTAATTATGATTGAGTAGTTTAATTCTAGGGTTAAGGGGATCCATGAATATTTATGAAGGGATGTTTATAAAGTATTGATTTTTGATGATGTATGTTGATTCCTATTGAATGTATTATCTCTATTCAATCCGATTTGGCCAGATTCGATTGTTATAGTATTGCAATATTAGGTTATGCGCCAAGAGGTATAAACTTGATATTAAGACTAGTTTCAATAGGTAGAATTGGTATTAATAAATTGCGTGAGCCTGTTAATATCATTCTATGGTTAATTTCGACTCGAGAGAGGAATTCAACCTGTTTGACTGCATTATTTATTATTGATTATTGTGTTTCATCCTGGATTATTGTTCATTGGTGAACCTATGCCCTAGACTCTTTATTATTGATATTTCTCGATATATTTATTGACTAGTTTAGTATAATTAGAACCCAAACACTCGTTCCCTATAATCTAGATTTGATCACAATTAGGAAAAGAACATTGTTTCCATGTGGATTCGACCCTACTTCCCTGACTACTATTTGTTAGAGGACTTTAGGATTACTTTTGATTAGGTGATACGACTTTATCCTGTCAAAATTTGGCGCCGTTGCCGGGGAAACGGTTTTGTTTCATTTCCTTTAATTGTTTTAGAATCTAGATTATTCATTCTCGTCTCAGAGAACACTTGTTCTTTGGGACAAAATCTCTTAATTGTTTGTTCTTTAGTTCGTTTATGCGCAGGAGATTGAGTTCAGGTGGTTTCCCATTTGATCCTGAAATTGAAAGATCCTTTCATAGACAGAAGAACTTCTTCAGACAATTGCGAGATAATTCAGGGGGAGTTGACCCTTTGGATTATGATTCTAGACGCACAGTTCCTTCTACTCCAAGAGAATCAGAAATGGCTCGGAGACTTACTGATTTTTCCCAGCCCTCCTTGGCTGAACTTCCCAAGAGCAATCAAATGCCCGAAATCGAAGCTGTCAATTTCGAGATCAAACCTGCATTGCTGAATATGATTGAAAGGAAACAATTTGGTGGTGGACCTAATGAAGACCCTGATCTACATTATCAGGTCTTCTGCCAATATTGTTCTACTATTAAGCAGCAGGGAGTAACACAAGATCAAATTCGGGAGATTCTTTTCCCATTTTCACTTCGAGACAAGGCAAAGATGTGGTACAATGGGATTAATCGCACCACTCTTAGGATCACAGACTGGAATACCTTGGCTTTAGCTTTCTACAGGAAGTACTACCCTCCAGAGAAGACTGCCAGGCTGCGTAGTCAGATCACAAATTTCATCCAAGGTAATGACGAATCTTTGTATGAGGCTTAGGAAAGATTCAAGGACCTCCAAAGAGAATGTCCCTATCATGGTCTACAAAAATGGTTCCTAGTTCAGGGCTTTTACAATGGTTTAGGGAACAACTCAAGACTTATACTAGACTCTGCGGCAAATGGGAGATTCATGAAACTAGAAATTGATGCCGCACATAATTTAATCGAGGAGATGGCTATCCACAACTCTCAATATGGCAACCCTCGAGGACTAGCTAACAAGGGAAGCAAGCATGAGATCGATTCTATATCCCTATTGGCTGCACAAATGAATGCCATCAATAATAAGTTGGATAATATGCAACTCTCCTCTCCCGCGAGTGTTGCTGCTTTAGGTACTACATCTGAGATCTTTTGTGAAAATTGTGGTATAGTTGGACATTGGTCACAGGAGTGTCGGAGTTCGCTTTAACAAGTTAATGCCTTCCAATCATTTCGGCAGAACAATCCATACTCCAACATATACAATCCAGGATTGAGAAATCATCTGAATCTGTCATACAAGAGCACTAATGTCCTCAATCCTCCTGCACCACAACCACAGGCCCAACAATTGAACCAGAGGTACTACCAGCCACCTTCTCAACATCCTCCTGGTTTCTCTAGACCACCATTCAACCCATCTCAACAAGTACCTCCTGCCGACCCCATGATGGTTGAGATGCGGAATATGATGCTGCATATACAAAAAGACAGACAAACTGACAAGGCACAGATTGAGTCAATTCTAGCTCACAACAAGATGTTGGAGAACCAGTTGGCACAGTTGGCTACTTCAAACTCTACTCGACAACAAGGTGCTCTTCCAGCACAATCTGTTCAGCCAACCGACTCGGCTATTGCCATCACTCTCCGCAGTGGGTCTCATTATGATGGACCACACATGCCTACTGATGATAATGGGAGTGTGAGGAATGATGGGGAACGACTCCAAGATCAACCTGAAACTGACAAGAAGAGCCCTAAGCAAGTGATTGAGCATGAAGAGACAAATGACACCAAGAAGCCTGCCATTGAGGTTCCTCCTATCAAACTTCCTTTTCCAAATCGTCAACTCAAGAGTAAGTTGAACCAACAATTTGGTAAGTTTTTGGAAGTCGTCAAGAATCTTCAGGTAACTGTTCCTTTCACATAATTAATTACTCAAGTGCCTGCTTATGCAAAATTCATGGAAGATATCTTGACTAGAAAAAGGGCTTTTAATGAGGTGGAGACAGTTGCATTTACTGAGGAATGTAGTGCCTTTTTACAAAATAAATCTCCACTAAAATTAAAAGATCCTAGTAGTTTCTCTATTCCCTGTCACATTGGTAGACTATTCATTGATAAAGCATTGTGTGACTTGGGTGCTAGTGTGAGTGTTATGCCATTATTTGTTTCCTCAAAATTAAATATGGGAAGTCTGAAAGTTACCAATATTACTCTGCAAATGACTGATCGTTCTGTTAAGTACCCCCTAGGTATTCTAGAAGATGTGCTTGTTAGAGTAGGAAAATTTTTCTTCCTGTTGATTTTGTTGTGCTTTACATGGAGGAAGACAAGCAAATTCCAATTTTTTTGGGTAGGCCATTCCTTCATACTGCAGGTGCAGTAATTGATGTGCAAAATGGTAAACTTACACTATCTGTAGGAGATGATGAGGTCACCTTTAATCTGATCACTGCTTTGAAAAGTCCTATGCAAGAGGAAAAATGCTATAGTATTGATGTGGTTGATGTGATTTGCCATGATAACATGCCCCAAGCTCTCTATGGAGACCCCTTGGAAGCAGTTATTTGTCTTGATTCTTCCACAGGTGATGGCAGTCTTTGGAGCAATGAGGTCGATGCTATTGAGAAGGCTCTAGCAAGTGAAAAGCTTGATCTTGGTGAATGCCAAAAGGTAAAGAGGTTAGTTCAATCTGCGTGCAATATTGAGGTAAAGAAACCAGAACTTAAACCTCTCCCATCTCACTTGAAGTATATGTTTTTAGATGAGCATGAGTTAAATCCTGTAATTGTCAGTGCTGCACTTGATGACAGCCAACTCTCACAACTTCTGAATGTTTTGAAAACTCATAAGAAGGCTATCAGTTACAATATTGACGATTTGAAGGGTATAAGCCCTGATTTTTGTATGCACAGGATACACCTTGAGGATGATCATAAGCCGTGCATTCAACCACAAAGGAGACTGAATCCAAACATGCAAGAAGTGGTTAAGAAAGAAGTGATAAAACTACTTGATGCAGGTATTATCTACCCTACTGCTGATTCTAAGTGGGTAAGTCCTGTACAAGTAGTACCAAAAAAGGGTGGTATGACTGTTGAGAAAAATGAAAAGAATGAGTTAATTCCTACTCGAACTGTGACTGGATGGCGTATGTGTATAGACTATAGGAGACTCAACATGGCCACTAAAAAGGACCACTTTCCTTTACCTTTTATTGACCAAATGCTTGAAAGGTTAGCTTGTCATAAATATTTCTGCTATTTGGATGGGTATTCAGGTTTCTTCCAAATTCCCATTCATCCTGATGATCAAGAAAAGACAACATTTACCTGCCCTTATGGCACTTTTGCATATCGTAGAATGCCCTTTGGTTTGTGTAATGCCCCCGCCACCTTTCAACGATGCATGATGAGTATCTTTTCTGAGTTCATAGAGTCTATCATGGAAGTCTTTATGGATGATTTTAGTGTGCATGGTTCTACTTTTGATACATGCTTAATTAATCTCACTAAAGTCATGAAAAGATGTGAAGAATGTAATTTGGTCTTGAACTGGGAAAAGTGTCATTTTATGGTGACTGAAGGAGTTGTTTTAGGCCACATCGTTTCTAATAGGCGCATCCAAGTGGATCGAGCTAAGGTTCAAGTGATTGAGCAATTACCCCCACCCACTAATGTTAAAGGAGCACGAAGTTTCCTTGGTCATGCGGGGTTTTATCGCCGCTTTATTAAGGATTTTTCCAAAATTACTAAACCACTGACCCACCTCCTTCTTAAGGATGCTCCATTTGATTTTACTGATGAATGTCTTGAGTCTTTTGACAGGATCAAGCAAGCTTTGATAACTGCACCTATTATCCGAGCCCCCGATTGGGAACTCCCTTTCGAGATAATGTGCGATGCAAGTGATTACGCAGTTGGAGCCGTGCTCGATCAACGCACAGATAAGGTCTTGCATGCTATCTACTATGCTAGCAAGACATTGGATGAGGCACAAGTCAACTATGCCACTACGGAAAAAGAGCTTTTGGCCATTGTCTATGCTTTAGAGAAGTTCAGATCATATCTGATTGGCTCCAAAGTAATTATCTACACTGATCACGCAGCTCTGAAGTACCTTCTCTCTAAGAAGGAAGCTAAGCCTAGGCTCATTCGATGGATTCTCTTGCTCCAAGAGTTCGACATAGAAATTCGTGATAAGAAAGGAGCAGAGAACGTAGTTGCAGACCACTTGTCACGGATCCGGCATGACGATGATATGAACTCCACTTCTATAGATGAATCTTTTCCTGACGATCATCTATATGCAGTCACCTCACAGATCCCTTGGTTTGCTGATTATGCCAATTACTAGGTCGGCGGTATACTACCTCCTGAATTGTCCTACTAACAAAAGAAACGGTTTCTCCATGATGTTAAATTCTACTTTTGGGATGATCCTTTCTTGTTTCATGAATGTTCAGATGGTCTTTTACGCAAATGTGTTCCTGAGTGGGAGGTCAAAGGCATTCTGAATTGCTGTCATAACTCACCTTATGGTGGGCACCATGGCCCCTCGCGAACTGTGGCCAAGCTCCATGAGTCGGCTTTCTATTGGGCCACAATGTTTAAGGATGCACAATCTTTCATCATGTCATGTGACGCTTGCCAGAGGACCGACAACATTTAGAGACGACACGATATGCCCCAAACAGGTATTTTAGAAGTTGAAATCTTTGATGTTTGGGGTATTGATTTCATGGGACCGTTCCCATCTTCTAATGGGAACTGTTGCATTTTGGCTGCGGTCGATTATGTATCCAAGTGGGTTGAAGCCGTGGCATCTCCAACTAATGACTCTAAGGTAGTGATGGCTTTGTTCAAGAAAATCATATTCCCCCGATTTGGAGTCCCACGCGCCGTGATCAGTGATGGAGGCTCCCATTTTCATGAACGACATTTGGATACTCTCTTGAAGAAATATGGAGTCTACCATCGTACTGGCTTAGCGTACCATCCTCAAACGAGTGGGCAAGTAGAGGTCTCAAATCGAGAAGTTAAGTCCATTCTTGAGAAGGTAGTTGCAAGGTATAGGAAGGATTGGAGTACAAAGTTGGATGATACACTTTGGGCCTACATAACAGCATTCAAGACACCCATTGGTACTTCACCATATAGGCTCGTGTATGGGAAAGCATGTCACCTCCCCGTCGAATAAGAATATAAGGCTTTTTGGGCGATCAAAGAGCTTAATATGGATCAAAAGCTTGCAGGGGAGAAAAGACTTCTACAACTCAATGAATTTGATGAGTTCCGATTGTTAGCTTATGATAGTGCACGAGTATATAAGGAGAAAACGAAGAAGTGGCATGATAAAAAGATCTTACCAAGGGAGTTCGCCGTGGGAGACAAAGTCTTATTGTACAATTCTAGGCTCAAACTCTTCCCTGGAAAGTTAAAATCTAGATGGTCAGGCCCTTTCACAGTTACTAGAGTGAATAAGTTCGGTTCTGTAGAGGTTATGAATGAAAAAGGTGAAGTGTTCAAGGTTAATGGGCAACGTTTGAAGTTGTACCACACAGGTGCTACTGTGGGTCTAGTTGAGGAACTCTACCTCCAAGCACCATCACCACTTGATGAATGAGGGAGGTAAATGGTCGTGCGGGACCTTTATAAACTAGCGCTGTTCGGGAGGCAACCCGATTTTTGACTTTTTCTCTCTTCCTTTTTCTTGTAGTTTTTCTTTTTATTTTAATATTTTTTTTAGCATAATGAGAGAAAATTTTCATATTTTGGAACTTTATCGTGCAGGAATGTGTGTCAAGGGTGACAATTCGCAGCTTCACAATGAAAAAAAAAAAGGAGGAAAGGCGAAAAACGCAAAGAATCAAACACGCTGGGCACCGCCCGGTCGGGACCGCAAGCATCATTCCTGGGCACACATCAGAAAAAAAGAAAAAAGTCAAAGGAAAGGGTGTACTGGGCACCGCCCGGGTGGGTCGGGCGCTTCCCGGCCGGTCGGGCCCGCAAGGATCAACTCAAAGCGAAAAAAAAAAAAAAAACGCAGAGCACAAGCCAAAAATCTCGCCCGCGCGGGTCGGGCGACGAGCAAGAAACACGGTTTTCCTTCATAAAACGCCTCGAATCTCTTTTCCTCCCTCACAACTTATTCATCTTCTTCCTCTCACTCCTTCTCGCTCCTCAAAACCAAACCCTAAACCCTACCACCCTATTTTCTCCACTCTCCATCTTCACAACCCCAACTCTTAAAATTTTGCGTAATTCTCACAAATCTTCATCTTCCATTCATCTTTTTCACTTTTCTCCACCCAAATTATCCTCTTCCTCCTCTCAATCTCTCACTTTCTTTCTCCATCTTTCTTGGGTTTATTGAGTCAAGGTTTCTCATCTTCTTCCATGGCGGCTCGTCGTGGTGCACGTGGCAACGAAAATCCCGCAATTGAGGCAGACACTACATTCCCCCACATCATCTTCAAAGATGAAGCCCAACGGGTACGTTTCCAAAAACTTAAACATCGCATGATTTATCCTACTAGATTTGTTAGTCGGGATCTCTTGCATGCTTTTGGTATCACTGAAATTACCCGGACATTGTTTGCGGGGGTTGGTATTAGGGAGTTTTTCACACTATATCATGGAACATATGCTGATATCACACTTGAATTTTTAAGCTCCCTTGAGATCCGAAAACATTCCTGCATGATCATGTCATGTATTTTAGGATTGCTAATGCTGACCGTAAACTGACTCTTAGGCAATTTGCCCAACTGTTTGGTATGACTGTTAGGGGCGATAGAAAGAAACCAGAAACAATGCTATTAGGCCTCTTTTGGCAAGCCTTGACCGGAGTTAGACCCCCCCAATTGCCAACATCTACAGATTAAGTCTGTTCATAATCCGAGCATTCAATGCTATTTGGGGGTACAATTTTTAGGAGATGGGAACCCAATACAACCCGGACTGAGGAACTCACTGCTCTAGGGACATATCTATGGCCTCCTACTATGGAAATGCAGTTTGATCTTGCCTACGCCTTCATGCACCACTTACACAAAATTTCCACCACTTACCCCACTTTTAAGGGGAATGGCAGTGTCAAGACAACTGTGCCTATCGTTATTGGGGGGACTAGTCACCCACATTACCTGTCATTTCGGTTATGTTGAAAATCGGAACAATGTAGTTCCTGGTGCCACCTACCTCAATCTTGACCATTTTCTGTCATCTCGATATTTTACCCCTAGTGGTCGGCAGTTTAGGTGGCTGCTTGCAAATCGAAAATCTATACTCCTCCCTAACCCTGACTTGATCCAATTACCGATAGGGGATGACTACTCCGATGACGCTGTCCCACCTAGCTACCTTCTCCCTGTAGGTGATGAGATCAACCCTCCCCCAACTGCTCCAATACCTGACCCTCCTCAGACCTACCGTCGGCGTGATACTGCCCCTTCCATTCCTTCCTCTTCTTCCCACCCCCTCCTCCTATTGCTGATTTTGAGGGTATGATGAGTGTTTTGCAGCGTATGGAACTGAATATGACTGCTAACACTCAAGCTATTGAGCGCCTCGAGCGCCGCGTGGACACCATTTACACTGACCAGCATCTAGCTATGTTTTCATTATATGATGAGTATTGCAGGCTCGGAACGATAGCTCAGGCTGGTCCCCACCCTATCTGGTACACTTGGTACCCCACATATGGTCATGTTGGTGGAGGGCGTGGTGCCGGAACCAGTAGTGATGCTGATAATGAGGATGATGATGGTGATGATAACACTATGGACGACTGAGGTCCTTGTTCCTTTTCTTTCCCTTGCTGCAATGCGGACATTGCCAAGTTCAGCTTGGGGGAGGCTATCTCTTGTGTATATGGTATTTTTTCTCTCACTCCTTAGGCAGTTTAATGCTTTCATAGTTTAGTTGCATAGCCAGTAGTTTTTCCTTACTAAAAAAAAATATTAATAAAAAAAAATAATAAAAAAAAAAGCGAAAAGAACAAAAATACGAGTTTACTAGAAGATCAGAGTCAAGTTGAATAGTTGTTTCCCTGTGCCCCATATCATCATATTTGTATTTTGACTTTGGATTGTTGATGGGCATGAAACAATGATTGATCACGAGCATGATATTTTTGTACTTTGATCTATGATAAGAATCATAATTGTGGCACTCTATATGTCCTACAAGCATGTTTGGATTTAACTGTGAGCTTATGTGCCTTAAAACTGCATATATTCCAGTTTTTCTTTTCATGTGTGTATGCCCACTTCTCTGAGTGATGCTAGAACTTGTGTTTTCTCTCCATTGATGCATTGACTATATGATGACTAAACAAAAATGATTATGACTCTCTTAGGAAATTGCACCATAAGACCAAACAACCTTCCCTGCATTTATTTCCCCTAGTTAACCACTCTGAGCTAAGCCTATTTCCTTTGATAGCCACGCTATGAGCTCCACATTTTCCAAAAATACATCTCTCTACCTTTGGTTGTGAAGTATTTAGGAATTGTATGTTGGTTGACATTTAATGGATGGAATTGGTTGTTGGTGTAATTGAAAAAAAATAAAAGAAAGAACATTCGTGTACTTGAAAAGAAGGACTACGCATTATCACTTTCGAGTCCTAATTATTGACTCTCCTTTATCCTTATTAGCTAGTAGCTAAAGTAGAAAACTTTTGAAAATGAGACAAGTAAGGCTTTCAAAAAAAAAAAAAAAAAAAATTAAAAAAGAGAAAAATTTTGGAAAAACATTGAGTTGGAAGTTTTTGCTTGGATTATATGAAAGGAGAAAGGGATGAATGAAAAGAAAATTGGTTATAATTGTGGTGAAGTTTAATATATTGTGTGGATTGTTTCATCAAAGTTGTAGTAATACTTCACTTCCTTGAACACCACATTCCCAAATATTTACCACACCTATTACCATGAGCCCCGTTACAACCTTTAATGAGTCATATGATTTGTTTGCATGTGTAATTACCTAATGTGGAGGGATGATACAAGCCTATGGACTAACATGGTGAAGTTTGGCAATTGAGTGTTATTAATCATCCTTCAAACACACGAGTGTGAGAGTTGGGATGGACACTTGAGGTTGGTTAAAAGCAGTCATTTTAACTGCTTGGAGAGCGTTCTACAAATGAGTGGAGAGTCCCCTTGTGAGATCCTTTTCATTGATTTGTAGTGCATGTCTAGTGGCCTATTTTGATTCTTATCCCTGATTGGTGCTTATCGATTGAGCTTTACAGATTGTGATTTGTGGTGTGCTTGGATTCAATCTATAGTCACCTAAATATTTTTGAACGATTTTATGTTGTGGTGAAACGACTATTACTTCCTTGAACTCTTGATCTTCAGACAGGTTTTGCTTAGGGACAAGCAAAAGTCTAGCTTGGGGGAGTTTGATATGTCTATTTTATATAGAGTTTTTTCCCCCGTCCCTCATCGATTATTGGTCTTAATTGCGCTCTTCGGAGCCATTTTTAGTACTAATGTGTTTTTTGTAGGATGTTTGTAGTTTCAGGACGATTATTGTAGGAATTAGCATGTTTGATGCATTTCCTACTCATTTATACTCCTACAAGAGAAGATGCACTTTCGAGAGTTCGAGCATTTCATTTGGGTTGGATTCTACAATTCAAGAGCTTTCCAACAAGTGGTCATTTGCTTAATTTCGAAAATAAACGCAAAAGTTATGACACGTTGAAGATTGGAAGTTGGGCGTCAAGTACCTGAAGACCGCCCGGTCGGGAGACTTTGCCTTAGCCACTTTTCAGATTGAAAAGGAAGTAAGAAAAAAGCCCTTGCGGGCCCGACCGGGCGATATCCGCCCGGGTTGGTTGGGCGAGGCGAGTGACTCTAAAGGGTGCAGCTGAAGAACGCCTGACCGGGCGTGACGAAGCAAACATAACACGTGGCAACCGCCCGGGTTGGTCGGTCGGGTCGTTTTCTAATGATTTTGTAGCGCGTGTCGCGCTGGCTCTTATTTTCATATAAATACTTTTCCTTTTTGGGTTGAAAGACCACGTTTTTACACTATAGTTTCAGTTTTAGTTTTCCTAAGCACATTTTAATTACTCAAGAACGATAGTATTACTCTTCACCATTTTGACATTGGATTTTCAATAGAAGTTTGGATTTTTGCAAGATTGTCCTACATTGGTATTTCTTCTCTTCTCTTGTTATCCTTATTCAATCTTTGATTATCGATTCACCATGTTTACTTGTTTCATCATGAATATCTTTTCTTTCATTATGATTGAGTAGTTTAATTCTAGGGTTAAGGGGATCCATGAATATTTATGAAGGGATGTTTATAAAGTATTGATTTTTGATGATGTATGTTGATTCCTATTGAATGTATTATCTCTATTCAATCCGATTTGGCCAGATTCGATTGTTATAGTATTGCAATATTAGGTTATGCGCCGAGAGGTATAAACATGATATTAAGGCTAGTTTCAATAGGTAAAATTGGTATTAATAGATTGCGAGAGCCTGTTAATATCATTCTATGGTTAATTTCGACTCGAGAGAGGAAATCAACCTGTTTGACTGCATTATTTATTATTCATTATTGTGTTTCATCCTGGATAATTGTTCATTGGTGAACCTATCCCCTAGACTCTTTATTATTGATATTTCTCGATATAGTTATTGACTAGTTTAGTATAATTAGAACCCAAACACTCGTTCCCTATAATCTCGATTTGATCACTATTAGGAAAAGAACATTGTTTCCCTGTGGATTCGACCCTACTTCCCTGACTACTATTTGTTAGAGGACTTTAGGGTTACTTTTGATTAGGTGATACGACTTTATCCTGTCATTAGTACAAGGCGGGACAATGAGGGCCCAAAACTCAAGTCAATGGGGTTTGGTAAGGTATTGGGCCTAATGGACCCAGTGGCATGATTGTCCAATCCCCATGGGATTGCTTTGATGAGTAATAAGAATGGATTCTGATTGGATAGGTTTAGTAATACCCAAAACATGTTTGGGAATTGCCTAAAAGCATATGATCTATGGTTAATTTGGGCTTTTTAGTACAAGGAGGGACAATGGGGGCCCAAAACTCTAGTCAATGGGGTTTGGTGTGGAGTTGGTCCAAATGGACTTATTGACATGATTATCCAATCCCCATAAGATTGCTTTGATGAGTAATGATAAATGATTGTCATTGCGAGAATATCGTCCACTTAGTAGTTTTGTAATCTTCATAACATGTTTGGTAATTATCTTAAAACATATGATTGGGGTTAATTTGGGCTTCTTTGTACAAGGAGGTACATTAGGGGCCCAAAACTCAAGTCAATGGGGTTTAGTGAGGTATTGGGCCTAATGGACCCAGTGGCATGATTGTCCAATCCTCATAGGATTGCTTTGATGAGTAATGGGAATAGATTGTGATTGGATAGGTTTAGTAATACCTAAAACATGTTTGGTAATTACCTAAAAGCATATGATCTAGGGTTAATTTGGGCTTTTTAGTACAAGAAGGGACAATGGGTGCCTAAAACTCAAGTCAATGGGGTTTGGTGAGGTATTGGTCCTAATGGACTCAGTGGCATGATTGTCCAATCCCCATAGGATTGCTTTGATGAATAATGATAAATGTTTGTGATTGGATAGGTTTCGTAATACCCAAAACATGTTTGGTAATTACCTAAAAGCATATGATTTAGGGTTAATTTGGGCTTTTTAGAACAAGGAGGGACATTGGGGCCCAAAACTCAAGTCAATGGGGTTTGGTGAGGTATTGGTCCTAATGGACTCAGTGGCATGAGTGTCCAATCCCCACATGATTGCTTTGATGAGTAATGATAAATGATTGTTATTAGGGGAACATCACTCACTTAGTAGTTTGGTAGTCTTCAAAAGATGTTGGTTAATTACCTAAAAGCATATGATCTAGGGTTAATTTGGAATTTTTAGTACAAGGAGGGACAATGGGGGCCTAAAACTCAAGTCAATAGGGTTTGGTGAGGTATTGGTCCTAATGGACTAAGTGGCATGATTGTCCAATCCCCATTGGATTGCTTTGATGAGTAATGATAAATGATTGTGATTGGATAGGTTTAGTAATATCCAAAATATGTTTGGTAGTTACCTAAAAGCTTATGATCTAAGGTTAATTTGGGATTTTTAGTACAAGGAGGGACAATGGGGGCCCAAAACTGAAGTCAATGGGGTTTGGTAAGGTATTGGTCCTAATGGACTCAGTGGCATGATTGTCCAATCCCCATAGGATTTCTTTGATGAGTAATGATAAATGATTGTCATTGGGAGAACATCATCCACTTAGTAGTTTGGTAATCTTCAAAACATGTTTGGTAGTTACCTAAAAGCTTATGATTTGGGGTTAATTTGGGCTTTTTTTAGTACAAGGATGGACAATGGGGGCCTAAAACTCAATTCAATGGGGTTTGGTGAGGTATTGATCCTAATGGACTCAGTGACATGATTGTGCAATCCCCATAGGATTGCTCTGATGACTAATGATAAATGATTGTCATTAGGAGAACATCATCCACTTAGTAGTTTGGTAATATTTATAACATGTTTGCTAATTGCCTTAAAGCATATGATTGGATTTAATTTGGGCTTCTTTGTACAAGGAGGGACAATGGGGTTCCAAAAATGAACTCAATGGGGTTTGGTGAGGTATTAGGCCTAATGAACCCAATGGCATGATTGTCCCATCTCCATATGATTGCTTTGATGAGTCATGGGAATGGATTGTGATTGGGAGAACATCTTCCACTTAGTAGGTTTAGTAATGCCCAAGTTATGTTTGGTAATTACCAAACACCTTATGATATGGCGGAAAAACGAAAATTTCAAATTTGAAAAAGGATTGTTTGGTAAAAATTTGAAGTTCAAAATTTTGGCTTCCCTCCATATTATATCTGTACTAATACCATATTATTTCCATTCTATCTATCATGTCACATTATTTTCTCTCTATAAATGTTCTAGCTACTAGCTTGTACTTAATTCTCGAACTTTTGAAAGAATCTGCACCAGTGTAGAATTCGAGTTGAGAAAATTACAAAATTGACTTAGGTGAATATTTAGCATGTGCAATTTTTCATTAATTTGTTTATTTTTTTTTAAATTATATGTTATTGCGTGAAGGTTGTTGATTTCTTTGTGGTTATTTCATGTACAAGTATGTCAAGGGAAATCTCCTCGTCTGTGCACTATGAAGAAATATAATGCGACTGCAGTTTTCTAGTTGCAAAGTTGAAGTCTTGGACTCATGAGAATCCTGTAAGGAGATTTACGGTATGTAAATATTGGGACCGTGATACCAATTCAAGGGAGTGTGAATTTTTTAGATGGATTGATAAAGAAATTATAGATTGGCAAAGGGATGTGGCAAACCAACTTCTATTTGAGAAAAAATAACTGGCAAGTGAGGTTAATTTGATGAAGAATGAGAATAAGAGGCTTGTTGATGAATTAGAAAAGATGAAGCACAGGATGAGAAAGAAGAAGGTTCATCCAAGGGAAGGGTTATGTGGTATTATATCTCTCTGTTTGGCTGTTTATGTAATAGTGAGTATTTTGATAGTGAAGATTTCTGGCTAGAAGTTGTTAAATTTGAAATACTATGTAAATGCAACTTGAATGGAGCTTATGAAAGTATATAAAGCTTTCTTAATTGTTGTCATTGGTTAAGTAATGAGTGTTTCTTACCTGGATTGGAGTTTTGAACTTAAAATTTTCATTGTTTTTTAAAGTAATGTTGAAATCGTTGGAAATTAAATGAATTGTGAATGACATTTGTGTGGCTCGGTCTTAACAGTCTGCACACTTTGGTTATTACCAAAAGTTTTTATGTGATTACTGAAAACCAAAAATAACTATTAGGTCAAACAAACTAAGAAGGATTCATGGTTGAGTAATTTTTATGAGTGTTTATATATAAAAATTAGGTTGTATGAGGTTCTTGGCCTATAGACCTAGTGTTATATATTTCCCCAATCCCTATGTTATTTCTTTGTTGAGTTTTCGTAATTGTTTGAACTATAGTTTGGTAATTACCTGTATAAGTTTTGGTAATATCTAAAACTATACGTTTTGTGGGTAAAATACGAAAATTGAACTGTTTTAAATAATTTGTAAAACCAAGATACTAAGGGCATTATTGTACTTTTGCCAACCACTATTGCATTCAAAGAACCGCCAACTTCTCCTTCCCTTAATTTCTCTCTCCTAAAACTACCCTCATTCTCTCTCCTAAACCTTCCATCATTCTCAACTTCCTCCACATGCTCTCTCATCAACCACACTTTCTTCTCCCAAAAAAAACAGTGGTTCTCTGAAAAACGCACGGCATATTCTTGGCATCATATCCGGCAACACTTTCGGCATTATTTGTTGAAGGTGAGTTTGAATGCAGCGTTTAATTTTTTAGGGCAATTTCGAACTTTTGAATAGTGGAACCATACAAATCCATTCATGATTTAAATTTTGAAATATATGATTTAAGTATTTGAATAGTGAAAGTTAATGTTTTCTCTTGTGGCAATTTCGATTTTTGTTGGAATTGTGATATTTAATTATTTGTTGTTAGCACTTGATTATGATGTTTGAATTGATAAAAATACTTGTTTTGATATTTTGGGGGAAGAGGAAGAATTGTGTTTGAATCTTATGAGTTATGCGTTTCTATTCTTTCTAACACATCAATTTTGGTGCTTACAAAAATTCTGAAAAGCATGATTTAAGTATGTGAATATTGAAATTTAGGGTTTTGATTTGTGGTAATTTCGACTTTTTTTTTTTGGAATAATGACATGTAATTATTTGTTGTTGTCCTATGATTTAAGTATCTGAATAGTGAAAGTTAGGGTTTTGTCGTAAGTTTAGTTTGAAATTGACAATATAAGAAATTTGTAAGAATCTAATTATCATGTTAGTTTTAGAAAAGATGGAAATTTGGACCATGGTCTCATTGATGAATTACAATGATATTATTGTGATGTTTTACAGTTTGTTGTGTGGTTCTCTAAACGCTATTGTTGCCTCACTGTGTTTGGTAATTACCTAATGTATGGTTGGTGATTATCAAAACGTTTCTGAAATTGTCGTAATGTTATGAATTGTAAGTTTTCATGTAATCTATGTTAATATTGTTTGGTTTATGAATAGTTAATGATATCTACAATAAGGCTAGGTTTATATCTGTCCTAGTTTTTTAATTCCCTTAATTCTGTTTGGTAATCTATGCTAGTATTGCCTTTCATGTGTTTGGTGATTACCTGAATATGTTTGGTGATTACCAAAATATTTAAGAAAATGTGGTGATTAGCAAAATATAGTGTTGTTTGTTTTATGAATAGTTAATTATATCTATAATAAGGGTATATTTTTAGTTGTCCTAGCCTTTTCAATTCCCTTAAGTGTGTTTGGTAATTATGCTAGTGTTGCCTCACTTGTGTTTCGTAATTACCTTAACATGTTTGGTGCTTACTAAAAATTTATAGAATTTGTGGTGATGTTATGAATTGTAAGTTTTCATGTAATCTATGCTAGTATTGTTTGGTTAATGAATATTAAATGATGTTTATAATAAGGCTAGGTTTATACGTGACCTATCTTTGGCAATTGTCTTAAAAGTGTTTGGTAATTCATGCTAGTGTTGCCTCAACTGTGTTTGGTAATTACCTGGTTTATGTTTGGTGATTACCAATACTTTCTAGAAATTGTGGTGATGATGTAATTTTCCATGTAATTTATATTAATATTGTTTGGTTTATGAATAGTTAATGATATATATAATAAGGATAGGCTTATACTTGTCTTAGCTTTTTCAATTCCCTTAACTGTGTTTGGTAATCTATGCTAGTCTGTTTGGTGATTTCCAAAATGTTAGAAAAATTGTGGTGATGTTATGAATTGTGAGTTTTCATGTAATCTATTCTATAGTATTGTTTGGTTTATGAATAATTAATTATATCTATGATAAGGCTAGGTTTTTACTTGTCCTAGCTTTTTCAATTCCCTTAACTGTGTTTGGTATTCTATGCTATTATTGCCTTTCATGTGTTTGGTGATTACCTGAATATGTTTGGTGATTACCAAAATGTTTAAGAAATTGTGGTGATTTTATGAATTGTGAGTTTTAATGTAATCTATTCTATAGTATTGTTAGGTTCATGAATAGTTAATTATATTTATAATAAGGGTATGTTTTTAGTTGTCCTAGCCTTTTCAATTCTCTTAAGCGTGTTTGGTAATCTATGCTAGTGTTGTCTCTGTTGTGTTTGGTAATTACCTTAACAAGTTTGGTGATTACTAAAACTTTATCGAATTTGTGGTGATGTTTTGAATTGTAAGTTTTCATGTAATCTATGCTAGTATTGTTTGGTTAATGAATATTAAATGATGTTCATAATAAGGCTAGGTTTATACATGACCTATCTTGGCAAATGCCTAAAATATGTCTAGTTATTCATGCTAGTGTTGCGTCAACTGTGTTTGGTAATTACCTGGTTTATGTTTGGTGATTACCAAAACTTTTTAGAAATTATGGTGATCATGTAAGTTTTCATGTAATTTATGCTAATTTTTTTTGGTTTATGAATAGTTAATGATATATAAAATAAGGAGAGGTTTATACTTGTCTTAGCTTTTTCAATTTTCTTAACCGTGTTTGGTAATCTATGCTAGTATGTTTGGTGATTTCCAAAACGTTAGAAAAATTGTGGTGATGTTATGAATTGTGAGTTTTCATATAATCTATTATATAGTGTTGTTTGTTTTATGAATACTTAATTATATCTATAATAAGGGTAAATTTTTAGTTGTCCTAGCCTTTTCAATTCCCTTAAGTGTGTTTGGTAATGTATGCTACTGTTGCCTCACTTGTGTTTGGTAATTACCTTAACATGTTTGGTGATTACTAAGACTTTATATAATTTGTGTTGATGTTTTGAATTGTAATTTTTCATGTAATCTATGCTAGTATTTTGGTTAATGAATATTAAATGATCTTTATAATAAGGCTATGTTTATACTTGACCTGTCTTTGGCAATTGTCTTAAATGTGTTTGGTAATTTATGCTAGTGTTGCCTCAACTGTGTTTGGTAATTACCTGAATCATGTTTGGTGATTCCCAGAACTTTCCAGATTTTATGGTGATAATGTAAGTTTTCATGTAATTTATGCTAATATTGTTTAGTTTATGAATAGTTAATGATATTTATATTAATAAGGATTGGTTTATACTTGTCTTAGCTTTTTCAATTTCCCTTAACTGTGTTTGGTAATCTTTGCTAGTATGTTTGGTGATTTCCAAAACGTTAGAAAAATTGTGGTGATGTTATGAATTGTGAGTTTTCATGTAATCTATTCTATAGTATTGTTCGGTATTATGAAAAGTTAATTATATCTTAATAAGGCTAGGTTTTTACTTGTCCTAACTTTTTCAATTCCCTTAATTGTGTTTGGTAATCTATGCTAGTATTGCCTTTCATGTGTTTGGTGATTACCCGAATATGTTTGGTGATTACCAAAATGTTTAAGAAATTGTGGTGATGTTATGAATTGTGAGTTTTAATGTAATCTATTCTATAGTATTGTTTGGTTTATGAATAGTTAATTATATCTATAATAAGGGTATGTTTTTGGTTGTGATAGTCTTTTCAATTCCCTTAAGTGTGTTTGGTAATCTATGTTAATGTTGCCTCGGTTGTGTTTATTAATTACCTTAACATGTTTGGTGATTACTAAAACTTTATAGAATTTGTGGTGATGTTTTGAATTGTAAGTTTTCATGTAATCTATGCTAGTATTGTGGGGTTAATGAATATTAAATGATGTTTATAATAAGGCTAGGTTTATATTTGACCTATCTTTGGCAATTGCCTTAAATGTGTTTGGTTTTTCATGCTAGTGTTGCATCAACCTGTGTTTGGTAATTACCTGGTTTATGTTTGGTAATTACCAAAACTTTTAGAAATTGTGGTGATGATGTAAGTTTTCATGTAATTTATGCAAATATTGTTTGGTTTGTGACTTGTTAATGATATATATAATAAGGATAGGTTTATACTTGTGTTAGCTTTTTCAATTCCCTTAACTGTGTTTGGTAATCTATGCTCGTATGTTTGGTGATTTCCAAGACGTTAGAAAAATTGTGGTGATGTTATGAATTGTGAGTTTTCATGTAATTTATTCTATAGTATTGTTTGTTTTATGGGTAGTTAATTATATCTATAATAAGGGTATGTTTTTAGTTGTCCTAGCCTTTTCAATTCCCTTAAGTTTGTTTGGTAATCTATGCTAGTGTTGCCTCACTTGTGTTTGGTAATTACCTTAACATGTTTGGTGATTACTAAAACTTTATAGAATTTGTGGTGATGTTTTGAATTGTAAGTTTTCATGGAATCTATGCTAGTATTATTTGGTTAATGAATATTAAATGATGTTTATAATAAGGCTAGGTTTATACTTGACCTATCTTTGGCAATTGCCTTAAATGTGTCCGGTAATCCATGCTAGTGTTGCCTCAATCTGTGTTTGGTAATTACCTGAATTATGTTTGGTGCTTACCAAAACCTTCCGAAATTGTGTTGATGCTGTAAGTTTTCATGTAATTTATGCTAATATTGTTTGGTTTATGAATAGTTAATAATATATATAATATGGATTGGTTTATACTTGTCTTAGCTTTTTCAATTCCCTTAATTGTGTTTGGTAATTTATGCTAGTATGTTTGGTGTATTCAAAATGTTAGAAAAATTGTGGTGATGTTATGAATTGTGAGTTTTCATGTAATCTATTCTATAGTATTGTTTGGTTTATGAATAGTTAATTGTATCTATAATAAGGCTAGGTTTTTATTTGTCCTAGCTTTTTCAATTCCCTTGATTGTGTTTGGTAATCTATGCTAGTATTGCCTTTCATGTGTTTGGTGATTACCTTAATATGTTTGGTGATTACCAAAATGTTTAAGAAATTGTGGTGATTTTATGAATTGTGAGTTTTAATGTAATCTATTCTATAGTATTGTTAGGTTCATGAATAGTTAATTATATTTATAATAAGGGTATGTTTTTAGTTGTCCTAGCCTTTTCAATTCCCTTAAGCGTGTTTGGTAATCTATGCTAGTGTTGTCTCTGTTGTGTTTGGTAATTACCTTAACAAGTTTGGTGATTACTAAAACTTTATCGAATTTGTGGTGATGTTTTGAATTGTAAGTTTTCATGTAATCTATGCTAGTATTGTTTGGTTAATGAATATTAAATGATGTTCATAATAAGGCTAGGTTTATACATGACCTATCTTGGCAAATGCCTAAAATATGTCTAGTTATTCATGCTAGTGTTGCGTCAACTGTGTTTGGTAATTACCTGGTTTATGTTTGGTGATTACCAAAACTTTTTAGAAATTATGGTGATCATGTAAGTTTTCATGTAATTTATGCTAATTTTTTTTGGTTTATGAATAGTTAATGATATATAAAATAAGGAGAGGTTTATACTTGTCTTAGCTTTTTCAATTTTCTTAACTGTGTTTGGTAATCTATGCTAGTATGTTTGGTGATTTCCAAAACGTTAGAAAAATTGTGGTGATGTTATGAATTGTGAGTTTTCATATAATCTATTATATAGTGTTGTTTGTTTTATGAATACTTAATTATATCTATAATAAGGGTAAATTTTTAGTTGTCCTAGCCTTTTCAATTCCCTTAAGTGTGTTTGGTAATGTATGCTACTTGTTGCCTCACTTGTGTTTGGTAATTACCTTAACATGTTTGGTGATTACTAAGACTTTATATAATTTGTGTTGATGTTTTGAATTGTAATTTTTCATGTAATCTATGCTAGTATTTTGGTTAATGAATATTAAATGATCTTTATAATAAGGCTATGTTTATACTTGACCTGTCTTTGGCAATTGTCTTAAATGTGTTTGGTAATTTATGCTAGTGTTGCCTCAACTGTGTTTGGTAATTACCTGAATCATGTTTGGTGATTCCCAGAACTTTCCAGATTTTATGGTGATAATGTAAGTTTTCATGTAATTTATGCTAATATTGTTTAGTTTATGAATAGTTAATGATATTTATATTAATAAGGATTGGTTTATACTTGTCTTAGCTTTTTCAATTTCCCTTAACTGTGTTTGGTAATCTTTGCTAGTATGTTTGGTGATTTCCAAAACGTTAGAAAAATTGTGGTGATGTTATGAATTGTGAGTTTTCATGTAATCTATTCTATAGTATTGTTCGGTATTATGAAAAGTTAATTATATCTTAATAAGGCTAGGTTTTTACTTGTCCTAACTTTTTCAATTCCCTTAATTGTGTTTGGTAATCTATGCTAGTATTGCCTTTCATGTGTTTGGTGATTACCTGAATATGTTTGGTGATTACCAAAATGTTTAAGAAATTGTGGTGATGTTATGAATTGTGAGTTTTAATGTAATCTATTCTATAGTATTGTTTGGTTTATGAATAGTTAATTATATCTATAATAAGGGTATGTTTTTGGTTGTGATAGTCTTTTCAATTCCCTTAAGTGTGTTTGGTAATCTATGTTAATGTTGCCTCAGTTGTGTTTATTAATTACCTTAACATGTTTGGTGATTACTAAAACTTTATAGAATTTGTGGTGATGTTTTGAATTGTAAGTTTTCATGTAATCTATGCTAGTATTGTGGGGTTAATGAATATTAAATGATGTTTATAATAAGGCTAGGTTTATATTTGACCTATCTTTGGCAATTGCCTTAAATGTGTTTGGTTTTTCATGCTAGTGTTGCATCAACTGTGTTTGGTAATTACCTGGTTTATGTTTGGTAATTACCAAAACTTTTAGAAATTGTGGTGATGATGTAAGTTTTCATGTAATTTATGCAAATATTGTTTGGTTTGTGACTTGTTAATGATATATATAATAAGGATAGGTTTATACTTGTGTTAGCTTTTTCAATTCCCTTAACTGTGTTTGGTAATCTATGCTCGTATGTTTGGTGATTTCCAAGACGTTAGAAAAATTGTGGTGATGTTATGAATTGTGAGTTTTCATGTAATTTATTCTATAGTATTGTTTGTTTTATGGGTAGTTAATTATATCTATAATAAGGGTATGTTTTTAGTTGTCCTAGCCTTTTCAATTCCCTTAAGTTTGTTTGGTAATCTATGCTAGTGTTGCCTCACTTGTGTTTGGTAATTACCTTAACATGTTTGGTGATTACTAAAACTTTATAGAATTTGTGGTGATGTTTTGAATTGTAAGTTTTCATGGAATCTATGCTAGTATTATTTGGTTAATGAATATTAAATGATGTTTATAATAAGGCTAGGTTTATACTTGACCTATCTTTGGCAATTGCCTTAAATGTGTCTGGTAATCCATGCTAGTGTTGCCTCAACTGTGTTTGGTAATTACCTGAATTATGTTTGGTGCTTACCAAAACCTTCCAGAAATTGTGTTGATGCTGTAAGTTTTCATGTAATTTATGCTAATATTGTTTGGTTTATGAATAGTTAATAATATATATAATATGGATTGGTTTATACTTGTCTTAGCTTTTTCAATTCCCTTAATTGTGTTTGGTAATTTATGCTAGTATGTTTGGTGTATTCAAAATGTTAGAAAAATTGTGGTGATGTTATGAATTGTGAGTTTTCATGTAATCTATTCTATAGTATTGTTTGGTTTATGAATAGTTAATTGTATCTATAATAAGGCTAGGTTTTTATTTGTCCTAGCTTTTTCAATTCCCTTGATTGTGTTTGGTAATCTATGCTAGTATTGCCTTTCATGTGTTTGGTGATTACCTTAATATGTTTGGTGATTACCAAAATGTTTTAGAAATTGTGGTGATGTTATGAATTGTGAGTTTTAATGTAATATATTCTATAGTATTGTTTGGTTTATGAATAGTTAATTATATCTATAATAAGGGTTTGTTTTTAGTTGTGCTAGCCTTTTCAATTCTCTTAAGTGTATTTGGTAATCTATGCTAGTGTTGCCTCACTTGTGTTTGGTAATTACCTTAACATGTTTGGTGATTACTAAAACTTTATAGAATTTGTGGTGATGTTTGGAATTGTATGTTTTCATGTAATCTATGCTAGTATTGTTTGGTTAATGAATATTAAATGATGTTTATAATAAGGCTAGGTTTATACTTGAGCTATCTTTGGTAATTGCCTTAAATGTGTTTGGTAATTCATGCTAGTGTTGCCTCAACTGTATTTGGTAATTACCTGGTTTATGTTTGGTGATTACCAAAACGTTTCTAAAATTGTGGTGATGATGTAAGTTTCCATGTAATTTATGCTAATATTGTTTGGTTTATGAATAGTTAATGATATATATAATAAGGATAGGTTTATACTTGTTTTAGCCTTTTCAATTCCCTTAACTGTGTTTGGTAATCTATGCAAGTATTGCCTTACTTGTGTTTGGTAATTACCTGATGTATGTTTGGTGATTACCAGATGAATGCAGAAATTGTGCTTCTATGTTATATTATATTTGGTTATTACCAAAACCATGTCTGGTTATTATCAAAACCATGTTTGTTTATTACCAAAACCATGTCTAGTTATTATTAAAACCATGTCTGGTTATTACCTAACTTGTCAGTATGTGTAATCTGTTTATAATTTATTTTTGGGCAGTGAGATGGCAAGGGTAAAGTCGACAGCTTTCAAGCCGACAAAGAATAAGGACAAGAATACTGAAGATGATTCGGATTATGTGGAATCCGAGGAAGGCGAAGAATCCCCACATCGTTCATATATATAGAAAAAGGCATGCTCCAAAAAAACAAGAGGCATCTACTTCTAGGAGATCACTAAAAAGGCAGCGTATCTTTAAGGGTGGTGATCCTATCATTCCCGAAACTAATGTTGATGAAAACAAAAGGTTTCGCACGCCAGAGCATGCTCAACGTTATAACAAAAATTTTGGTACATGTCAGGTGTACTCAGGTAGGACAGTGGACTTCATGTCTTTGAAGCTTGAGAATGCAAACTTCCTTTTTGAGTGGTTTTTATACCAACAGTGGCATAGACTACATCAGACTAAGCTCCCTTGCTATCCTGAACTTGTGAAGATATTCTACACACATCTTGAAGTGGATGACAATTCTGATGGCAGGGTCACATCTTGGGTGAAAAGGTGTCGAAATCTTGTTCAATGATATAGAACTTGGAACCATTCTTGGTTTGCCTGTGGATGGATTGTGGGATTACCCCGGTAACAAGTGTAGTGAATTCGATGAATTTGATGTTCAGAAGTGCAACAAACTATTGTTGATGGATGACGAAGACGACAGGACCCGTAAGCCTCAAGTTGAAGAGCTTCCTCTCGAGACTCATTTCCTCCACCTTGTCATTCGACAGACCTTCAATGCTCGTATAAGGGGGAAATCAACATTAACTTAGGCTGACATGTTGATTATGTTTTGTGTCATTTCAAAGACAAAAATGAACATGTCCCGTTTCATGGTCGAGGTGATGTCGCATATAAGCAGATTAGATGCTCGTAAGTCTTGTTTGCCCTATGGCATGTGGTTGACAAAGGTGTTTCAAAAATTAGAGTGGATTTGAAAGGTGAGGTTGTGAACCAATTGGAGCATGATTCATTTGACCATAAGACCATTAGTCATGCTCTAGGCTTCACTTTTGATGAAGCGGTCGGTAAATGGGTGAAGGGGAGAAAGAGGGGTAGAGCTGTAGCTAACAAAGGGGAGAGAAAAAGAGCCGATGGGCCAAGTGGAGAAACTTTTGCTACAGTTATTCCATCCATTGGGAGAAATGTTGCCTTGGTGGAGACCAAAATTGTTCAAGAATTGCTCAAACGTGCATATCCAGTACTTTTTCCCGATGATTAAATGCATGGCCTAAGGAAGAGGATGCATTTGGAGGTGATGAAAGCGACCACTACAACTGGGCCTCGACAGGGAGAAGAGGAAACCGCAGATAGCGGGGATGAAAATTATGGTAATAATTATTGAGTTTGTTATTTATATGCTACTTATTAGGTTATTAGGCGATTACATAATATATAAATGTGGAATAAGGTAATCTAATATTGTTTGGTAATAACCTAACCATGTTTAGGCATTACCTAAAACTTAAAAAGCTGATGATTGTTCATCTGCCTAATTATAGTAATCACCAAAATCCTTTTAGTCATTACCTAAGTCTTAAAAATTTAGGATTATGTTATCTGAAATAGTTTAGTAATGTCTTGAGCATGTTTAGGTATTACCTAAATGTTAAAAAGTATAGGGTAGGTACTATTCCTTTTTCTGTCACCATTACATAATATATAAATGTGGAATAAGGTAATCTGATATAGTTTGGTAATGATCTAAACATTTTCAGGTATTACCTAAAACTTAAAAAGCTGATGATTGTTCATCTACCTAATTTTAGTAATCACTTTTAGTCATTACCTAAGACTTAAAATTTTAGGATTATGTTATCTGATATAGTTTGGTAATGTCCTGAACATGTTTAGGTATTACCTAAATGTTATATGATATAGTTTTGAGTGGGTACTATGCCTGTTTTAGGTAATGATTTTCAGTCGTTACCAGTCTTTATTAAACTCAATGTATTTGATTGAATTGGTTACTGAATTTACACAGATTCTGATCGTATTGATGGTGATGGTAATGGTGATGGAGAAGAAGAGGAAGATGATGGAGAAGCAAGTGATACCTATGCCTCTGACCTCGAGAATTAAATTGATGTGTAATGTTTGGTGCTTGAAATATATATTTATAATATGGTTTTGTGGACATACTTACTATTAAGTTTGTAATGTTTCTCTAGGTAGTTAGTACTATAACTTTTGTTGACAGACTTACTATTAAGTTTGTAATGTTGTCTTTCCATTAGGATATATGGGTTGTATTTGGTTTTGAATCACGATGTTTCCTTTGCTTATTGGTATTAAAACTTATAATTACAAATTAATCAATATGATATAAATGTGTGATTTCAGTTTTGCAGATTTGGTTATTACCTAAACTCGTTTGGTAATCACCAAATATGAACAAAATGAAAACTATATTTGTCTTTGTTAAGTTATTACCTAAACTTGTTTGGTAATCACCAAACACTAAAAAAAGTGGTTCTCTAAAGCCCTGGTGGCGATTATCATTTTTCATGCATTTTATATAAGATAGGTATTTCTTTTTGTGATTTGAAGTTTGATTGTTTTGTTAGTAATGACCTGAATCTTGTTTAGTGTTTCTCTAAGGCCCTCTTGGTGATTATCTTTAATCACCTGAAATTGCGATTATTGTGTAAATTTTTATTTATTTGGTGATTTGCTAAGTCATCAAATAATCAACTTTTTAAAAAATAATAGCAATTTTAGGGGCAGGTTGACATTTTTAAATGTAAAAGTCAATTTAATTTATTTATTATTATTTTACCCACCAAAAACATATACTCCACATAAGCAATTTTTTTTAGGTCATAACCCAAAAAATGTTTGACCTGTCAAGAATATGAATAATAGGCTTATCAGTTTGATGATGTTTGACCTCTTTAGATCAACTTAGGCAGTTGTGTTCTGAAGAGCTTTAGGTAATTACTAAACACGTTTTGGTGATTACCAAATAGTTATAGACCAACTTATGTGTTCTGATACGGTTTGGATAATTACTAAAACTTTGTTGGTGATTACCAAACAATGTCAGACCCACTCCTACATTTCTGAAGAGGTTTTGGTAATTACTGAAACAATGTTGGGGATTACCAAACAATGACAGACAGTAGGCCAAAATGTATATTGAGATGGGTTTGTATAACTTTCCAAAAGGTACAACAAAAAACATGACCTCAATAAGAAATACAAAAAAATCATGATTCCGAAAATGGTTGCGGTAACTACCAAAAAAATGTTGGGGCCACCAATCAAAAACTAGGGGATCATTCTGAAAGTGAGAAACTTTGTAGCACTAAATGCACTCTGCTGCTTCTCCAGATATAAATGTTATAGGCATATGATTCTTTAGGATGTCGCTAAGTTTGAGTGAGTTGCTTGTGTTATATTAGGTTTTTTGTGCGGAGTAACGGGAGGTGTCTTGTTCACGTCGAATGACTTGGTTAAGCGCTCGTCCGCATTCTTCTTAGGCGTGGAGGGCTCATTGAACAAACATTTTTGCTTCTTCCTTTTTGGCTTACCCTTTAACTGCACTACCTTAGGATCATTTAAACCTACCAAAACCCTTGGAGATAAAATTTGGTCATTCAACTCTAGTGGGGCAGAAAACTGATGCTTGAAGAAGGCTTCCTTCAGCTTTTGTGATGACTTGTACGTTCTGAAATACGCCGTACAAAGTTTTTTTGCTTCCAATGTGAGGTACGCAAACCGTCCAAGTACCGCGGCTTCGTCTTTGCTCTTCAAGTTATCCATGGCCTCGCTTGGATTAGAGGTTGTCTTTGCATGTCTTGTCCATCGACGGAGAATATTTCCCACCGGAATTTGATCAAAATAAGCAGACTTCATGACAGCAAACATGTGGCAACATGGGAAACCAACTGATTCAAACTTCATACAACAACAATACATTGTCTCAATTCTTTTATAATGAGCAACAATGTATTGTGCATCTTTGTGCTCGGTGTTTGATAGCGAATAACATGTAACTGCACCATCGGGATGGAAATGTTCAACTTGAGTATCAATCACGACGTGCATTCTTTCATACTCAAGTTCCTTACACATTAAGTCATAAGCACCCCGCGTATATATAGTTGATGCATGTTCTTTGACATTCTTCAAAACTCCTTTTATCGCCGGTGTTGTGTGTTCCGTGATGTAGTCATCTTCTGTCTCAGTGAATCTGATTCTTTTTAGTGCTATGTCGTACAATGCAACAAATCTATACAACTTTATTTTCGTTCCAAGAACAGTCTTCAAAGTGATGCTCATTGACTCGCATCTCTGTGTGCTTCTCATACCTATTCATTGGTTAAATAAGTGAGAACTTTGTAGAGGAATAATTTAGGTAATTACTGGAAAAAGCATTAATACTTACTTAACATGTTATGTACTCACCAAAGCATATCTAGGTAATTACTAAACGCTCACAGTGACCTTAGGATGTAGTCAGAAGTGGGTATTGACTGTTTAGTAATCACCTAGACTAGGTATGGTAATTACCTAAACATTAAAAAGCTATGTATGGAGGAAAATAATTTGGATTTGTTCGTAAGTGGGTAATGACTGTTTAGTAATCACCTAGACTAGGTATGGTCATTACCTAAACATTAAAAAGCTATGCATGGAGGAAAATACTTTGGATTTGTTCTTACCGCCAAAAAACTGGCCATGCATAAATGGTTCTCCCCATTTTTCCTTGTCATTGTAAAGATCTGCGGCCCATTTGTTTCTTGCAATTTGTACTTTACAACAAGTTCACTCCATGCCTCCTCACCTCTTCAAATTCTTCTCTTGTTCGGCATTTGTCAACGCATTTCATGAAGCCGCTGCCAAACCGTTTTCCTCCATTTTTTTTATATTCCTCATCAAATGCCACAAACATAATCTATGATGGGCATTTGGTTGGACAATTTTGATTGCAGCGGCCATGGTCTTGTCTCCATCAGTTATGACCGTGTGTGGTATATTTCCTTCCCCAGATTGGACCAACTGCTCCAAAACCCATTTATAGGTCTCCGTTGTTTCATCCGAAACCAAAGCAACGACGAATGTGACTATTTTCTCGTGGTGATTGATACCGACGATCACCACTAATGGCTTATTGTAAGCGTTGCACTTGTAAGTTGTGTCAAACGCAATGACATTACCAAATGCTTTGTAATTGCTGGTGGGACTTCCCATCACACCAAAACATCTTCTCCAAGTCTTTGTCTTTGTCCCTTGTGAATTGTAAGAAAAAGTCATTGTCATGCTGTTTTGCACATAGCAAGTATGCCATTACCGCCTTTGCATCACCATCGTCGATTTCTTCCTTTTCTAACTGGTTAATAGTGTTGCACATGTCCTTTGCTAGGAAAGAAACTTTTTCTGGACCTTCTGCTTCTTGAACAAAAGTACGCATAGTTACACAAGGAGAAACTCCCGATTTAATCGTGGATTTAATACGACTCTTGTCAGCCTCAGAAATATTACGATGAGGCCTGTGAAAAGATAAGTAAATGACTCCTTTTTAATTGTCAAGGTGAACCACAAATTGACACAATGGCACATAATATGATATAAATCATGTTTAATAATCATAAATGTCCACCTACTGACCATATTTGGTAGTATTAAAAAACAAGTTAAGTAATCACTGAAACAAATACATTGAGTGTTAGGTAATCAGCAGATAGTGTTTTGGTAATAACCAAAGATAAAAAAAACCATTTACTCCAAATATTTTCATTTTATGGACTGGTTAGGTAATAACCAACTACAGGATAGGTAATAACCAAACAGTGAAGATAATATCTTAAGAAACATCATCTGAGTAGATTTAAATGTAATGAACCCATATTGAAAATACCTTATGAATGATTGTTGGTATGGGGGAACAAGATCATGATTGTGCATCATTGAATTCCTTGACAAAGTATTTTTCCTGAACCTTATCCCATTTGAACTTAACAATCGCCTGACAACCGCATCTTGTAAGTGCTCTTTCTGAAATCTTCCTATTTGGATTGTCCAAGTATTGGTCATCCCAAAAACCTTGCTTACTACATCATATGGTTTTTGAGGTAAAGTGATCACCACTTGCACCTTTATTTGGGGTCTTGTGTCGGATTCCAAATCCTTTAACCTTGGCGTACAACATATAAAACCGAACACAATTTTCACGAGTGTCAAAGTATAATTGCTTCATATCTTCCTTATTGAAATTTTCTAGATCTTTTTCAAATTTCTCCCAAATCTCCATATCAAAGAAAGTATCTGACTCGTCAATATCTTCATCCATCGGGGACTTAGGTGTATCCCAAGCTTTGTCTTGTTCGTGAATTTTGTGAGTATTCTCCAAGTCATCCAACTCATCAATATGTTCAGTATCGTGACCCTTTGCGGACCTTGGTGTGTGAATAGCTTCATCTTCCATATCAAGTTTTTGATTAACCTCCAAGTCATCCAAGCCATGTATATCACTAGTGGAAAAAAAGGAAGGGCTGCGCTGCAAGGGCTGCGTTTTTTGATAAACGCAGCCCTTCTTAGTGTAGGGCTGCGGTTAGCCCAAAAACCGCAGCCCTTCACTTACGAAGGGCTGCGGTCAATGCAAAAACCGCAGCCCTATAAGCCCATAAAGGGCTGCGTTTTTTAAAAACACAGCCCTTTATGGGCTTTTTTTAAAAAAAATTTTGAAAGCAATTAATCGCGGGCTTTTTTTTATTAGCTCATTCTCACGTTTTTCCTTCTCCTCTCCCTCATTCTCTCTCCTCTCTCATGTCCATTCTTCTTCATTCTCTCTCCTCTCTCACGTCCTTCCTTCTCCCTTCTCTCTCACCCTCCTTCCTCCTCTCTCCGGTGGCAGCAACACGACAACAACGACCTGCGCCGCCTTGCCGCGCCTCCGGCCATCTCTGTTGGTTGTCCTTTTCTCTGTTGGTCGAACTCCAGCCATCTTTTCGTCGTCGTCCATCTCTGGTAATGGAAGTGATGATTTTTCGTTTTTCAGATGTATAATTTTTTGATCTTTTTTGATTAATTCACGTAATTTCAGATCTATAATTTTTCTCTTTTGTATTTTCATTTTTTTTCATTTTTGTTCATTTTCGTTCATTTTTTTTTGAATTTCAGCTCGTTTTTTTTTTTTTTTTTTTCGTTCCTTTTTTGTTCAATTTCAGATCTATAAGTTCATTTTTGTTCATTTTCGTTCATTTTTTTTTCATTTTTGTTCATTTTCGTTCATTTTTGTTCATTTTTGTTCATTTTCGTTTCATTTTTGTTCATTTCCGTTCGTTTTTTTTTTTGTTCCTTTTTTTTTAATTTTCGTGTTTTTCATTTTCGTTCCTTTTTTTTAACCGTAAATTTCGATTGTTGTTGTTGATTTTCCCTGTTGTAAATTTCGACTGTTGTTGTTGATTTTCTTGATATATTTAGGAGTAAAAAATGCAAAAAAAAAAAAATTCTTTATTTTTATTTTTTTTGGGTCAAAAGGGCTGCGGTTATGGTCAAAACTGCAGCACTTTGTACAAAGAAGGGCTGCGTTTGAGGCCCAAAACCGCTGCTCCTCTATATTAGAAGGGCTGCGGTTTTGGGCCTCAACCGCAGCCCTTCGTTGTGAAGGGCTGCGGTTTAAAAACGCAGCCCTTAGGGCTGTTTTGACCGCAGCCCTTCCCTTTTTTTCCACTAGTGTATGTTCATTGTACTCCGTTGACACCATGAGTTTACTTATTGTTCATACGCACTCCAATAACCTCTGAATGCAAAATATTGAATATAATTTGAAATCTGCATCATTAACATTTGCTGAAGCCAATGCAATCATTAAAATTATGAAAAATTGACAATAGGGGTCTCAACTTTGGGTGATAACTTTTAAAACGTCTGAACTATTGATTAACCTGTGTAGGTCCCAACCTTAGGGGGTCTTAACTTTTAGCGGGCCATAGTGGCTTAAAACTGGCTTAATAGGTCATAACTTGTAAAACTTGGGTCACACCAGAAGGATTAATTAAGGGAGGGAATTAGGAACTAGGTGAGATTTTAAAAGAAATCGTCAGTTTTAAGTCATCGAGGCCCGCTGAAAATTAAGACCCCCTAAAGTAGGGACCTACACAGGTTAATCAATAGTTCAAACCTTTTAAAAATTATCACCGAAAGTTCAGACCACTATTGTTAATTTTTCCTTAAAATTAAGTGAAATGCCAATGCAATCATGTGTTGGGTTATTACCTAATTATGTTTCGTGATTACCAAACCATTCCAGAAATTGTAGTGATGTTATGAATTGGAAGTTTTCATGTAATCTATGCATGTTAGTGTTATTTGGGTTAGGAATAGTTAATGATATTTATAATAAGACTAGGTTTATATTAGTCCTAGCCTTTTCAGTTCCCTTAACTGTGTTTGGTAATCTATTCTAGTGTTGCCTCACTTGTGTTTGGTGATTACCTGATATATGTTTGGGGATTACCAAAATGTTCTAGAAGTTGTGGTGATGTTATGAATTGTAAGTTTTCATATGATTACGCTAGTATTGATTGGTTTATGAATAGTTAATGATGACAATAATAATGCTAGGTTTAAACTTGTCCTATATTTTTGAATTCCCTTAACTTTGTTATGAAATTCTTTATATGTTTGGTAATTACCTAAATATATGCAGGTAATTACTAAACATGTTCTGTAGAAGGATACTTTATACCACTATTTATGGAAAAAAATACCATTCAAAGAGAAAGATTTTTTTGTTTAAAAAAATATCATTGAAAGAGAAAGCTATATTTAAACTTAGAATCTTCACTATGGTTCTTTTGTTGCAAAAAATATAATAAATATAATGGTTTTTAGAGTTCAAAATTTGTAGGGTTTACTTTTTATAAAAACTTTTAATTTATGTGGAATTATAATATTATAAAAGTGAAATCTTAAGCATTGATTGGTTTATCAAAGTCAAACACTACATTTATTGTTGTTAAAACCAAAAAAAAAAAAAAAACAATAAATGCTTTTGATGATGATTATGAATGTTATCATAATTATATTTTGGGGATTTTGTCATTTCATGTAATGGAAGTAAAGACTCATTTTGTAATATTAATACATAATTCAGAGTTTAAGAACAAAAATATAAATTTAGGATATAAAAAAATCTAACCTTTTTCTTTTTAGATTAAGGTTTCCTCCAATGGAGATTGAATTAGAATTTACTTGAGTCGATGGGTTGTGTAACAAAAGTTGAAAGTATGTAAGAAAATAGAGGTTAAGGTATAAAAAATTATACATTATGGCTTTTACCTTTTTTTTCATTAAAAAATTTTGACATAATTAATTTTGGGGAAACTGCCCATTTTAGTCTTCTTCCCCCCTTTTTCTCTTCCCACCCTTCTTAAGTCACTGTCTTTTTCTGTCTCCTCCCTAACCGCCATTTTCCTCTCTCCATCTTCCCCTATATTTTTCGTTTCTCTATCTCCTCCCTAGCATCCACTGTATTTTTCCATCACCGGCGTGAAAAAGCTTGCACAACTCGCCTGAAAACGCTTACCGAGGTTAGTTTTCGACCCACATTTTCATCATGTTTTGGTTAATGTTTTATATTCCAATCTTAGAAAGGAGAGTAAGTATATTGTTCTTCCTGTTTGTGCTTATTTGTCTATGTTTCAGTGTAGTTATTATGTGAGTGAATTATATGATGGGGTTGGTTTGTTATGATAAGTAATTAATTTGAATTTTGCCCTAAAAAAGTTTTGAGTGTTGTAAAATGTTGTTTTATGGGTTTGATTATACTATCGTTTTAAGATGGTCCTTGATGAAAAACATTTGAATGAAATCCACTTGTGCATGTAATTTTGAATATGTAGTGATTACAAAGAGAGTTTTGGTAAATACCTTAATTTTTGGGAATGATGTATATTATTGGAGTTGTTTTATTTGCGAAGTTATTTGATTTTTCTTCAAAGTTTAATGCAAAATTATATCTTGTGTCACAAAAGTTGTGTAACACTGAATTTTGGGGAACGATGCATATTGTTGGGGTTGTTTTATTTGAGAACTTCTTTGATTTTTCTTTAAAGTTTAATGGGAACTTCTTTGATTTTTCTTCAAAGTTGTGAAATATATTTCCTAAATTTGTTGCTATTTATGCTTCAGATGTCGTTTTTTTTTATCAATAAGATCCAACATATGGTGAATACCTAAAACTGATTGGTGATACCTTGAAAATGTTTGGTCATTACCAAACTGGTTTTGGTAATTACCAAAATAATCTTGTAATTGTGATTTTTGTTAATTGTTGAGATTCTTTTAATGTTGTTAGGCACGATGTCAAAGCGAAAGCAATCTAAATCGGATGACCCAGTTATCATACCTCTTACTAAACTGCAAACAACTATGCCGAGTTCATCCATAAGCAAGGTATGGACGAAACTATAATTCTTTAAGGACTTTTGTTGCCTTTTTTACAAACTCTATTATTTGAGTAATTATTAACACACTTTCTAATATCCACACAGAATACGTGGTCAACTTTAGGAGATCTTGAGCAGTTTGTTGAGGTCATTAAAAAGTTTCCGGGAGAAAAGAAGAACGTTTTGGTCGAACTTGGTTTTGATTTATTGTTTTCCATAAATTGCAATGTCATAAGGAAAACAACGTGTAAGTGGGTGATTGACCATTTCGGTCCTGAACACACACGTCTTAGATATTAATGGGAAGCAAACCGTAATAACCCCAACACATGTGGAGTGGTTGTTGGGTTTTAAAAGCATAGGCTTTGATATTGAGAATAAAAATGCTTGACGACGATTATGAGGAAAGGTTTATGGGGTTGGCTAATATGGATGTAGATAGTATGGCCGTGAATCTACACAAACTTGATCATGATGATAAGTGGTTCAATGCATTCTTCACCCTCTTCATGATGACTACAATACTTTCGCCCACTCCTTATCGTAAACCCAAGGAGGGATGGCTTCATGTTGTGGTTAACGCGGACATGATTCCGCAATGGAATTACGCCATGTTTATCTTCGACACTTCAGTAAGTGAAGTGGCTAAATTTCAAGCCAACCCATCCGGTGCAAATGTTGGTGGTTGTTCATTACTTTTTTGCCTCCTCACATATATAAAAGTTGGTCTGCCATTGTTTGGTAATCATAAAAATAGTTTTAGGCATTACCTAAACCTCTTCAGAACACGTATAAGTTGGTCTGGCATTCTTTGGTTATCACCAATATAGTATTAGTAATTACCTAAACATTTTCAGAACACATACAGTTTATCTGACAATGTTTGGTTATTACCAAAATTGTTTTAGTAATTACCTAACACTATTCAGAGCACAAGTATATAAGTTGGTCTGACATTGTTTGGTAATCACCACAAAAGTTTTAGTAATTACCTAACAATCTTCATAACACAAGTAAAATAAAATGTTCAATTGTGTGGTTTACCTTGAGCAATAATTTTGTTTTTTAATTGTTATATCTACAACAGTTTATTTTCGCTGAGTACTCTTGGGATTCTGGCCTCGATGAGATTTGCAGGTTTAAGACTCCAAGAGTGGTTGACTGGAGTGCTGCGAACACCAAGCGCTTGAATGACGCCGTCGTTGAGTTGCAAGATTCTTACAGAACCCCGAAAGTGAGTTTATAAATAATCATTAAGTCATTGAGTTGCAAGTTGTTTTTTGACAATTTATTGTAGTAAATGTTTATGGATTTGTTTATCTCAGTTGATGAAGAAGATTGAAAATGAGAAAGAGTTGATCAAAGGAAATTTGCCGAGCGATTTCGCTGCAAATTGCTTGAAGATGCAGTTTGTCATATTGAATAAAATTGAACAACTATCGCAGAATTTTAACCAAATTTTCAAATGGATGCTTGAAGGTCCGTGCTCTTAGTAGTATAATTCTTACCTAATATGTTATGATTTAATTTGGGTTCTTTGGTTGTTAAATGAGATGCTAATTTCTTATGTGGATTGTAGTTATAATAGTGTAGGTTGATATTTCAAAAGTTGTCTTGCCTAAACTTTATAGAAATATGGAATAAGGTAGTCTGATATTGTGTGGTAATGACCTAAACATGTTTAGGCACTACCTAAAACTTAAAAAGATGGTGATAGCTCATATGCCAAAGTTTAATAATTACCCAAATACAATTAGTCATTACCTAAGATTGAAAAATTTAGGATTATGTTATCTGAAATAGTTTAGTAATGTCATGAACAAGTTTAGGTATTACCTAAATGTTAAAAAGTATATGTTTAGGTAATGAGTTTATGTTTGGCAATTACCAAACCCAGTCCGGTGATTACCTAACACTACATGTACTTATTTAAGTGATTATCTGAGTTTCTTTTGGTTACTACCCAATATGGTCAGTACGTGGACATATATTGTATTTTTTTATTTGGATTGTATTTGATGGTGCATTTTTGTAAATGAGAGAAGTTTTAGCTTGGATCTTTGTTTTTTGATTGTTTCTAACCTTATAATTTGATTGTTTATCAAGAACAAGCAGTAAACAGGTTGGCCAAAACTCAGATGGTAATGATGATGGAGATAATGGTGAAGAAGTAAGTGATGTTAGCCCTATGTCTAAGAGTGAGAAAGCTGGCACGGATTCTGCTAGTGAGAGCGATGACGAGGAGTTGCAGAAGCCGACTCAACGCAAAAAAAAAAGTTGACATTTGCCAATCTACCTTAGGAAAGTAAGACACCCAAAAAGGGTAAGACACCAACAAAGAGTGATTGGAAGGTTACACCTAAATCCAAAAAAAACACCTCAACTGCCTAAAGAAACTAAAAAGGGTAAGAAAACTCAAAAAGGAGAGGAGGATGTAATTGGTGTTGAGGAGATTGGTGATGTTGATGTTGAGTCCTTAGTTAAAAGCAACCCTATTCCCTTAATTAAGGGTGTTGAAGAGAAAGAAGGAAGTGAGAAAGAAAGCAATGTCAAGGGGAAAGGGAAAAAAGAGGCACCAAAAAAGAAAGAACATGTTTATAAGAAGAAAGAGGAAGAAAAGAAGGAAGAGCAGAAGACAGAAAAAAAGAAAAAGGTGGAACAAAAGAAGGTGGAGGAAGAGAAGAAGCATGGCAAGAACAAAGAAAAAGGAGAATGAGAAGAAGGAAGAGAATAAGGAAGAGAAGGAGGAAAAGAAGGTTGAGGAGGAGGAAGATGAAGAAACGAAGACTGAGGCAGAGGGAGATGGAAAGAAGGACAAGAAAAATGAACCAGACAATGGGTCAGGAAAAGGCAATGCTGTATGTGGGACTTCGTCTGAGAATAAGCCCAAGGAAAGCTCTGAGCCTCCTATGGGGCAAGAGGGTGGGCCTAATCCTTCAGAAGAGACTACCAAAGCACTAACTGAAGAGGACAAAGATAAAGACCCTACTGTGAAGGGAAAGGAAAAAGAAAATTCTTAAGTTACATTTTTCACTTCGTTACTGTTTGGTAATAACCAAAAAGTGTTAAGGTAATTAGTAAAAATTAGTGATTCTATTTTGGTTATAACCTAAAGATGTTTAGGTGATGACTTAACTTGACAGGAGCTGAGTTTTCACTTTCATACAATTTGGTTATTACCTATAAATGTTTTGGTACTTCCCAGACATGACTGATTCAACTTTCTTACTGTTTGGTGATTACCTAAAGTGGTTTAAGTAATATTCAAACAGGAATGATTCAACTTTGATCATTACCCAAACTTATTTAGGTAATAACTTAACATAGACAGAAATACAGTTTTCACTATTTTCCTGTTTGGTGATTACCAAACAGGTTTAGGTAATAACCAAACATAACCATTTCTTGTTTACAAGTAATAAAAAATTCTTCATCAATGATTGCATTTAGGATGACGTGAAGTGGAATTTCAAGATCACGATTGCCACAATCCGTCACGTATTGGACGGATTAGAAAAGACTCAGAAGGCTATTGTGGAGTATGTGTTTGATGACACAATGGACGTGGAGTACATTTTTGTGATAATTCTTTTGTCACATTATTTCTTTGCTTGTCATTGCTGTTTAATGTAAGGTGATTTTATTTGTTTGGCAAGCAGTGAGTTATTAGTTGATTCTAAGTGGATCCAGGCCACACGTTCCGACCTCCGTACTTTATATCCTGCGGCGCTTGTCAAGGAAACGGTGTGAGCATCTAGGTGACTCCATTAATTACACATAAACACAATAGTTAACTGATATTAAGCACACATGCAGGCTATCAATGTAGCTGGGGTTAGAGTGAGTGTGAAAAACCCATCTTCATTCTACATCCCAACAACATTCCGACTACGTTATTTATATAGAAAATGTTTTCATCTTTTATTTTCCTTATCATTTTAGATTATTTAGTATGGTTATTTTATTTACCTTAAACTTTTTACTTATTTACTATGTGTTATTTTCGTTAAGAACATGGATCCGGCAAAATTTGATAAGAAAGAACAGGCTGATGGGAAGCAAGGACTATTGTCGTATAATCCACTTGTTAAGACGACCTACCTGTCTACAGTACTTGCTCGATGTGGTCAGGTATATACTATGCACTCCTTAGGCAAAAGATTTTTTCCTAACTTCTATTTATGATGTAGTTTCTTGTTCCTCTGTGGTTGCCGGACCCAAATCATTGGTTCCTAATTATTATCTTATTGCCGCAATGTTGTACATACTTCTTTGATTTGAATCCTGGGGCAAATTCTAAAAAGCGATTTAAGTATGCCGGGGAACAGGTGTAACTTCGAAACAAATCTTATTAGTACTTTATACGAAGGGTTAATATTTTGAGTCGTTTAAATTTTTTTGTAATTTGACCAACGTAGGTGAAGAAGTTGTCTGAATTTCTGTCGACTGGAAAGAAGGATGCATACAGCAGGAAGATCGGGGATATGCCTACTTAGCCACTGAAATCTATGCGTATTCCAGTTCAGGAAAATGGGTAATTTTCTAATAACAAATAATTGGCCACTGAAATCTTAATGTGCTAGTGTGAACATAGTGATCTTGGGTTTAAGAAATCATGTTAATTAATTGTTAAATCATTGTCAGATATGATTGTGGGATGTATGTAATTAAGCTGCTGGAGACAAACGAATTTGGAGGTTGGAACAACCCTCAACATTTTAAGGTAGTGGTCTGGGGATATTTGGTAATTACCATAACATGTTTAATTACTACCAAAAACATCCACAACTCTTTATTTGGTTTTCTTGCAGTCTTAGGTAATGACCTATAGTTTTTCATAAAAGGTGTTTCATTAACTTGGTTCTGGTTGTCTTAATGTAGGATATGGACAAGTACCGCATCGACACCTTGGTCGATGCCATTTGCTGGGAGCATAATATTCTCAGATATGAGGTGGTGGCCAACGCATTACTTCCCTAAAAAACTATTTTCGTGGTTGTGGTTTCGATAATATTTATGAACTTCAGTTTCTGGTTTGGATAATTATTATTAACAAGACATATGTTTGGATATTATTTCACTTTTCGATGTAATTTGTTTATGACTATGATGTCTGATGTAATATCCTAACATTGATGGGATGTTAGTTTAGTATATAAAATGGATGTTTTAGTGTGCATAATGCATGTGGTGGATAATGTATTCATGATTCGAAGCAAACATTTCATGACCTAAAAAAACAGGAAAAATTGACAATAGAGGTCTCAACTTTGGGTGATAATTTTTAAAAGGTCTGAACTATTGATTAACCTGTGTAGGTCCCAACTTTAGGGGGTCTTAACTTTTAGCGGGCCTTAGTGACTTGAAACTGTAACTTTCAAATACTTCAGAAACTTTAAGTAATTACTATAAGGGGTTCCAGTAATTACCAAATCTTAACAGAAACTAAGAGAAGTCTCAAAACCGTAAATTTCAAAGTATATTAAAATAAACAATTGAAATCAACAATCCTGAGTACAAATTAATCAATATGATATAAATGTGTTAATCTAAATATGCCAAATAGAGTTATAAAGTCACAACATATAAGAGATAAGAATGTCTTGGTAAGTTTGGTAATGCCCAAAATGGTTTTGGTAATTACCTAAAGCATATGATATGGGGTTCATTTGGGGCCCATAACTGAATTTAATGGGTTTTGGTGAACTATTGGGCCTAATGGACCCAGTGGCATGATTGTAATCCCCATAGGATTGCTTTGATGAGTAATGATAAATGATTGTCATTGGGAAAACATCATCCACTTAGTAGTTTGCTAATCTTCATAACATGGTTGGTAATTACCTTAAAGCATATAATTAGGGTTAATTTGGGCTTCTTTGTATAAGGAGGGACAATGGGGGCCCAAAACTGAAGTCAACGGGGTTTAGTGAGGTATTGGTCCTAATGGACCCAGTGGCATGATTGTCCAATCCCCATAGGATTTTTTTTATGAGTAATGGGAATGGATTGTGATTGGGTATGTTTAGTAATACCCAAAACATGTTTGGTAATTACCTAAAATCATATGATATGGGGTTAATTTGGGGTTTTCAGTACAAGGATGGACAATGGGGACAAAAACTCAAGTCAATGGGGTTTGGTCATGTATTGGGCCTAATGGACCAAGTGGCATGATTGTCCAAAAACCATAGGATTGCTTTGATGAGTAGTGGGAATGGATTGTGATTGGGAGAACACCCTCCACTTAATAGGTTTAGTAATGCCCAACACATTTTTGGTAATTTCCAAACATCATATAATAATAAAAGGAGAAGGTAATCAATAATTAAACATAAAAGGACAAAGTGTAGCATACAATGTTTAGCTAATGACAATAGTCAAAGTTGGTAGTTACCTAAATCTTTTACATTAAAACTATTTAATCAGGCCTATTTACACAAAATTGACAGTGTCGCATCAAAAATTTAGGTAATGACCATAGTCAAGTGAGGTAATTACCTAAACTTTTACATATGAACTATTTAATTTGATCTACTAAAGGACATTGGCATATGTATACATACAAAAGTAAACCAACTCCAATTACAAAAGTATAACAAAGGCCTATTTACACAAAAAATTGACACCGTGTAGCATCAAAAGTTTAGGTAATAACCATAGACTAGTTAGGTGATTACCCAAATTTTTACATGTGAGCTATTTTTTTTACGGGCATTGCCATCATACTTCACGCGACAATATCGATCTTATCGATTTTGTTATGTTTGCTTCTCAGAATTATGGCTATAGCGCGCAAAATTTCGACACGCATTGCTTTTGTCTGCACAGAGAGTTACACATGTTACTATAATAAGATCATGCAACAAAGTCAAATATATACATTTACAATGCGTACAGTGTAAAAAAATGGTTGGTATGACGTTCACATCACCGCAGTGGATGTACTTAATCACGTACAATCCACAATCATGGCTACAAAAAGAACAAGTACATAAGTCTATCTTATATACAATGTGAAAAATAAGAGAGTTCAAAATTTTGTATTACGCACGCATTCGGTTGTCGTGTACATGGTGGATATTCGTAATTGAAATCTTTCATGTCCATGAACAAGGCGTCAAATGGTGACCTTGAAACCTTTCCGAAGTTGCAGTCATCTGATGCAAAACAAAATAGGGAAAAACAACTGTTACCAGACATTACTGGGTCAGTTGTAAGTCATACATATACACGTCAAGGAACTGTTGAAAACCAACACTAATTAGTATCATACCAATTACCAAAACCTTTTGACATGTTAAACTGGTGTTCTGACAGTGTTAGGTAATGACCAAAATAATTTTGGGTCATTACCTTAGGATTGAAGTCATTACCCAAACTTAAGTCAAACAAAACTACCATGTGACCCAAATAATTTGGGTAATACTCAAACCATCATTGGTAATTACCAAACAATATCACGACACCATTTGTGTTCTGAATAGGTATAGGTATATACCAAAACATTTAAGTTGTTGCCCAACTGCTTTCTCTTTAGCATTTTCCTACAATTCGAGGCATGGTTTGTTGGATTATATTAGTTTGCATACTAATTAAATAAATAGGCAAATATGAGAAAATTTTATTTGATACCGATGATTCTTCGGTGTCACTCCCACCTTCTTCTGATATCTTAACCTTTTCCGGTGCTGATCTTTTTGCCTACCATAATGGAGACAAATAACAAATAAAATAACATCAAGTTAAGTTAATAAACATGCATCGATGGCATCCATTACCTTCAACGCGTTGATGTTAGTAATACTCCGAATTAACATAAAAGCCAATGACCAAACACAACTCGGCTATAAAAACATGACCTCAATTAAGAGTATCCAACTCATTTGTTTACTTGTTACAACTCCGGCTCCAAACACTTTGGGTCATATAACCCTTCACGCATTCACAATACATGAAAATAATGGCTTGAAAATTTTGGTCATTACCAAATCAATCTAAATTTGCTTACTTGTTACAACTATGGCCTGAACATAACGCCTTAAAACTTTAGGGGTCATCTAACCCATCACGCATTCAGAAAATACAATAACAAATACTAGCATATAAACGTATGGTAATGACCAAATACAAATTTGGTCATTACTAAAAAATTATGTGTATGGATAAAATAAGAACCAATTAAAAAAAAAATTATTCATACGCTGGTCATAAACTTTTCTTCATCCACCTCGAGGGGTTTTTTTTTCCTGAACTTTTTTTCGGCTGAGTGGTCTTTTTGGCATTCGGAGGTGTTTTTGTGACATTTACTTTTTTGGTGCTCTTCTTCGGAGTCACCTCCTTTGAAGGCGTGTCCAAAGCACTTGCTACACCATCTTCTTCCTTTTTTGTCTTAGCTTTTTTGATGGTCTTTTTTGGCGTTAACTTCTGTATTGGCATGTCCCGAAGGGTTTCCAAACCAAAGATAGGTTTTGCACGAACAAAGCGAATTTCCTTCATGCTAAACGATGATCTAACTAGCACACTAGGCACAAAAGTCTCGTCATCATCTTCAATATCCAACTTACGCTTTGCTCATTTAAGTGTATCACTAAGTATGGGAGATAGAAACGGAGAACACATCTTATCTATGTGTGTTTTCGGTTTAGTGGTGACAGTCCGGACATCGCTGGAAACTTTGTCCCCTTCCATTCCCCCATCATTACCTTGTGATACGTTGGTGGTATCAACATCATTCCCATCCTTCTCACGTGCCTTTTCTTTATCTTCTGAAGGTATAGTTGAGATTAGCTTCTCTAATGCAACCTCCATGTGCACCACCTTTGAGAATATAGCATCCATCTTGGAGAGAATTCTTTTAGAGATTCTTCTACCATTCCAATCCGTTGTTAACAAAAACATTTCAATCAATGAGCCTTTCATATCATCATTTGAATTCAATTCAATCATTTGAAAGGAAAATATAAAGAAATAATGCAACATTTTGCACCGATGCAACCTTGTCATATAAACCACATAAATCCTCATGGATTAGGTTATCAATGATCCATATTTTAAGCATACAAATCCATCTTCATATATGTTATAGTCACATAATTTGAGGCCATTGGCCAAGTAAATTACTAATTTAGGTGATGGCCTAAAATGTGTAGGTGATTACCTAAAATGTTTGGAAATAACCTAATCTGATTAGGTGCTTACCTAAAATATTTGGAAATAACCTAATCTGATTAGGTGATTACCTAACATTTATAGTGGTTATGTTAAGTCATTACCAAACTAGCTTTAGTAATTACCTAAACCCTACAGTAACTTGCACAAACCAGTGACATTCTACTACAATGTTTGCTAATTACCTAAAAGCATATGAAATGGGGTTTGGTGAGGTATTGGGCCTAATGGACCCAGTGGCATGATTGTCCAATCCCCATAGGATTGCTTTTATGAGTAATGGGAATGAATTGTGATTGGGAGAACATCCTCCACTTAGTAGGTTTGGTCATGGCTAAAACATGTTTGGTATTTACCTAAAATCATATGATCTAGGGTTAATTTGGGCTTTTTAGTACAAGGAGGGACATTGGGGGCCCAAAACTTAAGTCAATGGGGTTTGGTGAGGTATTGGGCCGAATGGACTCAGTGGCATGGTTGTCCAATCCCCATAGGATTGCTTTGATGAGTAATGGGAATGGATTGTGATTGGCACAACATCCTCCACTTAGTAGGTTTGGTCATGGCCAAAATATATTTGCTAATTACCTAAAAGTATATGATATGGGGTTATATATTATAGTCACATGATTTGAGGCCATTGCCCAAGATAATTATTATTTTAGGTAATGCCCCAATGTGGTTTAGTTAATGACCTAAAAGGTTTGGTAACATCCTAATCTAATTAGGTGATTACCTAACATATATAGTGGTTGTATTAGGTAATGACCAAAATATCTTTACTAATTACCTAAACCCTGCATTAAGTTGCACAAAAAACAAGTGACATTCCACTATAATGGAGAGAATTCTTTCTAGAGATTGTTCGACCATTCCAATCTGCTGTTCACATAAACAATTTTTCGATGAACCTTTCATATCACCAAAGTCATTCAATTCAATCATTTGAAAGCAAAAAAAATGGAAAAAATGCAAGGTTTTACCCCGATGCAATCTTATCATATAAACCACTTAAAACCTCATGGATTAAGTTATCAATAACCCACATCTTAACTATACAATTCCCTCATCATATATGTTATAGTCAAATGATTTGAGGCCATTGCCCAAGACAATTATTATTTGAGGTAATGACCTAAAACGTTTGGTAATATTCTAATCTAATTAGGTGATTACCTAACATATATAGTGGTTGTATTAGGTCATGGCCAAAACATTTTTAGTATTTACCAAAACACTGCATTAACTTTCACAAAAAACAAGTGACATTCCACTACAATAGAGAGGATTCTTTCTAGAGATTGTTCGACCATTCCAATCCACTGTTTACATAAACATTTTTTCGATGAACCTCTCATATCACCAAAGTCATTCAATTCAATCATTTGAAAGCAAAAGAAAATGTTAAAAATGCAACGTTTTACCCCGATGCAATCTTATCATATAAACCACTTAAAACCTCATGGATTAAGTTATAAATAACCCACGTCTTAACCATACAATTCCCTCATCATATATGTTATAGTCACATGATTTTAGGCCATTGCCTAAGACAATTATTATTCGAGGTAATAACCTAAAATGGTATAGGTAATGACTTAAAAGGTTTGGTAATATTCTAATCTAATTAGGTGATTACCTAACATATATAGTGGTTGTATTAGGTCATGACCAAAACATCTTGAGTAATTACCTAAACCCTGCATTAACTTGCACAAAAAACAAGTGACATTCGACTACAATGGAGAGGATTCTTTCTAGAGATTGTTCGACCATTCCAATCCACTATTCACATAAACATTTTTTCGATGAACCTTTCATATCACCAAAGTCATTCAATTCAATCATTTGAAAGCAAAATATAAAGGAAAAAATGCAACGTTTTACCCCGATGCAATCTTATCATATAAACCACTTTAAACCTCATGGATTAAGTTATCAATAACCCATATCTTAACCATACAATTCCCTTATCATATATGCTGTAGTCACATGATTTCAGGTCACTACCCCATAAATTTATTATTTTAGAAATTCCCTAAAAAGGCTCAGGTAATGACCTAAAGGTTATGGTAATATCCTAATCTATATAGGTGATTACCTAACATATATAATGGTTGTATTAGGTCTTGACCAAAACATCCACTAGGGGAAAAAAAGGAAGGGCTGCGCTGGAAGGGCTGCGGTTTTCAAGAAAAACGCAGCCCTTTTAGTGAAGGGTTGCAGTTAACAAGAAATCGCAGCCCTTCATATTGTATGAAGGGCTGCGGTTTTGAGGCTAACCGCAACCCTATTAGTGAAGGGCTGTGTTTTTCTTTAAAAACGCAGCCCTTCACTTCAAAAATTTTTTTTTTTGATACATTTTTGCGCGCATACACAGTGCCCCCAACATTTCATTTTCCCTCCCTCTCACTCTCACTCTCTCACTCTCCACCACCACTACTCATTTCACGCACCACCGCCACGACGACGCACCACCGCCACAACGACGCACCACCAGGTTCCTGCCCCCCACTACATTGACGCCACCACCAGTGCCCTGCCCTCCACTGCATTGACGCCACCACCAGTGCCCTGCCCTCCACTGCATTGACGCCACCACCACGCACGCACCGCACCACCTTCTTCTTCTCTCCTCCACTACTGCATTGTTTGTGGATCATCCCTTCTCTCACTCTCTTTCGGTAAATCCCGTCTCACTCTCTCTCCTCTTTTACATTTCTCTAATTTTTGTTTAATTTCATTGGATATTGAAATCAACTTGTATTTTTTGTTGTAAAATGTGCTTGTATTAGCTGAATATGTGATTGTAGGGGGGTGGGGGGAGGGCTGGGGAGGGTGGGTAGGGGTGGGGGTCTTTGGGCGGGTGGTGGGGGAGAGGCAGACGGGGGTGAGGAGGGGCTGTGGATGCTTGGCCGGGGGTGGGGGAGGGCCGACGGGGGTGGGGGAGGGTTGGGAAAGGCCGGGCGGGGGTGGGGGAGGGCGCGGCAATGGGTGGGGGAGGGCTGGCGGGGGTGGGGGGGTGGGGGGTGGGGGAGGGGATCTTTGGGCGGGGGTGCGGAGGGTGTGGATCTTGGCCGGGAGGTGGGGGAAGGGTCGCGGGGGGTGGGGGAAGGGCTTGCGGGCGGTGGGGGAGGGTTGGGGAGGCTGGACAGGGGGGTGGGGGGGGGCGGCAATGGGTGGGGGAGGGCTTAGGTATAATGTAACTATTGTCTTGATTTTTAGGCTTCCATCTGTTGTTGGTTGAATTTCGAAAACGAAAATTAAAGGTCATTCTACGCCTACATGGCAATGAGAGAGTGCAGTGGGGGGCAGTAGTGGCGGTGGTGTTGAGGCTGTTGTAAATGTGGAGAGTCAGGTCACATGGCAATCGAAAGCCCATCTGGTGCTCTCCACATTTATAACATTTTCTACTCCGCCGCTACCAGCTGATGGGCATTCCATTGCCATGTGACCTGATTCTCGGGTCATTTTAGGCCTATTTTTGCCTTTTCGTGTCAAATTCGTACCAGCTGATGGGAATTTCGGAGGGTTACTGTAGTGTATGTATATTTCTTGACATAAACTCAGGTCTGTGTAATTTCTCAAATTTGTAACTATTATGTAGATTTTTAGGCTTATTTTTTGTTGTAGGTTGAATTTGGGGAACGAAAAGGTCATTTTAGGGCTACATGGCAATGATGGAGTGCAATGGGGGGGCAGTAGTGGTGGTGGTGGTGGGACTGTGTTACAAATGTGGAGAGTGAGGTCACATGGCAATGGAATGCTCTCCACATTTGTAACACTTTCCACTATCTCCGCCGCTACCAGCTGATGGGCATTCCATTGCCATGTGACCTGATTCTCGGGTCATTTTAGGCCTATTTTAGCCTTTTCGCTTCCGATTCGTACTATATGAGTCATTTAACCCAAATTCTTTTTGAACATGATTATATGAGGTATAATGTAACTATTATGTAGAGTTTTAGGATTGCATTTGTTGTTGGTTGCATTTCGGGAACGAAAAGGTCATTTTAGGCCAAATTTTGCCTTTTCGCTTCCAAATCGTACTTATCGAGTCATTTAACCCCAAATTCTTTTTGATCTAGATTATATGAGGTATAATGTAACTATTATGTAGAGTTTTAGGCTTGCATTTGTTGTTGGTTGCATTTCGGGAACCAAAAGGTCATTTTAGGACAAATTTAACCATTTCGCTTCCGATTCGTACTAATTGAGTCATTTAACCCCAAATTCTTTTTGAACATGATTATATGAGGTATAATGTAACTATTATGTAGAGTTTTAGGATTGCAATTGTTGTTGGTTGCATTTCGGGAACGAAAATGTCATTTTAGGCCAAATTTTGCCTTTTCGCATCCAAATCGTACTTATCGAGTCATTTAACCCCAAATTCTTTTTGAACATGATTATATGAGGTATAATGTAACTATTGTGTAGAGTTTTAGGCTTGCATTTGTTGTTGGTTGCATTTCGGGAACGAAAAGGTCATTTTAGGCCAAATTTAGCCTTTTCGCTTCCGATTCGTACTAATTGAGTCATTTAACCCCAAACTCTTTTTGAACATGATTATATGAGGTATAATGTAACTATTATGTAGAGTTTTAGGCTTGTATTTGTTGTTGGTTGCATTTCGGGAACGAAAAGGCATTTTAGGCCTATTTTAGCCTTTTCGCGTCCAATTCGTACTTATCGAGTCATTTTATTTTATTTTTGTTGATCTAACTCCTAACTTATTAGTATGTAAGCGTGTGCAAGGGGAGGGGTGTGCATGGGGGGAGGGCTGGTAGTGGGGGGAGGGGCGGGGTGTGCGGGGGAGGGGGCTATGCGGTGGGGGAGGGTGCGTGTGCGGGGGAGGGCCGGCCGCCCTCCCCTCCCCCAAAGACCGCCGCCGCCCTCCCCTCCCCGCACACCCCTCCTCTCCCACCACCGCCGCGCCCCCCCCGCACACCCCTCCCCCGCACTGCTGCCCCTCCCCCCACTGCTGCCCCTCCCCTCCCCTGCATACCCCTCCTCTCCCACCACTGCTGCCAGCCCTCTCCCCCGCACCTTGCCCCTCCCCCCACCACGCCCCTCCTCCCCTCCCCCTCCCCTCCCCTGCGCCCTCCCCCCAGTGCTACCCCTCCCCCCACTGTTGCCCCTCCCCTCCTCTCAACCGCACTCCCTCCCCCGCTTCCCCCTCCCCTGCTTCCCCTCCCCCCCTGCATACCCCTCACCTGTCGCCTCTCCTCCCCAACTGCGCCCCTTGCACACATAACCCCTCCCCACCCCCCCCCTGCTGCCCCCCCCTCCCCCACCGCTGCCCCTCCCCTCAACCGCACTCCCCCACCGATGCCCCTCCCCCCCCCCCCGCTGCCCCTCCCCTCCTCTCAACCGCATTCCCCTCCCCTACTGCCCCCCTCCCCGCTTCTCCTCCCCGAACACCCCTCCCCTGCTGCCCCCTCCCCCACCGCTGCCCCTTGCACACGAACCCCTCCCCCCACCGCCGCCCCTCCCCACCCCTTCCCCCGCACTCCCCTCCCCTCCCTCCCCCCACCGCTGCTCCTCCCCTCATTGCACTCCCCCACCGCTGCCCCTTGCACACGGAACCCCTCCCCCCACCGCTGCCCTCCCCGCCCCTTCCCTCGCACTCCCTCCCCTCCCTCCCCCCACTGTTGCTCCTCCCCTCAATTGCACTCCCCCCTGCTGCCCCTTGCACACAGAACCCCTCCCCCCACTGCTGCCCCCTCCCCACCCCTTCCCCGCACTCCCCTCCCCTACCGCCCCCTCCCCACCGCCGCCCTCCCCTCATTGCACTCCCCACCGCTTGCCCCTCCCTCCCCTGCTGCCCCTCCCCCCGCCACGCCCTCCCCTCCTCTCAACTGCACTCCCTCCCCTACTTCCCTCCCTCTCCCCCCGCACACCCTCCCCTTTGCCCCCCCCACCTGCCGCCCTTGCACACGTAACCCCCCCCCACTCGCCGCTCTCCCCCCCCTCCCCTCAACCGCACTCCCCCCACTTTGCCCCCCCCTCCCACGTAACCCTCTCGCCCACACCCCACCCCCTTAGTGGCAATGTTAATTTTTTGTTATATTAATGCATATATTTGTACAATTTCAGGGAGATGGCGGCGGTGCATACGGATAACAGCACAAGTGCCGTTGAACACACTACCGAGGATGAGTCTTTCGATGCGAGAAAGGAACGGGGCAAATTGGCTCGATCTCGCCGTGAAGAAATAAATCCACAAATGCCTAGAAAGTCATTGGCGACGAAAAAGAGAAAAGGAAGGGGACCTACAAAGTCACTAGGTAAACACACAAATATGACTTTGGAGTACGATAATATGGGTCAACCTTGTGGAAAGTGGCGTCAAAAGTATGGCATGCAAGTTGGCATTTGCATGCATAAACTCTCCATTCTGCACTCATGGAAAGAGGTGCCCGAGGGATTGAAGCGGTGTCTATGGGAAGATACCATGGTAAGCTTCACGTACAATAACGTTTAGTTTCATAATTATTTTGTTAAATATCTGTGTAATATTACTTATAGCATATAAATTACAACATTTGCGAAAACTAATTTGTGAACTGCGTTTTTTGTAGAATCAATTCAATATCGAAGATGATGAAGCCAAGAAGAATGTATTTCTATCCGCGGTTGCCCTGAGATTCAGAAATTTCAAGGCTAAGTTAGTGTCTGGGTGGATCACTAAACGGAGGAAAGTAGTAGGTACAAAGAAGAAGAACATCTACGGCGGAGAAACACAAGCCGGTTCTGAGGCTTCACCGGAAACATCATCTGCACCATCCAAATTGCCATTTCAAATATGGAAAACTATCAAACCTGAAGAGTGGGAATCATTTGTTGCCAAAAAAGCAACCCCACAAGCTATTGTAAGAATATTTTATTAAGATTTAATACACTTAGATCCAGTATTATTGTATAACACCGTACCTAACCTTTGTTTATAATTGTGTGTTTTAGGCAAGTCGTGAGAAAAGTAGCGCGAGTGCAAAAGCTAGGAAGTATTATCATCATTTGGGTGCTCATTCGTACAATGAGGCGAGAGAGAAGTGGATGTTCAGCCATTACCCCACAATAGGGTCGACAACGGCAACGGGGACTAGCTCAACGACGACAGTTGCACAGCCTCGACAACCAGATAGAGTCCTCGATTGGTGGTGTTCGATGCATGGGGTTGATGCAAAGGGGAAAAGAGTCTTGCCTGATCCCGAAACACAACATATAGCCAACGCCATTGTAAGTATAGATTATATGGTTATATAAGGTATATATAATATAACTTTTACGCTCATGAGCATTTCTATCTTATACTTATGTTGATTGGCTTGAAGGAAAAAGAGGCAACTGGTGAGTTCACTCCTAAAGGACACATTGATGCATTGCACGAAACTTTATGAAAGGACCACAGTGGACGCGTGAGGGGCGTAGGAGGTGTCCGCCTCGGTTTGAGAAAGGTATATGGTGATCAATACACTACAGCGACAAAATCAAGTGTAAGTAGTGTGAATTCGGCAGCGTCAGTAGATGTGGAGGCTATGAAAGCTGCAATTCGGGAGGAGCTAAGGGATGAGATTACACATAACTTCAACGCCATTTTGGAGCAAATGGGTTTACCGACTTTTGCTGCATTCAAGAAGGGTACACCTAGCCAGCCGATCAGTGATCCACGCACATCTATTGATTAGATGATACCTTTACCTGATCCACCTGTAGTACCCGAGTTGAAGGTAATCACTTAATCCCTTTGCTTTGTTAAACAACTATTGTTCTTAAATGCATGACATTCTTACTATATGTTGTTTCATAGACTAGCTATAAATGGACTTTTTTTTTTAAAGAAAGAGACACCATGTGAACTATTAGCTCGAGGAGATGGTTATGATAGTTTCATTCTTGTAGCTTATGGCCATGCACAACCCCCTAGTGACCGAGTACGATTGCATAATCAGTTAGTGGATGATAATCACTATGTGGTCACCCTCAATGAAATTGTGTCTGGTTTCAAAGAATTACCTCTTCCGCTGCCGAAGCCAGAAGTTGGTCTACAGTTACTGAATGATGCCCTTGGCAGTTATGTTCTATGGCCGCGTGCATTGGTGCGGTTTTCAGATGAGGTACAATGATTAACATACATACATATATATATGCGTGTTTTCTTTTATAGTTCCTATGATAGTCAGTAATATCTTTACTTTTAACTAATTACTAGGTTTGGGGGAAGGGAGACTCACATGACAGGAAGGGAAAGAAGGCATGTTCACCTGATAAGAAAGCAAGTTTACGTGATGAAGGTGAACGATATGTGGTGATGGGCAATGTTTCTAGGACAAAGAATCCACTTATTATCGAGCCAGAGGTGGTGCGAGGCCTTAGTATTCCATGCTTTTGGTTACACGAGTGCGTTAGCGATTTACCCGATTATTGTCCAATTGAGGTTCCTTTGGGGGAGCAACAATTCCACAACTTTGAGGATTCATCGGTATTCATTTCTAAGGTCAATATTAAAGAATTCTTATGGGGGGTAGAGTTGAATGTTTTCATGATACAAACATTCATGAGGTAATACATAAGTATATAAATTAAATATACATATACATATGCATGCCTTAAGTAGTTTTCAATTCAACTTCCATAATAAGTAAGTTAACTTTTAATCAATATATGCGTGATTTCTCAGGTTATTATACAATGAATTGATTGCAACATCTAGTCATGAGTCAATATTTGGTTGGTTATGTCCAAACATAATACGAGATGACAATTCATTACAAAACAAAGCCGAAGAGAAAGAGTATCTCGATATGAGTTTCAAAGCATCATCTCGTTTTGGATATCATCATATCATTCTTGTTCCTTATATTGAAAAGTATGCTTGTGAAACTCGCTTTACTTCTATTATTCGATCATTAAATTGACCTATTAATTGTTCTACGATTAATAATAACTATATTTTCTTGTTGTAGGGCTCATTGGACACTGCTTGCGATATGTTTGTCACGTAAGGAAGTCTACCACTTTGATTCTTTGCGTCGACAAACACCACAGTCCTTACTAATCAAATCATTGTTAAATAGGTAGCCTAATCGAAACTCAATATATGCGCACTTATTAATATTACACATTATTCATCATCTTTATATATATAAACAGTTAATTAGTACATCTAATCTTATAATAATGTATTGATGTAGTGTGATGAAGCATATTAGTGCAACAGGACTTCGAGCACCAAAAGCTCCTGTTTGGATATCAGTCGAGGTAACATGACTAATTTATTTGTCCTTATATAGAAACACTTTTAGCCACATACTACACATCTAACATTGGATGCATCCATTGGTGAACATTTAGTGTCCGCAACAAGATGATGGACTTGCATGTGGCTATTACTTGCTGAGGTACATGTTCGATTTCGTCAACCATTGCACTAACGTTGATGATCTTCAAAAGGTACGTAACTTATTAGTATATGTTAGTTTGGATTAGATCGATTGGTAATAGGTATTAATTGGTTTAGAAACCAAAGTAGCACATGCATATATTTGGGAACGAAAATGTCCTTTTTAGGCCTATTTTTGCCTTTTACGCTTCCAAATCATATTTATCGAGTCATTTAACCCCAAATTCATTTTGAACATGATAATATGAGGCATAATGTAACTAATGTGTAGATTTTTAGGTTTGCAATTGTTGTAGGTTGACTTTTGGGAACGAAAAGGGCATTTTTTGCCTATTTTTGCCTTTTCGCGTCCAATTCGTACTTATCGCGTCATTTAACCCCAATTTCATTTTGAACATGATAATATGAGGTATAATGTAACTATTATGTAGATTCTTAGGCTTGCATTTGTTGTAGGTTGTATATCGGGAACATAAATGTGATTTTAGGCCGATTTTCGCCTTTTCGCGTCCAATTCTTGTTTCTCGAGTCATTTAACTCCATTTTATTTTTCAATATGATAATATAAGGTATAATAAAACTAGTGTGTAGAGTTTTAGGCTTGAATTTGTTTTTGATTGAATTTTGGGAAGGTATATGTCATTTTTAATCACTACTAACTACGGTAAATGATTGAATTCTTATAATTTGTGTTTATTCCTTGGTTATTTTGCAAGGTTTATATGAATAACACACACCGTTTGAGGGCCTTCACCACAGACGAATTACATGAAGTTCGGGATAAGTTGGCGTCCCACATTTGTGATGATTGCTTATGATACATTTTGGTGGAATTCGTGATATAATTTGCTACATCTACTAGTTTGTATCAATTCTCCACTTTTTACATTATTAAATATGCATATTTAAAGTTAATTATTACGTTCAAAAACTTGTCATATATTATTGCACATTGATTCGGTTTTTTTTTGTGTCGAAGGGCTCTGGGGCTAGTTGGGTCTTTGGGATGGCTGGCAGCAAATGGGTGGAGGGGCTGGGGTGGGGGGTACGGGGAGTGAAGGGGGTGGACCGGTGGGAGAGCGGGGGCGGAGCGGTGGGCCGGGATGGTGGGAGTGCGAGGGGGGGGGTCTTGGTCTTGGCCGGTGTGGGCTAGGGGTGGGGGGGTGGACAAGGGTGTGGGGTGGGGGTGGGGGCTGGGGGTGGGGGTGCGGGGGGCCGGTAGGGGGTGGGGGTGCGGGTGCTTGGTTTGGCGGGGGGTGGCAGAGGGTGGGGAGTGCGGGGGATAGGGGTGCGGGTGTGGGCGAGGGGTGGTGGGAGTGCAGGGGCAAGGGGTGGTCGGGGGTGTGAGGGGGGGGCTGGGGGGGGGTGGGGTTTGGGCGGGGGTGGGGGCTGGCGGGGAGTGGGGGTGCAGGGGGCCGGCAAGGGGTGGGGTCTTTGGGCCGGCGGGGGTGGAAGGGGTGGCAGGGGGTGGGGGGTGCATGTGTGGGCGAGGTGGGCTGGTGGGAGTGGGGGTGATGGTGCTTGGCGGGGGTGGGGGTCTTTGGTCTTGGCGGGGGTGGGAGGCCGGGTGGTGGTGGGGGGGCCTGGCGGGGGGGGGGTGGGGGTCTTTGGTCTTTGGTTGCGAGGTATTTTTTTTTTAAAAAAAAATTGAATTTGAAGGGCTGCGGTTTTAAGCCTAAACCACAGCCCTTTTTAAGTGAAGGGCTGCGTTTTTGGTTTAAAACCGCAGCCCTTCATTTTAAGAAGGGTTGTGATTTAAGCCAAAAACACAGCCCTTCAAGCTTAGAAGGGCTGCGTTTTTGGCCTGAACCGTAGCCCTTCGTTGTGAAGGGCTGCGGCTTGAAGGGCTGCTATGGAAAGGGCTGCTGGCAAAAAACGCAGGCCTTAGGGCTGTTTTGACCGCAACCCTTCCTTATTTTTCCACTAGTGATCTTTAGTAATTACCTAAACCCTGCATTAACTTGCACAAAAAACAAGTGACATTGCACTACAATGGAGAGGATTCTTTCTAGAGATTGTTCGACCATTCCAATCTACTGTTCACATAAACATTTTTTCGATGAACCTTTCATATCACCAAAGTCATTCAATACAATCATTTGAAAGCAAAATAAAAAGGGAAAAATGCAACGTTTTACCCTGATGCAATCTTATCATATAAACCACTTAAAACCTCATGGATTAAGTTATCAATAACCCACATCTTAACTATACAATTCCCTCATCATATATGTTATAGTCAGATGATTTAAGGCCATTGCCCAAGACCATTATTATCTGAGGTAATAACCTAAAATGGTTTAGGTGATGACCTAAAAAGTTGGGTAATATTCTAATCTAATTAGGTGATTACCTATCATATATCGAGGTTGTATTAGGTCATGGCCAAAACATCTTTAGTAATTACCTAAACCCTGCATTAACTTGTACAAAAAACAAGTGACATTCCACAACAACAGAGAGGATTCTTTCTAGAGATTGTTCGACCATTCCAATCCACTGTTCACATAACCATTTATTCGATGAACCTTTCATATCACCAAAGTCATTCAATTCAATCATTTGAAAGCAAAAGAAAAAGCAAAAAATGCAACGTTTTACCCTAATGCAATCTTATCATATAAACCACTTAAAACCTCATGGATTAAGTTATTAATAACCTACATCTTAACCATACAATTCCCTCATCATATATGTTATAGTCACATGATTTCAGGCCATTGCCCAAGACAATTATTATTTTATGTAATAACCTAAAATGGTATAGGTAATGACTTAAAAGGTTTGGTATTATTCTAATCTAATTAGGTGATTACCTAACATATATAGTGGTTCTATTAGGTCATGACCAAAACATCTTGAGTAATTACCTAAACCCTGCATTAACTTGCACAAAAAACAAGTGACATTCCACTACAATGGAGAGGATTCTTTCTTGAGATTGTTCGACGATTCCAATCCACTATTCACATAAACATTTTTTCGATGAACCTTTCATATCACCAATGTCATTCAATTCAATCATTTGAAAGCAAAAGATAAAGGAAAAAATACAACGTTTTACCCCGATGCAATCTTATCATATAAACCACTTAAAACCTCATGGATTAAGTTATCAATAACCCACATCTTAACCATACAATTCCCCAATCATATATGTTATAGTCACATGATTTCAGGTCACTACCCCATAAATTTATTATTTTAGAAATTCCCTAAACGTTATGGTAATATCCTAATCTATATAGGTGATTACCTAACATATATAGTGGTTGTATTAGGTCTTGACCAAAACATCTTTAGTAATTACCTAAACCCTGCATTAACTTGCACAAAAAACAAGTGACATTCCACTACAATGGAGAGGATTCTTTCTAGAGATTGTTCGGCCATTCCAATATGATGTTCACATAAACATTTTTTCGATGAACCTTTCATATCACCAAAGTCATTCAATTCAATCATTTGAAAGCAAAATAAAAAGGGAAAAATGCAACGTTTTACCCCGATGCAATCTTATCATATAAACCACTTAAAACCTCATGGATTAAGTTATCAATAACCCACGTCTTAACTATACAATTCCCTCATCATATATGTTATAGTCAGATGATTTGAGGCCATTGCCCAAGACCATTATTATTTGAGGTAATAACCTAAAATGGTTTAGCTAATAACCAAAAAAGTTTGGTAATATTCTAATCTAATTAGGTGATTACCTATCATATATCGTGGTTGTATTAGGTTATGGCCAAAACATCATTAGTAATTACCTAAACCCTGCGTTAACTTTCACAAAAAACAAGTGACATTCCACTACAATAGAGAGGATTCTTTCTAGAGATTGTTCGACCATTCCAATCCACTGTTCACATAAACATTTATTCGATGAACCTTTCATATCTCCAAAGTCATTCAATTCAATCATTTGAAAGCAAAAGAAAAAGCAAAAAATGCAACGTTTTACCCCGATGCAATTTTATCATATAAACCACTTAAAATCTCATGGATTAAGTTATAATAACCTACATCTTAACCATACAATTCCCTCATCATATATGTTCTAGTCACATGATTTCAGGCCATTGCCCAAGACAATTATTATTTTAGGTAATAACCTAAAATGGTATAGGTAATGACTTAAAAGGTTTGGTAATATTCTAATCTAATTAGCTGATTACCTAACATATATAGTGGTTGTATTAGGTCGTGACCAAAACATCTTGAGTAATTACCTAAACCCTGCATTAACTTGCACAAAAAACAAGTGACATTCCACTACAATGGAGAGGATTCTTTCTAGAGATTGTTCGACCATTCCAATCCACTATTCACATAAATATTTTTTTGATCAACCTTTCATATCACCAAAGTCATTCAATTCAATCATTTGAATGCAAAAGATAAAGGAAAAAATGCAACGTTTTACCCCGATGCAATCTTATCATATAAACCACTTAAAACCTCATGGATTAAGTTATCAATAACCCACATCTTAACCATACAATTCCCTTATAGTCACATTATGCAAACTTTCTTTTTGAGTGGTTTTTATACCAACAGTGGCATAGACTACATCAGACTAAGCTCCCTTGCTATCCTGAACTTGTGAAGATATTCTACAGACATCTTGAAGTGGATGACAATTCTGATGGCAGAGTCACATCTTGGATGAAAAGGTGTCGAAATCTTGTTCAATGATATAGAACTTGGAACCATTCTTGGTTTGCCTGTGGATGGATTGTGGGATTACCAGGTAACAAGTGTAGTGAAGTCGATGAATTTGATGTTCAGAAGTGCAACAAACTATTGTTGATGGATGACGAAGACGACAGGACCCGTAAGCCTCAAGTAGATGAGCTTCGTCTCGAGACTCATTTCCTCCACCTTGTCATTCGACAGACCTTCAATGCTTGTATAGGGGGGGAAATCAACATTAACTTGGTCTGACATGTTGATTATGTTTTGTGTCATTTCAAAGACAAAAATGAACATGCCCCGTTTCATGGTCGAGGTGATTTCCCATATAAGCAGATCAGATGCTCGTAAGTCTTGTTTGCCCTATGGCATGTGGTTGACAAAGGTGTTTCAAAAAATTTGGGGTGGATTTGAAAGGTGAGGTTGTGAACCAATTGGAACATGATTCATTTGACCATAAGACCATTAGTCATGCTCAAGGCTTCACTTTTGATGAAGCGGTCGGTAAATGGGTGAAGGGGAGAAAGAGGGGTAGAGCTGTAGCTAACAAAGGGGAGAGAAAAAGGGCCGATGGGCTAAGTCGAAGGACCGATGGGCCAAGTGGAGAAACTTTTGCTACAGTTATTCCATCCATTGGGAGAAATGTTGCCTTGGTGGAGACCAAAATTGTTCAAGAAATGCTCAAACGTGCATATCCAGAACTTTTTTCCGATGATTACATGCATGGCCTAAAGAAGAGGATGCATTTGGAAGTGATGAAAGCGACCACTACAACTGGGCCTCGACAGGGAGAAGAGGAAACCGCAGATAGCGGGGATGAAAATTATGGTAATAATTATTGAATTTGTTATTTATATGCTACTTATTAGGTTATTAGGCGATTACATAATATATAAATGTGCAATAAGGTAATCTAATATTGTTTGGCAATAACCTAAACATGTTTAGGCATTACCTAAAACTTAAAAAGATGATGATTGTTCATCTGCCTAATTATAGTAATCACCAAAATCCTTTTAGTCATTACCTAAGTCTTAAAAATTTAGCATTATGTTATCTGAAATAGTTTAGTAATGTCCTGAGCATGTTTAGGTATTACCTAAATGTTAAAAAGTATAGGGTAGGTACTATGCCTTTTTCTGTCACCATTACATAATATATAAATGTGGAATAAGGTAATCTGATATTGTTTGGTAAGGATCTAAACATGTTCAGGTATTACCTAAAACTTAAAAAGCTGATGATTGTTCATCTGCCTAATTTTAGTAATCACTTTTAGTCATTACCTAAGACTTAAAATTTTAGGATTATGTTATCTGATATAGTTTGGTAATGTCCTGAATATGTTTAGGTATTACCTAAATCACTAGTGGAAAAAAAATTGTTTTTAGTTAATTTTTTTTGTTTTTTTTTTTTTTTTTTTTTTTTTTATGTTTTGTTTTTTTTGTTTTTTTTTTTTTTTTTTTTTTTTTTTTTTTTTTTTTGTTGTTGTTTTTTTTGGGTTTGGTTTTTGTTGTTTTGGTTTTTTGTTTTTGTTTGTTGGTTTTTTTTTTTTTTTTTTTTGGTTTGGGTTTGGGTTTGGTTGTTTTTTTAATTTTTTTTTTTGTTTTTTGAATTGTGTAAAGATAAGTGTTTGTGGTTAGTTGTATAATTTGGTTAATGTGATGTTTTTTTGGGTGGTTTTTGAATTGATAACGGGAGGAGGTGTATTAGAAGGCATGCAGGTCGAAGACGTTCACTTGTTTCCTGGAGTATTGTGTCGTTAGGAAAAGAGACGAAAACATTTACTTTAACCTTGTATATCTATGAACTATTAGCTCTTAATTGCATAAATACGGATGTTGGCGATTGAGGCATGTGCCGATTCCATGAGCACGTCAACTCGGGGACTACATTGATCCAATCGATGGATTTGTATCCACATGATTGTGTATACAAGGTGAGATGGGCACACCACTTTGTTCTTTCGTGCCTTCTCGACCCTGGGACGGAGGGTGTAATAGAAAATGATGTGGTAATACTCTGGATGATTTACATATACAATGGGATAACAAAGGTAGTTCCTAGCCCATTTCGATCTTTGGTATAATAGAAAATGGTTTGTTGAGTTAAGTTAAATTATAAAATCCGATCACTTCTATATAGTTAAGTTAGATTATAAAATGTTTGTTGAGTTGTTCTAAGTAACTAAATTGTTTTTGAACTTGGTTTGTTTTGAAAACCCTTGGTGTGCCTCTGTGTGCTTATATCGATGAGCACTTGTGCTTGGTTGATGGAACCAGTGACATAATTGAGGTTATGTATGAGAAATAATTCGTAACTTATCAAATATATACAATTCAAAGTTACCTATGCTAATGGTTAATCATTGATTTTTGTTGAAATTGATCGATTCTCGAACATGAGATGAGATATGATTGATTTATAAGCTGTGTGGAAATGGTTAATCAATGTAGTAATTGGTTCATATGATATCCGCCCTGCCTCGCTGCCTCTCTCGCTCGCCTTTTCGCCCTGCTCCCCGCTAGGCCCCCGGCCTCCCCGCTCGCCCGGCCTACGGCCCGGACCTCTGCGGCCCTCCCGCCCGCTTCGTAAACTCCCCCGACGCGCTTTCGCACTCCCCTTCTATATTTTGTTACTTTTTGAAAATAAGGTTGTATGATGTTATTGTGTTTTTTTTTGTTAAATTTGGAGTTTTTTTTATTCTTTTATTACCTGTGGATGTTAAGATTATAGAGTTAAGTGGTGTAAATTTATTGAATTTTTTATTTGAGCTATTTTGTTTTTACATTTCTTATATGTGAGTTTAGTTGTTTTTTTTTGTATTAAAGATAGAATTAGTTTGATTTCTAATCATAGAAGAGCAACATTCTTTGGTTTATTTGAAATTTGAATAGTTACATGATTGATGTGGTAATTGTGGTTGATGCGGAGATTTTGGTTTTATTTGTCATCTAGAGTTCTTTGTGTAATTGTTATTATTTTTCTATATTTGTGTAAATAACATAATTTGTAATGAAAATGATACTTTATATATATATAACTGTTTGGGAACATTTAGGAGAAAAATGCAAAAAAAAAAAAAAAATTTTTGGTGGGGGGGGGGGGGGGGGTGGGTTAGGGAAGCCAACCCCTAGCGGGGGGTGTTCCTACCGTCATAGTGGGTTACGAGTTCTTATGAAGGGCGTGTCATGGGGTAAACGCGCCTGGGTGCTGGCTTTTCTAGTGAATGTTATCTGATATAGTTTAGAGTGGGTACTATGCCTGTTTTAGGTAATGATTTTCAGTCGTTACCAGTCTTTATTAAACTCAATGTATTTGATTGAATTGGTTACTGAATGTACACAGATTCTGATCGTGCTGATGGTGATGGAGAAGAAGAGGAAGATGATGGAGAAGAAGAGGAAGATGATGGAGAAGCAAGTGATACCTATGCCTCTGACCACGAGAATTACATTGATGTGTAATGTTTGGTGCTTGAAATATATATTTATAATATGGTTTTGTGGACATACTTACTATTAAGTTTGTAATGTTTCTCTAGGTAGTTAGTACTATAACTTTTGTTGACATACTTACTATTAAGTTTGTAATGTTGTCTTTCCATTAGGATATATGGGTTGTATCTGGTTTTGAGTCACGATGTTTCCTTTGCTTATTGGTATTAAAACTTATAATTACAAATTAATCAATATGATATAAATGTGTGATTTCAGTTTTGTAGATTTGGTTATTACCTAAACTCGTTTGGTAATCACCAAATATGAACAAAATGAAAACTGTATTTGTCTTTGTTAAGTTATTACCTAAACTTGTTTGGTAATCACCAAACACTAAAAAAAGTGGTTTTCTAAAGCCCTGGTGGCGATTATCATTTTTGTTACATTTTATATAAGATAGGTATTTCTTTTTGTGATTTGAAGTTTGATTGTTTTGTTAGTAATGACCTGAATCTTGTTTAGTGTTTCTCTAAGGCCCTCTTGGTGATTATCTTTAATCACCTGAAATTGCGATTATTGTGTAAATAATCAACTTTTTAAAAAATAATAGCAATTTTAGGGGCAGGTTGACATTTTAAATGTAAAAGTCAATTTAATTTATTTATTATTATTTTACCCACCTAAAACATATACTCCACATAAGCAATTTTTTTTAGGTCATAACTCAAAAAATGTTTGACCTATCAAGAATATGAATAATAGGCTTATCAGTTTGATGATGGTTGACCTCTTTAGATCAACTTAGGCACTTGTGTTCTGAAGAGCTTTAGGTAATTACTAAACACATTTTGGTGATTACCAAATAGTTATAGACCAACTTATGTGTTCTGATACGGTTTGGATAATTACTAAAACTTTGTTGGTGATTACCAAACAATGTCAGACCCACTCCTACATTTCTAAAGAGATTTTGGTAATTACTGAAACAATGTTGGGGATTACCAAACAATGACAGACAGTAGGCCAAAATGTATATTGAGATGGGTTTGTATAGCTTTCCAAAAGATACAAAAAAAATCATGAACTCAAAAAGAAATACAAAAAAAATATGATTCCCAAAATGGTTGCGGGCACCAACCAATAACAAGCAATTATAACTACCAAAAAAATGTTGGGGCCCCCAATCAAAAACTTGGGGATCATTCTGAAAGTGAGAAACTTTGTAGCACTAAATGCACTCTGCTGCTTCTCCAGATATAAATGTTCTTGGCATATGATTCTTTAGGATGTCGCTAAGTTTGAGTGAGTCGCTTGTGTTAGGTTTTTTGTGCGGAGTAACCGGAGGTGTCTTGTTCACGTCGAATGACTTGGTTGAGCTCTCGTCCGCATTCTTCTTATGCGTGGAGGGCTCATTGAACAAACATTTTTGCTTCTTCCTTTTTGGCTTACCCTTTACCTGCACTACCTTAGGATCATTTAAACCTACCAAAACCCTTGGAGATAAGATTTGGTCATTCAACTCTGGTGGAGCAGACAACTGAAGCTTGAAGAAAGCTTCCTTCAGCTTTTGTGATGACTTGTACGTTCTGAAATACACCGTACAAAGTTTTTTTGCTTCCAATGTCAGGTACGCAAACCGTCCAAGTACCGCGGCTTCGTCTTTGCTCTTCAAGTTATCCATGGCCTGACTTAGATTAGAGGTTGTCTTTGCATGTCTTGTCCAATGACGGAGAATATTTCCCACCGGAATCTGATCAAAATAAGCAGACTTCATGACAGCAAACATGTGGCAACATGGGAAACCAATCGATTCAAACTTCATACAACAACAATACATTGTCTAAATTCTTTTATAATGAGCAACAACGTACTGTGCATCTTTGTGCTCGGTGTTTGATAGCCAATAACATGTAACTAGACCATCGGGATGGAAATGTTCAACTTGAGTATCAATCACGACGTGCATTCTTTCACACTCAAGTTCCTTACACATTAAGTCATAAGCACCCCGCGTATATATAGTTGATGCATGTTCTTTGACATTCTTCAAGACTCCTTTTATCGCCGGTGTTGTGTGTTCCGTGATGTAGTCATCTTCTGTCTCAGTGAATCTGATTCTTTTTAGTGCTATGTCGTACAATGCAACAAATCTATACAACTTTATTTTGGTTCCAAGAACAGTCTTCAAAGTGATGTTCATTGACTCGCATCTCTGTGTGCTTCTCATACCTATTCATTGGTTAAATAAGTGAGAACATTGTAGAGGAATAATTTAGGTAATTACTGGAAAAAGCATTAATACTTACTTAACATGTTAGGTACTTACCAAAGCATATCTAGGTAATTACTAAACGCTCACAGTGACCTTAGTATGTAGTCAGAAGTGGGTATTGACTGTTTAGTAATCACCTAGACTAGGTATGGTAATTACCTAAACATTAAAAAGCTATGCATGGAGGAAAATAATTTGGATTTGTTCGTAAGTGGGTAATGACTGTTTAGTAATCACCTAGACTAGGTATGGTCATTACCTAAACACTAAAAAGCTATGCATGGAGGAAAATACTTTGGATTTGTTCTTACCGCCAAAAAACTGGCCATGCATAAATGCTTCTCCCCATTTTTCCTTGTCATTGTACAGATCTGTAGCCCATTTGTTTCTTTCAATTTGTACTTTACAACAAGTTCACTCCATGCCTCTTCACCTCTTCAAATTCTTATCTTGTTCGGCATTTGTCAACGCATTTCGTGAAGCCGTTGCCAACCCGTTTTCCTCCATTTTTTTTATATTCCTCATCAAATGCCACAAACATAATCTATGATGGGCATTTGGTTGGACAATCTTGATTGCAGCGGCCATGGTCTTGTCTCCATCAGTTATGACCGTGTGTGGTATATTTCCTTCCCCAGATTGGACCAACTGCTCCAAAACCCATTTATAGGTCTCCGTTGTTTCATCAGAAACCAAAGCAACGACGAATGTGACTATTTTCTCGTGGTGATTGATAACGACGATCACCACTAATGGCTTATTGTAAGCGTTGCACTTGTAAGTTGTGTCAAACGCAATGACATTACCAAATGCTTTGTAATTGTGGCGGGACTTCCTATCACACCAAAACATCTTGTCCATGTCTTTGTCTTTGTCCCTTGTGTATTGTAAGAAAAAGTCATTGCCATGCTGTTTTGCACATAGCAAGTATGCCATTACTGCCTTTGCATCACCATCGCCGATTTCTTCCCTTTCTAACTAGTTAATAGTGTTGTACATGTCCTTTGCTAGGAAATAAACTTTTTTGGACCTTCTGCTTCTTGAACAAAAGTACGCATAGTTACACAAGGAGAAACTCCCGAATTGATCATGGATTTAATACGACTCTTGTCAGCCTCAGAAATATTACGATGGGGCCTGTGAAAAGATAAGTAAATGACACATTTTTAATTGTCAAGGTGAACCACACAATGACACAATGGCACATTTTATGATATAAATCATGTTTAATAATCATAAATGTCCACCTACTGACCATATTTGGTAATATTAAAAAACAAGTTAAGTAATCACTGAAACAAATACATTGAGTGTTAGGTAATCAGCAGATAGTGTTTTGGTAATAACCAAAGATAAAAAAACAATTTACTCCAAATATTTTCATTTTATGGACTGGTTAGGTAATAACCAACTACATGATAGGTAATAACCAAACAGTGAAGATAATATCTTAAGAAGCATCATCTGAGCAGATTTAAATGTAATGAACCCATATTGAAAATACCTTATGAATGATTGTTGGTGTGGGGGAACAAGATCATGATTGTGGACATCATTGAATTCCTTGACAAAGTATTTTTCCTGAACCTTATCCCATTTGAACTTAACAATCGCCTGACAACCGCATCTTGTAAGTGCTCTTTCTGAAATCTTCCTATTTGGATTGTCCAAGTATTGGTTATCCCGAAAACCTTGCTTACTGCACCATATGGTTTTTGAGGTGAAGTGATCACCACTTGCACCTTTAGTTGGGGCCTTGTGTCGGATTCCAAATCCTTTAACCTTGGCATACAACATATAAAACCGAACACAATTTTCACGAGTGTCAAAGTATAATTGCTTCATATCTTCCTCATTGAAATCTTCTAGATCTTTTTCAAATTTCTCCCAAATCTCCATATCAAAGAAAGTAGCTGACTCGTCAATATCTTCATCCATCGGGGACTTTGGTGTATCCCAAGCTTTGTCTTGTTCGTGAATTTTGTGAGTATTCTCCAAGTCATCCAACTCATCAATATGTTCGGTGTCGTGACCCTTTGCGGACCTTGGTGTGTGAATAGCTTCATCTTCCATATCAAGTTTTTGATTAACCTACAAGTCATCCAAGCCATGTATATGTTCATTGTGCTCCGTTGACACCATGAGTTTACGTATTGTTCATACGCACTCCAATAACCTCTGAATGCAAAATATTGAATATAATTTGAAATCTGCATCATTAACATTTGCTAAAGCCAATGCAATCATTAAAATTAGGAAAAATTGACAACAGGGGTCTCAACTTTGGGTGATAATTTTTATAAGGTCTAAATTATTGATTAACCTGTGTTGGTCCCAACTTTAGGGGGTCTTAACTTTTAGCGGGCCTTAGTGACTTGAAACTGGCTTAATACATCATAACTTGTAAAACTTGGGTCACACCAGAAGGATTAATTGAAGGAGGGAAGTAGGAACTAGGTGAGATTTTTAAAAAAATCGTCAGTTTTAAGTCACCAAGGCCCGCTGAAAATTAAGACCCCCTAAAGTAGGGACCTACATAGGTTAATCAATAGTTCAAACCTTTTAAAAACTTATTACCGAAAGTTCAGATCCCTATTGTTAATTTTTCCTTAAAATTAAGTGGAATGCCAATGCAATCATGTGTTGGTTATTACCTAATTATGTTTCGTGATTACCAAACCATTCCAGAAATTGTAGTGATGTTATGAATTGGAAGTTTTCATGTAATCTACGCATGTTAGTGTTATTTGGGTTAGGAATTGTAATGATATTTATAATAAGACTAGGTTTATATTAGTCTTAGCCTTTTCAATTCCCTTAACTGTGTTTGGTAATCTATTCTAGTGTTGCCTCACTTGTGTTTGGTGATTACCTGATGTATGTTTGGGGATTTCCAAAATGTTCTAGAAGTTGTGGTGATGTTATGAATTATAAGTTTTCATGTGATTATGCTAGTATTGATTGGTTTATGAATAGTTAATGATGACAATAATAATGCTAGGTTTAAACTTGTCCTATATTTTTGAATTCCCTTAACTTTTTACGAAATTCTTTATATGTTTGGTAATTACCTACATATATGCAGGTAATTACTAAACATGTTCTGTAGAAGGATACATTTATACCACTATTTATGGAAAAAAATACCATTCAAAGAGAAAGGTTTTTTTGTTTGAAAAAATTATCATTGAAAGAGAAAGCTATATTTAAACTTAGAATCTTTACTATGGTTCTTTTGTTGCAAAAAATATAATAAATATAATGGTTTTAAAGTTCAAAATTTGTAGGGTTTACTTTTTATAAAAACTTTTAATTTATGTGGAATTATAATAATATAAAAGTGAAATCTTAAGCATTGATTGGTTTATCAAAGTCAAATACTACATTTATTGTTATTACAACCATAAAAAAACAACAATAAATGCTTTACATGATGATTATGAATGTTATCATAATTATATATTGAGGATTTTGTTATTTCATGTAATGGAAGTAAAGACTCATTTTGTAATATTAATACATAATTCATAGTTTAAGAACAAAAATATAAATTTAGGATATAAAAAATCTAACCTTTTCTTTTTAGATGAAGGTTTCCTCCAATGGAGATTGAATTAGAATTGACTTGAGTCGATGGGTTGTGTAACAAAAGTTGAAAGTAAGTAAGAAAATAGAGGTTAAGGTATAAAAAATTATACATTCTTGCTTTTACCTTTTTATTTCGTTAGAAAATTTTGACATAATTAATTTTGGGGAAACTGCCCATTTTACTCTTCTTCCCCCCTTTTTCTCTTCCCACTCTTCTTAAGTCACTGTCTTTTTCTCTCTCCTCCCTAACCGCCATTTTTCTCTCTCCATCTTCCCCTGTTCTTTTCTCTCTCTCCTCCCTACATTCCCCGGAATTTTTCCATCGCCGGCGTGAAAAAGCTTGCACAACTCGCCTGAAAACGCTTACCGAGGTTAGTTTTCAACCCACATTTTCATCATGTTTTGGTTAATGTTTTATATTCCAATCTTAGAAAGGAGAGTAAGTATATTGTTCTTCCTGTTTTTGCTTATTTGTCTATGTTTCAAAGTAGTTATTTTGTGAGTGAATTATATGATGGGGTTGGTTTGTTATGATAAGTAATTAATTTGAATTTTGCCCTAAAAAAGTTTTTAGTGTTGTAAAATGTTGTTTTATGGGTTTGATTATACTATTGTTTTAAGATGGTCCTTGATGAAAAACATTTGAATAAAATCCACTTGTGCATGTAATTTTGAATCTGTAGTGATTACAAAGGGAGTTTTGGTAAATACCTTAGTTTTTGGGAATGATGTATATTATTGGAGTTGTTTTATTTGTGAACTTATTTGATTTTTTATTCAAAGTTTAATGCAAAATTATATCTTGTGTCACAAAAGTTGTGTAACACTGAATTTTGGGGAATGATGTATATTGTTGGGGTTGTTTTATTTGAGAACTTCTTTGATTTTTCTTTAAAGTTTAATGGAAACTTCTTTGATTTTTCTTTAAAGTTTAATGGGAACTTCTTTGATTTTTCTTCAAAGTTGTGCAATATATTTCCTAAATTTGTTGCTATTAATGCTTCAGATGTCGTTTTTTTTATCAATAAGATCCAACATATGGTGAATACCTAAAGCTGATTGGTGATACCTGGAAAATGTTTGGTCATTACCAAACTGGTTTTGCTAATTACCAAAACAGTCTTGTAATTGTGATTTTTGTTAATTGTTGAGATTCTTTTAATGTTGTTAGGCACGATGTCAAAGTGAAAGCAATCCGAATCGGATGACCCAGTTATCATACCTCATGCTAAACAGCAAACAACTATGCCGAGTTAATCCATAAGCAATGTATGGACGAAACTATAATTCTTTAAGGACTTTTGTTGCCTTTTTTACAAACTCTATTATTTGAGTAATTATTAACATACTTTCTAATATCCACACACAATACGTGGTCAACTGAGATCTTGAGCAGTTTGTTGAGGTCATTAAAAAGTTTTCGGGAGAAAAGAAGAACGTTTTGGTCGAACTTGGTTTTGATTTCTTGTTTTCCATAAATTGCAATGTCATAAGGAAAACAATGTGTAAGTGGGTGATTGACCACTTCGGTCCTGAAACACACATCTTAGATATTAATGGGAAGCAAACTGTAATAACCCCAACACATGTGGAGTGGTTGTTGGGGTTTAAGAGCATAGGCTTTGATATTGAGAATAAAATGCTTGACGACGATTATGAGGAAAGGTTTATGGGGTTGGCTAATATGGATGTAGATAGTATGGCCGTGAATCTACACAAACTTGATCATGATGATAAGTGGTTCAATGCATTCTTCACCCTCTTCATGATGACTACAGTACTTTCGCCCACTCCTTATCGTAAACCCAAGGAGGGATGGCTTCATGTTGTGGTTAACGCGGACATGATTCCGCAATGGAATTACGCCAAGTTTATCTTCAACACTTCAGTAAGTGAAGTGGCTAAACTTTCAAGCCAACCCATCCGGTGCAAATGTTGGTGGTTGTTTCCTGTTTTGGATGGTAAGTATTCATTACTTTTTTGCCTCTTCACATATATAAAAGTTGCTCTGACATTGTTTGGTAATCATAAGTATAGTTTTAGGCATTACCTAAACCTCTTCAGAACACGTATAAGTTGGTCTGGCATTGTTTGGTTATCACCAAAATAGTATTGTAATTACCTAAACATTTTCAGAACACATACAGTTTATCTGACAATGTTTGGTTATTACCAAAATTGTTTTAGTAATTACCTAACACTCTTCAGAGCACAAGTATATAAGTTGGTCTGACATTGTTTGGTAATCACCACAAAAGTTTTAGTAATTACCTAACAATCTTCATAACACAAGTATAATAAAATGTTCAATTGTGTGCTTTACCTTGAGCAATAATTTTATTTTTTAATTGTTATATCTGCAACAGTTGATTTTCGCTGAGTACTCTTGGGCTTCTGGCCTCGATGAGATTTGCAGCTTTAAGACTCCAAGAGTGGTTGACTGGAGTGATGCGAACACCAAGCGCTTGAATGACGCCGACGTTGAGTTGCAAAATTCTTACAGAACCCCGAAAGTGAGTTTATAAATGATCACTAAGTCATTAAGTTGCAAGTTGTTTTTTGACAATTTTATTGTAGTAAATGTTTATGGTTTTGTTTATCTCAGTTGATGAAGAAGATTGAAAATGAGAAGGAGTTGATCAAAGGAAATTTGCCGAGCGATTTCGCGGCAAATTGCATGAAGATGCAGTTTGTCATATTGAATAAAATTGAACAACTATAGCAGAATTTTAACCAAATGTTCAAATGGATGCTTGAAGGTCCGTGATCTTAGTAGTATAATTCTTACCTAATATATTATGATTTAATTTGGGTTCTTTGGTTGTTAAATGAGATGCTAATTTCTTATGTGGATTGTAGTTATAATAGTGTAGGTTGATATTTCAAAAGTTGTCTTGCCTAAACTTTATAGAAATGTGGAATAAGGTAATCTGATATTGTTTGGTAATGACCTAAACATGTTTAGGCACTACCTAAAACTTAAAAAGATGGTGATAGCTCATATGATAAAGTTTAGTAATTACCCAAATACAATTAGGCATTACCTAAGACTGAAAAATTTAGGATTATGTTATCTGAAATAGTTTAGTAATGTCATGAACAAGTTTAGGTATTACCTAAATGTTAAAAAGTATATGTTTAGGTAATAAGTTTATGTTTGGTAATTACCAAACCCAGTCCGGTGATTACCAAACACTACATGTACTTATTTAACTGATTACCTGAGTTTCTTTTGGTTACTACCCAATATGGTCAGTAGGTGGACATATATTGTATTTTTTTTTTTGGATTGTAGTTGATGGTGCATTTTTATAAATGAGAGAAGTTTTAGCTTTGATCTTTGTTATTTGATTGTTTCTAATCTTATAATTTGATTGTTTATCAAGAACAAAGCAGTAAACAGGTTGCCCAAAACTCATATGGTAATGATGATGGAGATAATGGTGAAGAATTCAGTGATGTTAGCCCTATGTCTAAGAGTGAGAAAGCTGGCACGGATTCTGCTAGTGAGAGCTATGATGAGGAGTTGCAGAAGCCGACTCAACGCAAAAAGAAGTTGACATTTGCCAATCTACCTTAGGAAAGTAAGACACCCAAAAAGGGTAAGACACCAACAAAGAGTGATTGGAAGGTTACACCTAAATCCAAAAAAACACCTAAACTGCCTAAAGAAATTAAAAAGGGTAAGAAAACTCAAAAAGGAGAGGAGGATGTAATTGGTGTTGAGGAGATTGGTGATGTTGATGTTGAGTCCTTAGTTAAAAGCAACCCTATTCTCTTAATTAAGGGTGTTGAAGAGAAAGAAGGAAGTGAGAAAGAAAGCAATGTGAAGGGGAAAGGGAAAAAAAAAGGCACAAAAAAAGAAAGAACATGTTTATAAGAAGAAAGCGGAAGAAAAGAAGGAAGAGCAGAAGACAGAAAAAAAGAAAAAGGTGGAACAAAAGAAGGTGGAGGAAGAGAAGAAGCATGGCAAGAACAAAGAAAAAGGAGGATGAGAAGAAGGAAGAGAATAAGGAAGAGAAGGAGGAAAAGAAGGTTGAGGAGGAGGAAGATGAAGAAACGAAGACTGAGGCAGAGGGAGATGGAGATGGAAAGAAGGACAAGAAAAATGAACCAGACAATGATGATGACAATGGGTCAGGAAAAGGCAATGGTATAGGTGGGACTTCGTTTGAGAATAAGCCCGAGGAAAGCACTGAGCCTCCTATGGGGCAAGAGGGTGGGCCTAATCCTTCAGAAGACACTACCAAAGCACCAACTGAAGAGGACAAAGATAAAGACCCTACTGTGAAGGGAAAGGAAAAAAAAAATTCTTAAGTTGCATTTTTCACTTCGTTACTGATTACCAAACAGGTTTAGCTAATAACCAAACATAACCATTTCTTGTTTACAAGTAATAAACAATTCTTCATCAATGATTGCATTTAGGATGACGTGAAGTGGAATTTCAAGATCAGGATTGCCATAATCCATCACGTATTGCACAGATTAGAAAAGACTCAGAAGGCTATTGTGGAGTATGTGTTTGATGACACAAAGGACATGGAGTACATTTTTGTCATAATTCTTTTGTCACATCATTTCATTGCTTGTCATTACTGTTTAATGTAAGGTGATTTTGTTTGTTTGGCAAGCAGTGAGTTATTAGTTGATTCTAAGTGAATCCAGGCCACACGTTCCGACCCCCATACTCTATAACCTGCGGCGCTTGTCAAGGAAACGGTATGAGCATCTAGGTGACTCCATTAATTACACATAAACATAATAGTTAACTGATATTAAGCACACATGTAGGCTATCAATGTAGCTGGGGTTAGAGTGAGTGTGAAAAACCCATCTTCATTCTACATCCCAACAACATTCCGAGTACGTTATTTATATAGAAAATGTTTTCATCTTTTATTTTCCTTATCATTTTAAATTATTTAGTATGTTTATTTAATTTACCTTAAACTTTTTAATTATTTACTATGTGTTATTTTCGTTAAGAACATGGATCCGGCAAAATTTGATAAGAAAGAACAGGCTGATGGGAAGCAAGGACTATTGCCGTATAATCCACTTGTTAAGACGACCTACCTATCTACAGTACTTGCTCGATGTCGTCAGGTATACACTATGCACTCCTTAGGCAAAAGATTTTTTCCTAACTTCTATTTATGATGTAGTTTCTTGTTCCTCTGTGGTTGCCGGACCCAAATCATTGGTTCCTAATTATTATCTCATTGCCGCAATGTTGTACATACTTCTTTGATTCGGATCCTGGAGCAAATTGTAAAAAGCGATTTAAGTATGCCGGGGAACAGGTGTAACTTCGAAACAAATCTTATTAGTACTATATACGAAGGGTTAATATTTTGAGTAGTTTAAATTTTTTTGTAATTTGACCAACGTAGGTGAAGAAGTGGTCTGAATTTCTGTCGACTGGAAAGAAGGATGCATTTAGCAGGAAGATCGAGGATATGCCTACTTGGCCACTGAAATCTATGCATATTCCAGTTCAGGAAAATGGGTAATTTTCTAATAACATATAATTGACCACTGAAATCTTAGTGTGCTAGTGTGAACATAGTGATCTTGGGTTTAAGAAATCATGATAATTAATTGTTAAATCATTGTCAGATATGATTGTAGGATGTATGTCATTAAGCTGCTGGAGACAAAGGAATTTGGAGGTTGGAACAACCCTCAACATTTTAAGGTAGTGGTCTGGGGTTATTTGCTAATTACCATAACATATTTAAGTACTACCAAAAACATCCACAACTCTTTATTTGGTTTTCTTGCAGTCTTAGGTAATGACCTATAGTTTTTCAGTCATTACCTACCACCAATTTGTTTTTCACAAAAGGTGTTTCATTAACTTGGTTCTTGTTGTCTTAATGTAGGATATGGACAGGTACCGCATCGACACCTTGGTTGATGCCATTTGCGGGGAGCATAATACTCTCAGAGATGAGGTTGTGGCCAACGCATTACTTCCCTAAAAAACTATTTTTGTGGTTGTGGTTTGGATAATATTTATGAACTTCAGTTTCTGGTTTGGATAATTATTATTAACAAGACATATGTTTGGATATTATTTCACTTTTCGATGTAATTTGTTTATGACTATGATGTCTGGTGTAATATCCTAACATTGATGGGATGTTAGTTTAGTATATAATATAGATGTTTTAGTGTGCATAATGCATGTGGTGTATAATGTATTCATGATTTGAAGCAAACATTTCATAACCTAAAAAAATAGGAAAAATTGACAATAGAGGTCTCAACTTTGGGTGATAATTTTTAAAAGGTCTAAACTATTCATTAACCTGTATAGGTCCCAACTTTAGGGGGTCTTAACATTTAGCGGGCCTTAGTGACTTGAAACTGGCTTAATAGGTCATAACTTGTAAAACTTAGGTCACACCAGAAGGGTTAATTGAGGGAGGGAAGTAGGAACTAGGTGAGATTTTTAAAAAAAATCGTCAATTTTAAGTTATCGAGGCCCGCTAAAAGTTAAGACCCCCTAAAGTTGGGACCTACACAGGTTAATCAATAGTTCAAACCTTTTAAAAATTATCGTTCAAAGTTCAGACCTCTATTGTCAATTTTTCCAAAAAAAATAACCTTCAAATACATCAGAAACTTTAAGTAATTACTATAAGGGGTTCCAGTAATTACCAAATCTTAACAAAAACTAAGAGAAGTCTTAAAACCGTCAAATTCAATGTATATTAAAAATAAATAATTGAAATCAACAATCCTGAGTACAAATTAATCAATATTATATAAATGTGTTAATCCAAATAAGCCAAATAGAGTTATAAAGTCACAACATGTAAGAGATAAGAATGTCTTGGTAAGTTTGGTAATGCCCAAAATAGTTTTGGTAATTACCTAAAGCATATGATATGGGGTTCATTTGGGGCCCATAACTGAATTTAATGGGGTTCGGTGAAGTATTGGGCATAAGGGACCCAGTGGCATGATTGTAATCCCCATAGGATTGCTTTGATGAGTAATGATAAATGATTGTAATTGGGAAAACATCATCCACTTAATAGTTTGGTAATCTTCATAACATGGTTGGTAATTACCTTAAAGCATATGATTAGGATTAATTTGGGCTTCTTTGTATAAGGATGGACAATGGGGGCCCAAAACTGAAGTCAATGGGGTTTGGTGAGGTATTGGTCCTAATGGACCTAGTGGCATGATTGTCCAATCCCCATATGATTTATTTGATGAGTAATGGGAATGGATTGTGATTGGGTATGTTTAGTAATACCCAAAACATGTTTGGCAATTACCTAAAATCATATGATATGGGGTTAATTTGGGGTTTTCAGTACAAGGATGGACAATGGGGACAAAAACTCAAGTCAATGGGGTTTGGTCATGTATTGGGCCTAATGGACCCAGTGGCGTGATTGTCCAAAAACAATAGGATTGCATTGATGAGTAGTGGGAATGGATTGTGATTGGGAGAACACCCTCCACTTAATAGGTTTAGTAATGCCCAACACATTTTTGGTAATTTCCAAACATCATATAATAATAAAAGGAGAAGTCAATAATTAAACATAAAAGGACAAAGTGTAGCACACAATGTTTAGCTAATGACAATAGTCAAAGTTGGTACTTACCTAAATCTTTTACATTAAAACTATTTAATTAGGCCTATTTACACAAAATAAACAGTGTCGCATCAAAAGTTTAGGTAATGACCATAGTCAAGTGAGGTAATTACCTAAACTTTTACATATGAACTATTTAATTTGATCTACTAAAGGACATTGGCATATGTATACATACAAAAGTAAACCAACTCTAATTGCAAAAGTATAACAAAGGCCTATTTACACAAAAAATTGACTCCGTGTAGCATCAAAAGTTTAGGTAATAACAATAGACTAGTGAGGTGATTACCCAAACTTTTACATATGAACTGTTTTTTTTTACGGGCATTGCTATCATACTTCACGCGACAATATCGATCTATATCGATTTTGTTATGTTTGCTTCTCAGAATTATGGCTATAGCGCGTAAACTTTCGACACGCATTGCTTTTGTCTACACAGAGAGTTACACAAGTTACTATAATAAGATCATGCAACAAAGTCAAATATATACATTTACAATGCGTACAGTGTAAAAAATAGTTGGTATGACGTTCACATCACCGCAGTGGATGTACTTAATCACGTACAATCCACAATCATGGCTACAAAAAGAACAAGTACATAAGTCTATCTTATATACAATGTGAAAAATAAGAGAGTTCAAAATTTTGTATTACGCACGCATTCGGTTGTCGTGTACATGGTGGATATTCGTAAGTGAAATCTTTCATGTCCACGAACAAGGGCGCCAAATGGTGACCTTGAAACCTTTCCGAAGTTGCAGTCATCTGATGCAAAACAAAATACGGAAAAAAAACTGTTACCAAACATTACTAGGGCTCTGTCTTGTTTGGTTATTACCGAAACTGTAATAAGTACAAATTTGAGTACCATGTCCATGACTGTCACAAGCCAATGGTTCCATTTGGAAAGAACCAATGCTCATGATTCACATCAAGCAAATGAATATACACGTATAAACAAGTCACAAGCAACGTTTAGTAAAACTCAAATGAAACCACGTAAAGAAACACACATAGCAATGTTTAGTACAAACCTCTTCGATACTACTTAAGTCAGTTGGGAGATAAAAATTTAACCAAGCAGCAAAGGTGTCTAAAAGGGTCTTGCTACAACCATTAAACCCAGTCCGTTCATCTTGTTGTAACAGAACAACCTACAAAATAAAAATTTCGTCGGTGCTAATAATTCTAAAATAAACTCAAAATTTTGTCTGTCACCTCACCATGAATATACTTGGAAGTATTAATTTTTTGATTTTTTCCTCAATCTGGGTCAGTTGTAAGTCATACATATACACGTCAAGGAACTGTTGAAAACCAACACTAATTAGTATCATACCAATTACCAAAACCTTTTGACATGTTAAACTGGTGTTCGGACAGTGTTAGGTAATGACCAAAATAATTTTAGGTCATTACCTTAAGATTGAAGTCATTACCCAAACTCATGTCAAACAAAACTACCATGTGACCCAAATAATTTGTGTAATACTCAAACCATCATTGGTAATTACCAAACAATATCACGACACCATTTGTGTTCTGAATAGATTTAGCTATTTACCAAAACATTTAAGTTGTTGCCCAAACGCTTTCTCTTTAGCATTTTCCTACAATTCGAGGCATGGTTTGTTGGATTATATTAATTTGCATACTAATTAAATAAATAGGCAAATATGAGAAAATTTTATTTGATACCGATGATTCTTCCGTGTCACTCACTCACTCCCACCTTCTTCTGATATCTTAACCTTTTCCGGTGCTGATCTTTTTGCCTACCATAATGGAGACAAATAACAAATAAAATAACATCAAGTTAAGTTAGTAAACATGCATCGATGGCATCCATTACCTTCAACGCGTTGATGTTAGTAATACTCCGAATTAACATAAAAGCCAATGACCAAACACAACTCGGCCATAAAAACATGACCTCAATTAAAAGTATCCAACTCATTTGTTTACTTGTTACAACTCCGGCTTCAAACACTTTGGGTCATATAACCCTTCACGCATTCACAATACATGAAAATAATGGCTTGAAAATTTTGGTCATTACCAAATCAATCTAAATTTGCTTACTTGCTACAACTATGACCTGAAAATAACGCCTTAAAACTTTAGGGGTCATATAACCCATCACGCATTCTGGAAAATACAATAACAAATACTAGCATATAAACATATGGTAATGACCAAATACAAATTTGGTCATTACCAAAAAATTATGTGTATGGATAAAATAAGAACCAATTAAAAAAAACTATTCATATGCAGTTCATAAACTTTTCTTCATCCACCTCGAGGGGTTTTATTTTCCTGAACTTTTTTTCGGCTAAGTGGTCTTTTTGGCATTCGGAGGTGTTTTTGTGACATTTACTTTTTTGGTGCTCTTCTTCGGAGTCAACTCCTTTGAAGGCGTGTCCAAATCACTTGCAACACCATCTTCTTCCCTTTTTGTCTTGGCTTTTTTGATGGTCTTTTTTGGCGTCATCTTCTCTATTGACATGTCCCGAAGGGTTTCCAAACCAAAGATAGGTTCGGCACGAACAAAGCGAATTTCCTTCATGCTAAACGATGATCTAACTAGCACACTAGGCACAAAAGTCTCGTCATCATCTTCAATATCCAACTTACGCTTTGCACATTTAAGCGTATCACTAAGTATGGGAGATAGAAACGGAGAACACATCTTATCTATGTGTGTTTTCGATTTAGTGGTGACAGTTCAGACATCGCTGGAAACTTTGTCCCCTTCCATTCCCCCATCATTACCTTGTGATACGTTGGTGGTATCAACATCATTCCCATCCTTCTCACGTGCCTTTTCTTTATCTTCTGGAGGTACAGTTGAGATTAGCTTCTCTAATGCAACCTCCATGTGCACCACCTTTGAGAATATAGCATCCATCTTGGAGAGAATTCTTTTTAGAGATTCTTCTACCATTCCAATCCGCTGTTAACAAAAACATTTCAATCAATGAGCCTTTCATATCATCATTTGAATTCAATTCAATCATTTGAAAGGAAAATATAAAGAAATAATGCAACATTTTGCACCGATGCAACCTTGTCATATAAACCACATAAATCCTCATGGATTAGGTTATCAATGATCCATATTTTAAGCATACAAATCCATCTTCATATATGTTATAGTCACATAATTTGAGGCCTTTGGCCAAGTTAATTACTAATTTAGGTGATGCCCTAAAATGAGTAGGTGATTACCTAAAATGTTTGGAAATAACATAATCTGATTAGGTGCTTACCTTAAATATTTGGAAATAACCTAATCTGATTAGGTGATTACCTAACATTTATGGTGGTTATGTTATGTCATTACCAAACTAGCTTTAGTAATTACCTAAACCCTCCAGTAACTTGCACAAACCAGTGACATTCAACTACAATGTTTGCTAATTACCTAAAAGCATATGAAATGGGGTTTGGTGAGGTATTGGGCCTAATGGACCCAGTGGCATGATTGTCCAATCCCCATAGGATTGCTTTGATGAGTAATGGGAATGGATTGTGACTGGCAGAACATCCTCCACTTAGTAGGTTTGGTCATGGCCAAAATATGTTTGCTAATTACCTAAAAGTATATGATATGGGGTTATATATTATAGTCACATGATTTGAGCCAATTGCCCAAGATAATTATTATTTTAGGTAATGCCCTAATGTGGTTTAGTTAATGACCTAAAAGGTTTGGTAATATTCTAATCTAATTAGGTGATTACTTAACATATATAGTGGTTGTATTAGGTCATGACCAAAACATCTTGAGTAATTACCTAAACCCTGCATTAACTTGCACAAAAAACAAGTGACATTCGACTACAATGGAGAGGATTCTTTCTAGAGATTGTTCGACCATTCCAATCCACTATTCACATAAACATTTTTTCGATGAACCTTTCATATCACCAAAGTCATTCATTTCAATCGTTTGAAAGCAAAAGATAAAGGAAAAAATGCAACGTTTTACCCCGATGCAATCTTATCATATAAACCACTTAAAACCTCATGGATTAAGTTATCAATAACCCACATCTTAACCATACAATTCCCTTATCATATATGTTATAGTCACATGATTTCAGGTCACTACCCCATAAATTTATTATTTTAGAAATTCCCTAAAAAGGTTCAGGTAATGACCTAAAGGTTATGGTAATATCCTAATCTATATAGGTGATTACCTAACATATATAGTGGTTGTATTAGGTCTTGACCAAAACATCTTTAGTAATTACCAAAAGCCTGCATTAACTTGCACAAAAAACAAGTGACATCCCGCTACAATGGGGAGGATTCTTTCGAGAGATTGTTCGACCACTCCAATCTGCTGTTCACATAAACATTTTTTCGATGAACCTTTCATATCACCAAAGTCATTCAATACAATCATTTGAAAGCAAAATAAAAAGGGAAAAATGCAACGTGATTCCCCGATGCAATCTTATCATATAAACCACTTAAAACCTCATGGATTAAGTTATCAATAACCCACATCTTAACGATACAATTCCCTCATCCTATATGTTATAGTCAGATGATTTGAGGCCATTGCCCAAGACCATTATTATTTGAGGTAATAGCCTAAAATGGTTTAGCTAATGACCTAAAAAGTTTGGTAATATTCTAATCTAATTAGGTGATTACCTATCATATATCGTGGTTGTATTAGGTCATGGCCAAAACATCTTTAGTAATTACCTAAACCCTGCATTAATTTGCACAAAAAACAAGTGACATTCCACTACAATAGAGAGGATTCTTTCTAGAGATTGTTCGACCATTCCAATCCACTGTTCACATAAACATTTATTCGATGAACCTTTCATATCACCAAAGTCATTCAATTCAATCAATTGAAAGCAAAAGAAAAAGCAAAAAATGCAACGTTTTACCCTGATGCAATCTTATCATATAAACCACTTAAAACCTCATGGAATAAGTTATTAATAACCTACATCTTAACCATACAATTCCCTCATCATATATGTTATAGTCATATGATTTCAGGTCACGACCCCATAAATTTATTATTTTAGAAATTCCCTAAAAAGGTTTAGTTAATGACCTAAATGTTATGGTAATATCCTAATCTATATAGGTGATTACCTAACATATATAGTGGTTGTATTAGGTCTTGACCAAAACATCTTTAGTAATTACCTAAACCCTGCATTAACTTGCACAAAAAACAAGTGACATTCCAGTACAATGGAGAGCATTCTTTCTAGAGATTGTTTGACCATTCCAATATGATGTTCACATAAATATTTTTTCGATGAACCTTTCATATCACCAAAGTCATTCAATTCAATCACTTGAAAGCAAAATAAAAAGGGAAAAATGCAACGTTTTACCCCGATGCAATCTTATCATATAAACCACTTAAAACCTCATGGATTAAGTTATCAATAACCCACATCTTAACTATACAATTCCTTCATCATATATGTTATAGTCAGATGATTTGAGGTCATTGCCCAAGACCATTATTATTTGGGGTAATAACCTAAAATGGTTTAGGTAATGACCTAAAAAGTTTGGTAATATTCTAATCTAATTAGGTGATTACTTATCATATATCGTGGTTGTATTATGTCATGGCCAAAACATCTTAAGTAATTACCTAAACCCTGCATAAACTTGCACAAAAAACAAGTGACATTCCACAACAATAGAGAAGATTCTTTCTAGAGATTGTTCGACCATTCCAATCCCCTATTCAATTCATTCAATTCAATCATTTGAAAGCAAAAAATGCAACGTTTTACCCCGGTGCAATCTTATTATATAAACCACTTAAAACCTCATGGATTAAGTTATAATAACCTACATCTTAACCATACAATTCCCTCATCATATATGCTATAGTCACATGATTTCAAGCCATTGCCCAAGACAATTATTATTTTAGGTAGTAACCTAAAATGGTATAGGTAATAACTTAAAAGGTTTGGTAATATTCTAATCAAATTAGGTCATTGCCTAACATATATAGTGGTTGTATTAGGTCATGACCAAAACATCTTGAGTAATTACCTAAACTCTGCATTAACTTGCACAAAAAACAAGTGACATTCCACTACAATGGAGAGGATTATTTCTAGAGATTGTTCGACCATTCAAATCCACTATTCACATAAACATTTTTTCGATGAACCTTTCATATCACCAAAGTCATTCAATTCAATCATTTGAATGCAAAAGATAAAGGAAAAAAATGCAACGTTTTACCCCGATGCAATCTTATCATATAAACCACTTAAAATCTCATGGATTAAGTTATCAATAACCCGCATCTTAACCATACAATTCCCTTATCATATATGTCATAGTCACATTATTTCAGGCCAATACCCTAGAAATTTATTATTTTAGGAAATTCCCTAAAAAGGTTTAGGTAATGACCTAAAGGTTATGGTAATATCCTAATCTAATTAGGTGATTACCTAACATATATGGTGGTTGTATTAGGTCGTGACCAAAACATCTTTAATAATTACCTAAACCCTGCATTAACTTGCACAAAAAACAAGTGACATTCCACAACAATGGAGAGGATTCTTTCTCAATATTGTTCGACCATTCCAATCTGCTGTTCACATAAACATTTTTTCGATGAACCTTTCATATCACCAAAGTCATTCAATTCAATCATTTGAAAGCAAAATAAAAAGGATAAAAATGCAACGTTTTACCCCGATGCAATCTTATCATATAAACCACTTAAAACCTCATGGATTAAGTTATCAATAACCCACATCTTAACTATACAATTCCTTCATCATATATGTTATAGTCAGATGATTTGAGGCCATTGCCCAAGAAACTTATTTTTTTAGGAAATAACCTAAAACAGTTGAGGTAATGACCTAAACGGTTATAGTAATATTCTAATCTAATTAGGTGATTACCTAACATATATAGTAGTTGTATTAGGTCATGACCAAAATATCTTTAGTAATTACCTAAACCCTGCATTAACTTGCACAAAAACCAAGTGATATTCCACAACAATGCAGAGGATTCTTTGTAGAGATTGTTTGACCATTCCAATCCACTGTTCACATAAACATTTTTTCGATGAAACTTTCATATCAGCAAAGTCATTCAATTCACTCATTTTAAAGGAAAAGAAAAAGGAAAAAATACAACGTTTTACCCCGATGCAATCTTACCATATAAACCACTTAAAACCTCATGGATTAAGTTATTAATAACCCACATCTTAAACATAAAATTCCCTCATCATATATGTTATAGTCACATGATTTGAGGCAATTACCTAAGCAAATTATTATTTTAGGAAATGCCCTAAAATGGTTTAGATAATGACCTAAAGGTTATGGTAATATCCTAATCTAGTTAGTGATTACCTAACATTTATAGTGGTTATATTAGGTCATGACTAAAATATCTTTAGTAATTACCTAAATCTTGCATTAACTTGCATAAAAAACAAGTGACATTCCACTACAATGGAGAGGATTTTTTTTGAGATTGCTCGACCATTTTAATCTGCTGTTCACATAAACATTTTTTCGTTGAACCTTTCATATCACCAAAGTCATTCCATTCAATCATTTGAAAGCAAACGAAAAAGGAAAAAATACAACGTTTTACCCCGATGCAATCTTATCATATAAACCACTAAAAACTTCATGGATTAAGTTTTCAATAACTCACATTTTAACAATACAATTCCTCCATCATATATGTTATAGTCACATGATTTAAGGCTATTTGCCAAGACAATTATTATTTTTGGTAATGATCTAAAAGGTTTGGTAATATCCTAACCTAATTAGGTGATTACTTAACATACATAGTGGTTATGTTAGGTCATGGCCAAAATATCTTATGTACTGACCTAATTCCTGCATTAACTTGCACAAAATACAAGTGACATTCCACTACAATGGAGATAATTCTTTTTAGAGATTGTTCGACTATTTTAATCCGCTGTTCCAATAAACATTTTATCGATGAACATTTCATATCACAAAAAGTCATTGAATTCAATCATTTGAAAGCAAAAGAAAAAGGAAAAAATACAATGTTTTACACCGATGCAATCTTACCATATAAACCACTTAAAACCACATGGATTAAGTTATTAATAACCCACATCTTAACTATATAATTCCTTCATCATATATGTTATAGTCAGATGATTTGAGGCCATTGCCCAAGAAATTATTTTTTTAGCAAACAACCTAAAACAGTTTAGGTAATGACCTAAACAGTTATAGTAATATTCTAATCTAATTAGGTGATTACCTAACATATATAGTGGTTGTATTAGGTCATGACCAAAATATCTTTAGTAATTACCTAAACCCTGCATTAACTTGCACAAAAAACAAGTGACATTCCACAACAATGCAGAGGATTCTTTCTAGAGATTGTTCGACCATTCCAATCCACTGTTCACATAAACATTTTTTCGATGAACCTTTCATATCAGCAAAGTCATTCAATTCAATCATTTGAAAGCAAAAGAAAAAGGAAAAAATACAACGTTTTACCCCGATGCAATCTTACCATATAAACCATTTAAAACTTCATGGATTAAGTTATCAATAACCCACATTTTAAACATAAAATTCCCTCATCATATATGTTACTGTTTTTTCACCAAATACCCCTGACAAATAAATTTATTCACCAAATACCCCCACTTTTTTCAAAATTCACCAGATACCCCTGACCTTTAAAAAAATTCATCAGATACCCCTAGCCTTAAAAAAATACCCAAAATACCCTTAATGACTAACGACAGTTAACTCTGTTAGTCATTAACACTAATTACACCCTAAAAAACCCTAATTAATCATAAAAAAATCCTATGTCAACTCAATTAACATAAGTCAACCCAACTTTCTCTCTCCCCATAAGCCACCCCCAACCCCAACCAGCCCCCACCCACCCCTTGCCCCCTCCTAACCCCCCCACACCACCGCCCCCCAACCCCCCACCCTACCGGCCCCCCCCCTCCCCCGCACTCCCTCCCCTCCCACGTAATGCCACGCAACCACCACACCGACTAACACCGACCTCCCCTTTCCCCCGCAAGCATCCACGCAACCACCATACCCACTAACACTAACCTCCCCTCCCCCCATCCCCCGCAAAGCATCCACACAACCACCACAACCACTAACACTAACCCAGCCCCTCCCCCTCCCCCGCAAGCATCCACGCAACCACCGCACCCACCAACACTAACCACCGCACCCAAAGCAACCGCGCACCATCATCACCCGTAGCCGGCGTCAACGTTTGTCATCCGCGCACATCCTTCTTTTCTCCGCACCTTCTCCTCCTCTTCGCGTCTACTAACTCACCCGGATCCCAAAAATCGCATCTGCTGGTGGGGGCTTCATTGGAGGGGGGGAGCTGGGGAAGGGAGGGGGTTGGTAGGGGATTCGTGGGAGGGGGGAGAGGGAGCTGCGAGGGAAGGGAGGGGGGCTGGTGGGGGGGCTTCGGGGGGGGGAGGAGGGAGGAGCTGCGGGGAAGGGGAGGGGGGCTGGTGGGGTTCGTGGGAGGGGGATGGGGGGGGGGGCTGGTGGGGTGGTGGGCCGAGGGCTGGTGGGTTAGGGGAGGGAGGGGGGTTAGGGTGAGGGTTAGTTAGGTTTTTTAGGGTTAGTTAGGGTTTTAGGTTGACTTAGGGCTAATTAGGTTAACTTAGGGCAAACTTGTAAACAAATACTAACGGAGAACTAACTTCCGTCAACAAAAGGGCATCTGATGAATTTTTTTAAAGGTCAGGAGTATCTGGTGAATTTTGAAAAAAGTGGTGGTATTTGGTGAATAAATTTATTTGTCAGGGGTATTTGGTGAAAAAACCGTATATGTTATAGTCATAAGATTTGAGGCCATTACCTATGAAAATTAATATTTTAGGAAATGCCCAAAAATGGTTTAGGTAATGACCTAAAGGTTATGGTAATATCCAAATCTAATTAGTGATTACCTAACATTTATAGTGGTTATATTAGGTCATGACTAAAATATCTTTAGTAATTACCTAAATCCTGCATTAACTTGCACAAAAAACAAGTGACATTCCACTACAATGGAGAGGATTCTTTTTAAAGATTGTTCGACCATTTCAATCTGTTGTTCACATAAACATTTTTTCGTTGAACCTTTCATATCACCAAAGTCATTCCAATCAATCTTTTAAAAGCAAACGAAAAAGGAAAAAATACAACGTTTTACCCCGATGCAATCTTATCATATAAACCACTAAAAACTTCATGGATTAAGTTTTCAATAACTCACATCTTAACAATACAATTCCTCCATCATATATGTTATCGTCACATGATTTAAGGCCATTGGCCAAGACAATTATCATTTTAGGTAATGATCTATAAGGTTTGGTAATATCCTCATCTAATTAGGTGATTACTTGACATACATAGTGGTTATGTTAGGTCATGGCCAAAATATATTATGTAATGACCTAATTCCTGCATTAACTTGCACAAAATACAAGTGACAATCCACTACAATGGAGAGAATTTTTTTAGAGATTGTTCGACCATTTCAATCCGCTGTTCACATAAACATTCTATCGATGAACCTTTCATATCACAAAAAGTCATTGAATTCAATCATTTGAAAGCAAAAGAAAAAGGCAAAAATGCAATGTTTTACCCCGACGCACTCTTATCATATAAACCACTTAAAACGTCATGGATTAAGTTATCAATAACCCACATCTTAACCATACAATTCCCTCATCATATATGTTATAGTCACATGATTTCAGGCCATAACCCAAGAAAATTATTATTTTACGAAATGCCCTAAAAAGGTTTAGGTAATGACCTAAAGGTTATCGTAATATCCTAATCTAATTAGGTGATTACCTAACATATATGGTGGTTGTATTAGGTCGTGACCAAAACATCTTTAATAATTACCTAAACCCTGCATTAACTTGCACAAAAAAACAAGTGAAATTCCACTACAATGGAGAGGATTCTTTCTCAATATTGTTCGACCATTCCAATCTGCTGTTCACATAAACATTTTTTCGATGAACCTTTCATATCACCAAAGTCATTCAATTCAATCATTTGAAAGCAAAATAAAAAGGATAAAAATGCAACGTTTTACCCCGATGCAATCTTATCAAATAAACCACTTAAAACCTCATGGATTAAGTTATCAATAACCCACATCTTAACTATACAATTCCTTCATCATATATGTTATAGTCAGATGATTTGAGTCCATTGCCAAAGAAACTTATTTTTTTAGGAAATAACCTAAACAGTTTAGGTAATGACTTAAACGGTTATAGTAATATTCTAATCTAATTAGGTGATTACCTAACCTATATAGTGGTTGTATTAGGTCATGACCAAAATATCTTTAGCAATTACCTAAACCCTGCATTACCTTGCACAAAAAACAAGTGATATTCCACAACAATGCAGAGGATTCTTTGTAGAGATTGTTCGACCATTCCAATCCACTGTTCACATAAACATTTTTTCGATGAACTTTTGATATCAGCAAAGTCATTCAATTCAATCATTTGAAAGGAAAAGAAAAAGGAAAAAATACAACGTTTTACCCCGATGCAATCTTACCATATAAACCACTTAAAACCTCATGAATTAAGTTATTAATAACCCACATCTTAAACATAAAATTCCCTCATCATATATGTTATAGTCACATGATTTGAGGCCATTACCTAAGCAAATTATTATTTTAGGAAATGCCCTAAAATGGTTTAGGTAATGACCTAAAGGTTTTGGTAATATCCTAATCTAGTTAGTGATTACCTAACATTTATAGTGGTTATATTAGGTCATGACTAAAATATCTTTAGTAATTACCTAAATCCTGCATTAACTTGCATAAAAAACAAGTGACATTCCACTACAATGGAGAGGATTTTTTTTGAGATAGCTCGACCATTTTAATCTTCTGTTCACATAAACATTTTTTCGTTGAACCTTTCATATCACCAAAGTCATTCCATTCAATCATTTGAAAGCAAACGAAAAAGGAAAAAATACAACGTTTTACCCCGATGCAATCTTATCATATAAACCACTAAAAACTTCATGGATTAAGTTTTCAATAACTCACATTTTAACAATACAATTCCTCCATCATATATGTTATAGTCACATGATTTAAGGCTATTGGCCAAGACAATTATTATTTTAGGTAATGATCTAAAAGGTTTGGTAATATCCTAACCAAATTAGGTGATTACTTAACATACATAGTGGGTTATGTTAGGTCATGGCCAAAATATCTTATGCAATGACCTAATTCCTGCATTAACTTGCACAAAATACAAGTGACATTCCACTACAATGGAGAGAATTCTTTTTAGAGATTGTTCAACTATTTCAATCCGCTGTTGACATAAACATTCTATCGATTAACCTTTCATATCACAAAAAGTCATTGAATTCAATCATTTTGAAAGCAAAAGAAAAAGGAAAAAAGACAACGTTTTACCCCGATGCAATCTTACCATATAAACCACTTAAAACCTCATGGATTAAGTTATCAATAACCCACATCTTAACTATACAATTCCTTCATCATATATGTTATAGTCAGATGATTTGAGGCCATTGCCCAAGAAACTTATTTTTTTAGGAAATAACCTTAAACAGTTTAGGTAATGACCTAAACAGTTATAGTAATATTCTAATCTAATTAGGTGATTACCTAACATATATAGTGGTTGTTTTAGGTCATGACCAAAATATCTTTAGTAATTACCTAAACCCTGCATTAACTTGCACAAAAAACAAGTGATATTCCACAACAATGCAGAGGATTCTTTCTGGAGATTGTTCGACCATTCCAATCCACTGTTCACATAAACATTTTTTCGATGAACCTTTCATATCAGCAAAGTCATTCAATTCAATCATTTGAAAGCAAAAGAAAAAGGAAAAAATACAACGTTTTACCCCGATGCAATCTTACCATATAAACCACTTAAAACTTCATGGATTAAGTTATCAATAACCCACATCTTAAACATAAAATTCCCTCATCATATATGTTACTGTTTTTTCACCAAATACCCCTGACAAATAAATTTATTCACCAAATACCCCCACTTTTTTCAAAATTCCCCAGATACCCATGACCTTTAAAAAAATTAATCAGATACCCCTAACCTTAAAAAAATACCCAAAATACCCTTAATGACTAACGGCGGTTAACTCCGTTAGTCATTAACACTAATTACACCCTAAAAAACCCTAATTAATCCTAAAAAATCCTATGTCAACTCAATTAACATAAGTCAACCCAACTTTCTCTCTCCCCATAAGCCACCCCCAACCCCAACCCGGCCCCCCACCCACCCCCAGCCCCCTCCTAATCCCCCACCCCACCGCCCCCCAACCCCCACCCTACCGGCCCCCTCCCCCCTTCCCCGCAGCTCCCCCTCCCTCTCCCACGCACAACCCACGCAACCACTTGCACCGACTAACACCGACCTCCCCTTTCCCTTTCAGCATCCACGCAACCACCATACCCACTAACACTAACCTCCCCCTCCCCCATCCCCCCGCAAGCATCCACTAACACTAACCCAGCCCCCTCTCCCCTCCCCCGCGGCATCCACGCAACCACCGCACCCACCAACATTAACCACCGCACCCACCAACCGCGCACCATCATCACCCGTAGTCGGCGTCAACGTTAGTCATCCGCGCACCTCCTTCTTTTCTCCGCACCTTCTCCTCCTCTTCGCGTCGCTAACTCACCCGAGATCCAAAAAATCGCGTCTGGCTGGTGGGGGTTTCATTGGAGGGGGGGAGCCCGGGGGAAAGGAGGGGGGCCAGTGGGGATTCGTGGGAGGGGGAGAGGGGGGAGGGGGGGGGCTGGTGGGGGTTTCGTGGGAGGGGAGGGGGGGGAGGCTGCGGGGAAGGGAGAGGGCTGGTGGGGGCTTCGTGGGAGGCGGGGCTGGTGGGGTGGTGGGCGGGGGATGGTGGGTTAAGGGAGGGTGGGGGGTTAGGGTGAGGGTTAGTTAGGTTTTTTAGGGTTAGTTAGGGTTTTAGGTTGGCTTAGGGCTAATTAGGTTAACTTAGGGCAAACTTGTAAACAAATACTAACGGAGAACTAACTTCCGTCAACAAAAGCGCATCTGATGAATTTTTTTAAAGGTCAGGATTATCTGGTGAATTTTGAAAAAAGTGGGGGTATTTGGTGAATAAATTTATTTGTCAGGGGTATTTGGTGAAAAAACCGTATATGTTATAGTCACATGATTTGAGGTCATTACCTAAGAAAATTAATATTTTAGGAAATGCCCTAAAATGGTTTAGGTAATGACTTAAAGGTTATGGTAATATCCTAATCTAATTAGGTGATTACCTAACATTTATAGTTGTTATATTAGGTCATGACTAAAATATCTTTAGTAATTACCTAAATCCTGCATTAACTTGCACAAAAAATAAGTGACATTCCACTACAATGGAGAGGATTCTTTTTAGAGATTGTTCGACCATTTCAATCTGCTGTTCACATAAACATTTTTCCGTTGAACCTTTGATATCACCAAAGTCATTCCATTCAATCATTTGAAAGCAAACGAAAAAGGAAAAAATACAACGTTTTACCTCGATGCAATCTTATCATATAAACCACTAAAAACTTCATGGATTAAGTTTTCAATAACTCACATCTTAACAATACATTCCTCCATCATATATGTTACAGTCACATGATTTAAGGCCATTGGCCAAGACAATTATTATTTTAGGTAACGATCTAAAAGGTTTGGTAATATCCTAATCTAATTAGGTGATTACCTAACATACATAGTGGTTATGTCAGGTCATGGCCAAAATATCTTTAGTAATGACCTAACTCCTGCATTAACTTGCACAAAATACAAGTGACATTCCACTACAATAGAGAGGATTCTTTTTAGAGATTGTTCGACCATTTCAATCCATTGTTCACATAAACATTATGTCGCTGAACTTTTCATATCACAAAAGTCACTGAATTCAATCATTTGAAAGCAAAAGAAAAAGGCAAAAATGCAACGTTTTACCCCGACGTACTCTTATCATACAAACCACTTAGAACGCCATGGATTAAGTTATCAATAACCCACATCTTAACCATACAATTCCCTCATCATATATGTTATAGTCACATGATTTCAGGCCATTACCCAAGAAAATTATTATTTTAGGAAATGCCCTAAAAAGGTTTAGGTAATAACCTAAAGATTATGGTAATATCCTAATGAAATTAGGTGATTACCTAACATATATAGTGGTTGTATTAGTTCATGACCAAAACATCTTTAGTAATTACCTAAACCCTGCATTAACTTACACAAAAAAGGAGTGACATTCCACTACAATGGAGAGGATTCTTTCTAGAGATTGTTCGACCATTCCAATCTGCAGTTCACATAAACATTTTTTCGATGAACCTTTCATATCACCAATGTCATTCAATTCAATCATTTGAAAGCAAAAGAAAAAGGAAAAATTGCAACGTTTTACCCCGATCCAATCTTGTCATATAAACCACTTAAAACCTCATGGATTAAGTTATCAATAACCCACATCTTAACCATACAATTCCCTCATCATATATGTTATAGTCATATGATTTGAGGCCATTACCCAAGAAAATTATTATTTTAGGAAATGCCCTAAAATGGTTTAGGTAATGACCCAAAGGTTATGGTAATATACTAATCTAATTAGGTGATTACAACATATATAGTGGTTATATTAGGTCATGACCAAAATATCTTTAGTAATTACCTAAACCCTTCATTAACTTGCACAAAATACAAGTGACATTCGACTACAATGGAGAGTATTTTTTCTAGAGATTGTTCGACCATTCCAATCCATTGTTCACATAAACATTTTTTCGATGAATCTTTCATATCACCAAAGTCATTCAATTCAATCATTTGAAAGCAAAAGAAAAAGGAAAAAAATACAACGTTTTACCCCGATGCAATCTTATCATATAAACGACTTAAAACCTCATGGATTAAGTTATCAATAACCCACATCTTCAACATACAATTCCCTCATCATATATGTTATAGTTACTTGATTTGAGGCCATTACCCAAGAAAATTATTATTTAAGGAAATGCCCTTAAATGGTTTAGGTAATGAGCTAAATGTTATGGTAATATACTAATCTAATTAGGTGATTACCTAACATATATAGTGGTTATATTAGGTCATGACTAAAATAGCTTTAGTAATTACCTAAATCCTGCATTAACTTGCACAAAAACAAGTGACATTCCACTATAATGGAGAGGATTCTTTTTAGAGATTGTTCGACCATTTCAATATGTTGTTCACAAAAACATTTTAACGATAAACCTTTCATATCACCAAAGTCATTACATTCAATCAATTGAAAGCAAACGAGAATGAAAAAATACAACGTTTTACCCCGACGTAATCTTATCATATGAACCACTTAAAACCTCAAGGATTAAGTTTTCAATAACTCACATCTTAACAATACAATTCCCCCATTATATATGTTTTAGTCACATGATTTGAGGCCATTGCCTAAGACAATTATTATTTTAGGTAATGACCTAAAAGGTTTGGTAATATCCTAATCTAATTAGGTGATTACCTAAAATACATAGTGGTTATATTAGATAATGGCCAAAATATCCTTAGTAATGACCTAACTCCTGCATTAATTTGCACAAAATACAAGTGACATGCCACTACAATGGAGATGATTCTTTTTAGAGATTGTTCGACCTTTTCAATCTGTTGTTCACATAAACATTCCATCGATGAACCTTTCATATCACAAAAGTCATTGAAAGCAATCATTTGAATGCAAAAGAAAAAAGCCAAAAATGCAACGTTTTACCCCGACGCACTCTTATCATATAAACCACTTAAAACGTCATGGATTAAGTTATCAATAACCCACATCTAACCATACAATTCCCTCATCATATATGTTATAGTCACATGATTTAAGGCTATTACCCAAAAAAACTATTATTTTAGGAAATGCCCTAAAATGGTTTAGATAATGACCTAAAGGTTATGGTCATATCCTAATCTAATTAGGTGATCACCTAACATTTATAATGGTTATATTAGGGCATGACCAAAATGTCTTTAATAATTACCTAAATCCTGCAATAAATTGCACAAAAAATAAGTGACATTCCACTACAATGGAGATGATTCTTTTTAGAGATTGTTCGACCATTCCAATCTGTTGTTCACATAAATATTTTTTCGATGAACCTTTCAGATCACCAAAGTCATTCAATTCAATCATTTGAAAGCAAAAGAAAGGAAAAAATACAACAACGTTTTACACCTGTTGTAGCCTAACATCTACGGCTCCCTTAACGACACATGGGCTCATCAGAGCCGTACACGTGTCATCCTATTTAAAATAAAAATAAGGCTTAATCTCTGGGCTATACTTAGTTGGGTAAAAGGATTGAATTTCTGGCCCAATAGTCAGAGCCCAGCAGTGCCAAATGGCTGAAGGAGAGTGGTTAATAGACATCCCCCAGTCATGGTCTGCCACGTGTCATGATCTGATTCCTCAGCCAATCAGAGGCCACTATTGTAGGTCAGTTTTTTAGGTTAGCTGTCAACTTGCTATCACTATAAATACCCCTGAAATCAGGAGAAAACACATTCAATGCAAACAGTGTAAAGTTACTCTGATAAAATTCTCTCTCACTTTCTCTTTCTATCTCTACTTTCTCTTACAACTCCCGATAACCGACTTAAGCATCGGAGGGGGAACCACCACCTAAACCTCCCGGGGTGGGTCCCTTTGTGCGGAGTTCGGGAGCGAAGCCAAGGCTAAGGATTAAGCTATAATTCAGGCATTGTTGCACAAGTCTCCATCTGAAGAACACTCAAGATACTAATTTACTTGCTCGACAAGGAAGCTAAGCCTACAGCTTACTTGTTGGACAAGTGAACAAAACATTTGGCGCCGTCTGTGGGGAGACGCAACGATGACTGATTGTCAATCGTCCAACATTGCCCGGAATCGAAGCCTTCAAGTTAATGTCGAAGATACGGTGGAGCATGAAAGACCACCTAGAGGAAGAGATAGACCCCGTCCATTGTCAATGTTCCTGGACCAAGCCAAAGAACCGGTCATCCAAGTGAATCTGGATCGTCCAGGTGATCGCCGCCCACCCGGAGAATGTGCTTGAATGACTTTCGAGACTAAGATGGCGGCGGTCGTCCGAGGAACAGATTAAAAGCAATATGCTGTTTTTTCATCACAACCCGGAGCCACCGCTAACAATCCACCTCGTCCTAGAGGACGTTCTCAAGTAGATCGTCCGGGTCCTAGTCGTCATGTTCGTCGGGAGCCCTCTAGGAGGACGTCAAGAGGAAAGCAGCCCAGAGGATAATGATCAACGAAGAAAGATGGACTAGAACTTGGTGGTGAGGACTCGGGACCATGTTCGTCCAAGCGGGCACCGCATGGAAACAGATGCCGAGAGTATCTAGAAGCAAAGAAAGCTGTTGCATTACGGCGATCGGCGACGGGATCTACACCATATTTGAGAGACCCTCCTTTGAGGTTGTCGTCCGGAGGGGAGGGACGAAGTTTAAGTCACTCTCTTGTTCATCCGCGACAGGAGAAGACGGTGGCTCGGCCCATGGTCTATAGGCGTCCAAGTGCTCGCAAACACTTCATCCAATCCCGTAATGAAAGAATATCGCAAGGAGTTCATACCCATCGAGGAACAGTGGGAGCCCTCCGGATCAACCGGCCTACCCCATTCTCGGCCGGGATCATGGAGGCGCCCCCTTCCCAAAGGTAAAACTCCCAACCATTGAGCCTTTTGATGGAACAACCGATCCCGATGATCACCTGTACGCTACAAACATCGGATGTACGTCCAACGAGTGGATGATGCTACTTGGTGTAAGAATTTCCCAGCTACCTTGAAGGGAGTAGCTCGAAGTGGTTCAATAATCTTCCCCCTAATTCAGTCAACAATTTTATCGAACTCGGTTTCTTATTCACTAGTCACTTTGTTGCCAACAAGCAAGAGCAAAAGACAAGCATGCACCTAGGCAATGTCGTCCGAGGGACCTAAGGAGGCTCTTAGAAGTTTTGTTAAGAGATTTAACCTAGAAGCACTTCGGATCCAAGATCTTAATCTTTGGAGTAGCCTTTGACGCCTTCATCGGGGGTCTAAGGCCGGGAAGTTTCAAGTTTGATCTTGTTAAGAAGAAAATCTCCACTCTTGCTGAGGCTTTAAGAGAAGTGGAAGCGTTTATCCACGCTACCGAAGTGTGTGCTGAAGCAAAGCATCCCGAGTCTAAGAAGCCTGAAGAGGTTGCTCAGCCAAAGAAGAGCAACCCCAAAAAGGCCGAGACCTGGGCTATAGCCGCAACCACCACTTCGTCCCGAAAGGAGCAAGAGAAAGGAGGCCGAGCCATCCTCATCCAATCCTATTGAGTTTAACAAAGACCAATACTCCATTCTCATGGAGATCAAGGATCAATATGAGTTGAAGGCCCCAATTGAGATGAAAACCCCTTATAGAAATAGGGATAAGAGCAAGTATTGTCACTTCCACAAGGATTGTGGTCATGAGACTAATGAATGTAAGTACCTCAAGAGAGCTTTGGAAGAGTTAGCCCGAAAAGGAAAGATGAATTCCTATATGCCGCAAGGGGGAAGGAAGTTTCCGAGGAAAGATGATTGGCATAACAAGAAGAAAGAGAGTGCAAGCACGAGACGAAGATGTTGTTCTCGTAATCTCGGGTGGATTTCTTCTTTGGGGACCAACTAATAGAGGGCACAAAAACTACCTTAGGGAGCTCGGCTAAGTTTTGTTAGGCGATCGGACGAAGGCCGAGCCCTTCCCAAGGGTGGTAGTTAGTGAACAAGATCGGGGCAGGTTGAGGACTCCCCATGATGATCCCTTGGTCGTAGAAATGAAAATAGCAAACTTGAGAGTAAGAAGGATCCTGATCGACACCGGAAGTTCGACGGACATCATTAGTGCTGATTGCCTGTCCAGACTAAAGTTTGAGGAAAAGAACTTAGTTCCCGTTCACCATCCCATCATAGGGTTTGGGGGAGGAGTCATCCATCCCATGGGAACTGTGACTTTGCCCGTTCGAGTGGGAGAGAAGGAAGCCTCAAGAACTCTGTTTATCAAGTTCTTGGTGGTCCGAGACTTGACAGCCTACAATGTCATTCTTGGACGACCAACTCTGAATCATGTCAAAGCAGTAATAGTAACTCACCTGATGTTGATGAAGTACGAGTGTGATGACGGCAAGATTGGCTCCTTGTATGGGGACCAGCAGGCGACTAGGGAATGTTACCTAACTACTCTGAAACTATCATCATGGAAGGCTGACAAGCAAGACCAGACGCAAGTTGCTGGCGGAAGGAAAATGTCTGGAATAGAGAAAGATCAGACGAAGGTTGCTAGCGAAAGGAAAACGTCTGGAATAGAAAAGGATCAGACGAAGGTTGCCAGCGAAAGGAGAACGTCTGGAATGGAGAAAGATCAGACGAAGATGGCTAGCGAGAGGAAAACGTCTGGATTTGTCAAAGATCAAGTCGCCTCGTTAAAGCTGACCTTTGAAAGCCCTCAGACGCCTCTTGCTCCCTCAAGGAAGGCGTCTGAACATCTCCCCAGCAAGAAGAGGAAATATGAAATCATCAAGGAAGAACCCTCCTCGTCTGAAGAGGTCATGGCCATCATGGGGCTAACGGTAGAACGTCCGAGCCGCGTGGAAGCCCCTCGAAGAAGTACGTCTGGATGAAGCTCGTCCAGAAAGGACCCTCAAAATTGGATCTTCGCTCAATCCTGGTTTGAAGGGTCATCTAGTCCACTTGTTGAAAGAGTTTCAAGATATGTTTGCCTATTGCGTCGAGGAAATGCCGGGAATTGATCCAGAAGTAGCCGTCCACCGGTTGAATGTTGATCCAAATTTGAAATCGGTTCGCCAGAAGAAGAGGCATTTGGGACCGGCTAGAAACCAGGCGGTCGACCAAGAAGTTTAGAAGTTGTTGGAATCCAAGTTCATCAAAGAAATCTATTATCCAGACTGGATAGTAAATGTGGTTATAGTGCCAAAGCCTAATGGCACCTGGAGAATGTGTGTGGACTACACGGACCTCAACAAGGCTTGTCCTAAAGACAGTTTCCCTTTGCCTAAGTTGGATCGTCTAGTAGACTCCACAGCTGGCCATGCTTTGCTGAGCTTCATGGACGCATATTCAGGTTTTCATCAAATCCCAATGTGGCCAGAGGATCAGGACAAAACGTCCTTCATTACTGAAAAAGGGCTGTATGGCTGGGTGAGGATGACATTCGGCCTACGCAATGCCCCGGCCACTTTTCAAAGATTGATCAATAATGTTTTTCAGCCGCAGTTAGGACGAAATATGGAGGCATATATTGACGATATGATAGTCAAGAGCCGTCAAGAAGAAAGCCATGTTGGTGATTTGAGAGAAACTTTTGAAACTCTCAGGAAATACAAGTTGAAGCTGAATCCCAGCAAATGTGTCTTTGGGGTTTTGTCAGGGAAGTTTTTAGGTTTCTTGGTGGATCAGAGGGGAATAGAAGCCAACCCTGAAAAGATTCAAACTGTTCTAGACATGAAGTCTCCTTCGAAGGTAAAAGAGGTACAGCGGCTGACGGATTGCTTGGCTGCCCTTGGACGATTTTTGTCTAAGTCAGGCGACAAGTGCCATCACTTCTTTGCCACGATCAAGAAAAAAGCCAAGTTTGAATGGACAGCAGAGGCGGAGGAAGCCCTTCAGCATGTCAAAGATCATCTTCAGCAGCTGCCTAGGTTGGTCAGTCCCGCAGAGGGGGAAAAATTGTTTGTATACTTAGCTGTATCCGCTCAAGCTGTGAGTGCCGTCCTATTGGCTGAAAGAGAATCCGTCCAGATCCCAATATACTTCGTGAGTCACGTGCTCAAGGACGCGGAAAACCGGTATACTCCTGTTGAGAAGTTTGGATTGGCCCTTGTCATGGCCAGCAGAAAGTTAAGGCCCTATTTTTTGGCACACAGTATACTCGTCTATACTGATCAACCTTTGAAGCAAGTTGTGCAGAAGATGGAAGCCGCTGGGCGAATGTTAAAATGGGCGGTTGAGCTCAACATGTTTGACATATCATTTGAACCAAGGAAGGCCATTAAGGGGCAAGCCTTGGCTGATTTTATAGTTGAGCTTACTCGGCCAACCATAAAGCCAATATGTGATCCAGCTGAAGGAAGGAAGCATTGGACGCTCATGGTTGATGGATCGTCCACAGTCAATGGGTGTGGGGTAGGAATCATTTGTCAATCTCCCGAAGGGGACAAATTTGAATATCCATTAAGATTCCAATTCAAAGCGTCCAATAACGAAGCTGAATATGAAGCACTCTTAGCTGGAATCAAAATGTGCAAGGCGGCTGGAGCTGTAGAGATTGAGGCAAAATCGGACTCTCTCTTAGTTGTCAGCCAGGTCAACGGAGATTTTGAATGCAAAGAAGCATCAATGGGCAAATATATGCGACTGATCAAGGATGAGATTGAGCCATTAAAACGATTTGTCCTCGACCAAGTACCAAGGTCTGAAAATCATCAAGCCGATGCTCTCTCGAAATTGGCCCGCTCCGGCTGAGGGTGATGTGCCAAGAACAGTCTTTTGGGAAGTCAAACCCAAAAAGAGCATCGACCAAGAGGAGATTATGTTTCTCAGCCGAGGGAATGTCTGGATGGAGCCGATCATAGAATACAAGAAGACAGGGCGATTGCCTTCGGATCCTGTAGAGGCCAAGTATGTGAAGGCCAGAGACAAGTGGTTTGAACTATGGGACGAGACACTTTACAAGAAGTCGTTCAACCGGCCTCTGCTCAAGTGCGTCACCAGAAAAGATGGTCTGGAGATTCTGAAAGAACTCCATGAAGGAGCTTGTGCCTCTCACATTGGGGGAAGAGCCTTAGGCGAGAAGGCTTTAAGGACGGGGTACTACTGGCCTACCTTAAAGGAGGATGCTTTAGTCTATGCAAAGAAGTGTGACAGTTGTCAGAAGCATGGAAATGTGCATCAGAAGCCGTCCAACTGTTTGACCCCCATCTTGTTCCCTCTGCCTTTTGCCAAATGGGGCATGGATATCCTAGGACCTTTCCCTGTGGCCGCTGGGCAAAAGAAGTTTGTGATTGTAGCAGTGGACTATTTCACTAAATGGATAGAAGCTGAAGCCATGCGAGGAATAACAACAAACGACGTCAAGGGCTTCATCTGGAAGAACATTATAACTCGATTTGGCATGCCTCAGTCAATCGTCTTTGATAATGGTCCACAGTTCGAAACGCCTAAGCTGAAAGAATGGCTGTCACAAAGAGAAATCAAAGCTCACTTTGCAGAAGTCGCCCACCCACAAGCTAATGGGCAAGTCGAGTCCTTCAACAAGATTCTATCAAATGGAATCAAGAAGAAGCTGGACAACGCCAAAGGGCAATGGGTTGAAGAACTGCAATTGGTGTTATGGTCCATTAGAACAACTGCTAAGAATTCTACAGGTGAGACGCCTTTCATGCTAGTCTATGGTACTGAAGCCGTCTTGCCCATTGAGATCGAGGAGCCCACCCTACGAGTCATGTTATACACAGAGGAAGCCAACTGGGCCGCATTGCGTACGGCCTTGGACCAAGTCCTAGAAGTCAGGGGCAATGCCTTGCTAAGAATGCAATTGTACAAACTGCGTATGGCTCGGGAGTTTAACAAAAGAGTTGTTAGACGACCGCTAAAGGTGGGGGATCTTGTTCTGAGAAAGATGGAAGCAGTTGGATGAGCTAAAGAGTTGGGAAAACTAACACCAAATTGGGAAGGACCTTATCGATTGTCCGGGGAGATACACAAAGTGGGACTTTTCGTCTGCAAGGTCTAGATGGAAGATCTATTCAGCGTACCCTGGAATTCGACAACTTAAAGAAGTACCACGTCTAGCTCAGATCTTCGTCAGATATAAGTAGGGTAATTTGTAGTTACTCTAAAGTGCCACGGCACATATTAGTAAGAAAAGAATTGTATACATGCATCTTGGCTTTCAGCCAAGCAAAATCCATATAATACAATTCCTACTATCTTATCTTTTTGTTTATTTTCACCAAGTTACTTCACTTTGGGGCATTAAATCAGTTACTCGTCTAAAAGTGACAGTAACCTGGACAAAAATACAAACAATAGCATAACGTCAGAATTGCTCGCATATACGCCGAACATCACTCCCTCAAAGAGACCGGCCAAATATATAATGCATATATGGCCGTCAAATTGACAAAACCTCTAGTAAGAGTAACGTCAAAGTCTCTGAGAGAAAGCTGGCCTGAAATAAGCCCTTAGTAAAGGATACTTACTTTCAAAAATACGGACAGCTAGGTAGTCCAGACCCTAGTAAGGGATCGCTACTTAAATGACGAGTGTTGCTCCCTCAAGGAAGCCTGCTAAAACATTATTTGAACATGTATCTCACGCTCGCCCATCAACTTCAGCAGGCTCAGCCAAGGCTGGCCGCTCTCCTTCTTGGACTTCAGCTCCCCTTCAATATACGATTGAGCTAAGCCCAAGAACGGGGGGATAATAGAAGCCTATAGGACGAGCTAAGGAGAGCAGGTCGTCCAAAAACCAGGATGGCCCCAGACGAAGGTGGCCCCAGGAAGGTGACCGTCAAAGAATGGACGCTCTCCTTCATTGGGTGACCCTCGTCCAAAATTGGAGGCCAATTCCAGACGAAGATGGCCCCAAGAAGGTGACCGTCCAAGTATGGACGCTCTCCTTCATTGGGTGACCCTCGTCCAAAATTGGAGGCCAATTCCAGACGAAGATGGCTCCAAGAAGGTGACCGTCCAAGTATGGACGCTCTCCTTCATTGGGTGACCATCGTCCAAAATTGGAGGCCAATTCCAGACGAAGATGGCCCCAAGAAGGTGATCGTCCAAGTATGGACGTTCTCCTTCATTGGGTGTCCCTCGTCCAAAAATTGGTAATCGTTTAATCCTAGACGAAGATGGTAATCGTTCAATCCTAGGATGGCAATCCCAGACGAGCCTCTTTTAGTACTTAGATGCATATGCAATTATCAAAGGCTCTAAATATTGTAGACCGTCCAATAATATCAGGACGAGTCACATTTTTACTTCGGACAGAATTTTGTAATCTTCAGGAAAAGCAGATCGTCCGATTGTTCAGGACGAAGGTGATATTATACTTGGTCAAAATTAGAATTCAGAAAGATAAAAGGCAGGAAATTGGCAAAAATACTCTTTCATATATAATTGGTAAAGAATTACAACGTAAGAGCTGAAGAGTTAAAGATACAGCAGCGAACAAGCTAAGAAACATGAAAATAAACCTAAGCTTAGGCTTCGTCTTCAGAGCGGGTTTCTTGGTCGTCTTTTGGGGTCTCCACCTCAGCAGCAGCCTCGTCGTCTGACTCTTCAAACTCCGGAGGTTCCTCGGCGCATACCATAGCCCGATGAACGCTCTCTTGATACTCCAAACGACGAACGAAGCTGGGGACCTCTGCTTCCTCAGCTAGCATCCCAAAGGCTTTGACGGCCCAGTCCTTGGTCGTTTTGACGACTTGTTTCAACCCTTCCTTGGCATCGTCGAAGGACTTGGCCGCCTCCCTTTCCAGACGGGCAGTCTTTGCCCTTAGGTGCATGTTCTCTCTTCTCAGCTCAGCGGCAGCAATAAGAGCGACATCCCTTTCGCCTTTCAACTCAGCAGAGAGAGCGTCTATGATCATCTTTAGACGATCCTGCTCGGAATATAGCTGGTTGATTTTAACAAGATGATTCTTGTTCTCAGACTCCAGGATTGCCGATCTCTTCTCCAAGGCCTTCAGCGACTGGCGATGAAGGGTGTTAGCCATCTCGATGTCGTGAATGGCTTTGTCCCCTGCCGTTGTAGCTTGGTGGACGAGGTGCTTATTTTCCTTTCTAAGCTCCCTCGCCCAATCTTCAGTTAGCATGCTGCGAGCCAGAAGCTGGGGCAAGGAAAACAAGTCAAGTTATTAGACGATTTGCAAAGTGAATTTATACAAGTATAAAACAAGGCAGTGATAAAGCACTACCTCGGCAGCAAGCTGAGACATGTAGCCCACATGCCCGGCGGACGCTCCCCTTAATCCCTTGATGTAGGATTCAGGGAAGCATTTGAAGAGCTCCTGCTTCAGCCGCTCTTTCTCCAGCCTTGACATTTTGGCGAAGGCAGGAGAGGACTCCTCGTCCGAGTCAGCAGTGGGAGGAGTTGGGGGAATAGCAGGGCCTTTGCCCTTATCTGAAAGAGGGGGAGAGTCAGTTATCTTGATAGGGAAGACGATGCCTTGTCTATTGGACGGACTCATGGACCGTCCACTGACCCGCATCGTCCTAACTATGTTGGGGTAATACGACTCACCAGACGAAATTGATGCCGTCCTAACAGCTAGAGGCATCTGTGTCACCAGCTTTGCCACCGAGCCGCTGAACCCTGGATAGTTCTCGGCAGCAGCATCAGATCCCGATGCAACCAAAGCCAAGGCAGACTCTGGGTTGACCTCGGCAGAGTCGGCCGGCAAAACGCAGAGCGGCACAGCTGCGTGTGCACCCCTTCCCTCCTCGGCCGATCCGGCAGTCCAAGGCTCCCTCTTAAGAGCCTTGGCTTGTGGGGGAGGCATTCTTTTCTCCCCACTCTCGGCAGCAGGAGCCGCCTTATCCGCCCTCTTCCTTGTAAAGCCCTTAGGCTTCTTAACTGAAGGCTGGTCAGCGGCTGTAGTGGGCCTCTTCTTGGACGAGGACGACTTCCCAGGTGGAAGCTTGTTTGTAGGAGCATTTTTCTGCAAAAAGTAAAGGCATCAGATTGATCGTCCAAAAAATAAAAAATAACTACTATTGCAAAAATCCAGGCGAGTATGGCCCCAAGAAGGTGACCGTACAAGTATGGACGTTCTTCTATGGCTGACCCTCGCCCCAAAATTGGATGCAAAAATCCAGACGAGTACGGTCCCAAAGAGGTGACCGTCCAAGTCTGGACAATCTCTTTCCTTGGCTGACCTTCGTCCAAGATTTGGTGCAAAACTCTTGGACGAGCATGGCCCCAAGAAGGTGAACGTCCAAGTCTGGACGTCCTCCTTTTTTGGGTGGCTCTCGTCCAAGAATTGGACACCAACTCTTGGATGAGCATGGCCCCAAGAAGGTGAACGTCCAAGTCTGGACGTCCTCCTTCTTTGGGTGACTCTCGTCCAAGAATTGGACACTATCTCCTAGACGAGCATAGCCCCAAGAAGGTGACCGTCCAAGTCTGGACGTCCTCCTTCTTTGGGTGATTCTCGTCCAAGAATTGGACACCAATTCTTCGACGAGCAAGACACCAAGAAGGTGACCGTCCAAGTCTGGGCCTTCTCCTTCTTCGGGTGACTCTCGTCCAAGAATTGGATACCAATTCTTGGACGAGCATGGTCCCAAAGAGGTGACCGTCCAAGTCTGGACGTTCTCCTTCTTTGGGTAACTCTCGTCCATGAATTGGACACCAATTCTTGGACGAGCGTGGGGCCAAGGAGGTGACCGTCCAAGTCTGGACGCTCTCCTTCTTGGGGTGACCCACGTCCAAGAATTGGATGCCAATTCCGGACGAGCTCATATGGTCCTCGTCAAAAAAAAAATAAAAAAATAAAAAAAAATATTACCAATGTTTCCGCCCTTTTTTCGGCGCTGCTCTTTGCATACTCCTTCCACAGATTATTTGTAAATTGGGACATGCTGATTTCCCCCGTCCAAGATGGTTTGAGGCGTTGTCTGGCCGAGTCTGAAAATACAAAAAAAATAAAAAATATGTGTGTTCGTCATATGAGTTATGGACGAAGAGTTTTACTTGGATGATTTTAAATATTCCTTTATCCTCAGCCAACCGCAAGCCGGCAGCGACCAAGAAGTCGTCTTGGTAAAACATTTCCTTAAAGGGTATCCAGTTAGACGGTCCCTTAAAAGATCGCTGGCCGGGTCTGGAGTACTCCTTCACTCTGAAGTACTCCACCACCTCCTCGTCAAATTCGTCCTCCAGCTCCAACCAAGACCGCTTCCGTCCGGTATTAGTGACGGATCTATTATAATATCTGTAGCTCTCTGTGACATAGTCGCTGGACGCCCGTAAAAAGATGAAATCGGCTTTCCAATCGTGCATCTTTGACGATTTCCCCCAAGCTGTCATGAAGCCTGGACGGTTGCTGATGCTGAGCCATGCTCCGTCCATAGCCCCAGGTACTTTAGACGCATAATGGATATGGGTAAAGGCTTGAAGGGAAAGGGCTAGGCCGCGTAGCTCGCAGACGGCAATAAACGTCAGGATGTTGTGCCTAGCGTTTGGTGCCAGCTGGTTATGGCCGATGTGGTAGTGCTGCAGCACTTGTTCTACGAAGTCGTGAAGAGGAAACCTCAATCCAGCATCTAAGGCCAGTTTATAGACGGTGAAATGGCTCCTGGGAGCACTCAGGATCGTCGCGTCGTTATTAGGAATGACAAAGGAGAAGCCCGGCATGGGCATGAAAGACGACAAGAAATTAGGGTCTGGTCCTAGTTTCTCTAACCACTTACGGTTAACTAAAATGAAGTCAATATCAGAAAGGGGACCTAAACGTTTTCTAATCTCTGACGAGGTGGTAGAGGCCTCGTCTGATTCTTCGGCAGCCTCAGGATCGCTACCATTATTACCTTCGCCGATCTCCTCCGTATCGGCGTCCCGGCCAGAAGTACTGGTCTCAGTCTTTATTTTTGAAGTCTCTGCATCATGGTCAAACGAAGGCCTGTCCAAAGACTGAGCACTTTGGACCTCTCTTGCCTCATCTGGCACTCGTCCAGTCGATTCCTCCATATCCGAGCTATTTCATGGAATTATTGCTTTTCGTCTTAGACGGGTCGTTTGCTTGACGCGCGCCAGATTACCCTGCACAGGTAAAGACTGGGTCGTCTGACTTTCTCGGCCAAAACTATGAAAAAATATGTACTCGGCCAGAAGAGGCCCAACTCTAGAATGTGCCGAAGAAGAAGTATCGGTTCTAGGGTCAAGACAAGCTCTTGGTCGGCTAGGATTATTTGACGAAGATGATTCCATTTTATTGATTTTCTAAGAAAAAATAAAGAATAAAGAAGAATAAAAGGATCAAAGAAACGATACCGCTAAGAACGTCGCGGGAAATTCGGTGAAGGATCTTTGAAGCCGGACGATCTCTCTCTCTCTCTAGAAAATTGCAGAGCCTCTCTCTCTAGAAAAATTTGTTCGAGGTGTTAAATGATTGAATGTTTTCACACCAAGAATATTTATAGAGGAATAAGAAACCTGCGCAGCCGGTCAAGAATGACCGAAAAGGGAGTCCCACGGTCTAATAAGACCGGTATAACACAAGAAAGGGCGCGTCATTTCCTTCATTTTGAATACACTACCTTCTGTATAACGGGCCTTAACCGTCAGACGGGCCAACAAAAAGCTACCTTGGGTAAAAGGGCATTAACCGTCAGATGGGCCAACAGTGAAAGCCCTTTTAGGGGCAAATGTTGTAGCCTAACATCTACGGCTCCCTTAACGACACATGGGCTCATCAGAGCCGTACACGTGTCATCCTATTTAAAATAAAAATAAGGCTTAATCTCTGGGCTATACTTAGTTGGGTAAAAGGATTGAATTTCTGGCCCAATAGTCAGAGCCCAGCAGTGCCAAATGGCTGAAGGAGAGTGGTTAATAGACATCCCCCAGTCATGGTCTGCCACGTGTCATGATCTCGATTCCTCGCCCAATCGAGGCCACTATTGTAGGTCGGTTTTTAGGTTAGTTGTCAACTTGCTATCACTATAAATACCCCTGAAATCAGGAGAAAACACATTCAATGCAAACAGTGTAAAGTTACTCTGATAAAATTCTCTCTCACTTTCTCTTTCTATCTCTACTTTCTCTTACAACTCCTGATAACTGACTTAAGCATCGGAGGGGGAACCACCACCCAAACCTCCAGGGTGGGTCCCTTTGTGCAGGTTCGGGAGCGAAGCCAAGGCTAAGGATTAAGCTATAATTCAGGCATTGTTGCACAAGTCTCCATCTGAAGAACACTCAAGATACTAATTTACTTGCTCGACAAGGAAGCTAAGCCTACAGCTTACTTGTTGGACAAGTGAACAAAACAACACCGATGCAATGTTTCATATAAACCACTTAAAACCTCATGGATTAAGTTTTCAGTAACTCACATCTTAACAATACAATTCCCCCATCATATATATTATAGTCATATGATTTGAGGCCATTGCACAAGATAATTTTTATTTTAGGTAATGACCTAAAAGGTTTGGTAAAATCCTAATCTAATTAGGTGATTACCTAACATACATAGTGGTTATGTTAGGTCATAGCCAAAATATCTTTAGTAAGGATCTAGCCCCTGCATTAGCTTGCACAAAAAACAATTGACATTCCACTACAATGGAGAGGATTCTTTTGAGAGATTGTTTGACCATTTCAATCCGCTGTTCACATAAACATTCTATCGATGAACCTTTCATATCACAAAAGTCATTCAATTTAATCATTTGAAAGCAAAAGAAAAAGGAAAAAAATGCAATGTTTAAACCCGATGCAATCATATCATATAAACAACATAAAATCTCATGGATTAGGTTATCAGTAACCCACATCTTAATCATACAATTCCCTCATCATATATGTTATAGTCACATGATTTGAGACCATTGCTCAAGACAATTATTATTTTAGGTGATGCACTAAAATGGTTTAGGTAATGACCTAAGAATTTTGGTAAGATCCTAATCTAATTAGGTGATTACCTAACATATATAGTGGTTATGTTAGGTCATGACCAAAGTATCTTTAGTAATTACCTATACCCTGCACTAACTTGCACAAAAAAAAAAGAAACATTCCACTGCAATGGAGGTCCCGAAAATGCTAAAAATTTGTTTCATCTAATTGCTAAACTAAAGTATGATCTACGCATCAAATGTAACTCAATAAAAGTGTGAAGTGCATTGATTTATTGCCATTATCTCACACACCTTAATATTATTTTTGGTTATGTCCAGAATATGTTAAGTAATTACCAAAACATCTTTAAGTTTGGTCATGTCCAAAATATCCTTAGTAATTACCAAACAACTGCAGTACCTTAGCCTAAAAACCAGCATAACCTCGCATGGAGGTCGCGAAGCTGAATTTTTTTTTCATCATAGCTAAACAAAAGTATGAACTACTCAAATGTAACCACAAATTGTCGCATAAAAGTGTGAAGTGCATTGATTTAAAGCAATTTAGTCACCAATACCGTCATTTTTTTTTTCTTAAAACCCTAGCTTTTTTTGGGGAAATTTTTCCTAAATTGCAAGTTTAATCTTATTCAAACACACAAATGAAAATAGAAAATCATTAATTCGTTACCATATACGAAATATTCAAGTAAACTTACATTCATTTCATCTACGGGTGAAGAGTTTAGATCGAAATCCATGGAGGTGAAGTGCAACAATAAAGGTGAAGGTTTTTGGGGGGAAACGGAGGTGAAGAATGGGTCGAAATGGAGGAACAAGATGGAAGATAGGGTTGAAATTGAGGGAGAAGGTGGAAGAATGGGTCGAATTTGGGAGAAATTCGGTTGATAATGGTGGATTTGGTGAAGAACAAGGAGGAGAGAGAAAATGGGTAAAAAAAAAATTTGGCTCCAAAATTTTTTTCCAAACGTGAATTACTATTTTGAAGACAAAAAATAATTTCAGATTTTTTCAAATTTTTTTTATTTTTTTTATTTTCAGAATTTAATTTCATAATTTTTTGTAAATAAACAAAATGAAAAGAAATAAGTTTTGGCAATTAAAAGAAACGTGAAAAGAAATGAAGAGAGGGATCCACTAACAAAAATGGGTGGCTCACATTCATTCGTATGGTCTTTTTTGAAAAAGGACCATGGTAGAATCATCCTACAAGTTATACTTATAGAGCATAATTTAGTCTCACGATAATATGATAACTTTAGCCGTTCTTAAACATAATGTTAGGAAAACAAAATACTTTGAGCCAAAATTGGTGCTATTAGATTATACGAGAGGAAGACTAAAATTAAACATTGTATAGATTACATGTAGGCCATGATAATATAAGTTTCCATTTTTTTTCTTTAAAAAAATTCAAACTTAGGAATATGAAGTACTCCCGCCAAAACTATATATATTCATCTTCGAAACATAAAGTTATAAACACGACATAACGCTTGTGACCAGGAAACTTCAGGCTTACCGTTCTTGGTCGGAATCCAAAACCGAAAAGTCGTATAGATAGAGGGCTATGAGGGCAACGTGGTGGTTGGTTTCGCGGTGGTTTTTGATAAGGTTTAATGGTGTTTCGGGGCTGCCGAAGTGGAGCGGTTTACCTTGTCGGCGACCGAGGTTTCTTTGTTTCTTTTGACGGGTGAGCTCACGGTGTCTCTAGGCTGGATTTTAAGGTTGCCAAAGCTTGTAGGAGAGAAGTAGAAGGGGTATTTATAGGGAGAATCAAAGGAGTATGGCATATGAAGATTCACGGTTGGGAAGATAACGGGGAAAGATTTTTTTTTAAAAAGATAAATAGGAAGGATAACTATGGTTATTCAACTTATCATGTTATTAGGAAGATATGATAAGTTTAGTTTGTTGAGCTGATAGAATTTTAATTTAAATAGTATGATAGATAGATAGTACTTTGAAGATAAGAGTGATTAAATCCACCCTCCTTAAAACGAGTTACGTCCCCATAAGTCAAATTAAAACCTGGTTAAATAAGTCGGGGTAACGCTGCTTCATACTGTCTTTCGCTTCCCAAGTGGCTTCCTCAGTTTTATGATTTGACCACAAGACTTTCACTATTTTTTACTTCCTTGTTCCTTGTTTTCCTTATTTTCTCATCCAAAATCTTTACAGGCTTCTCTTCATGTTCCATGTCAGAGTTTTATTGATCTCTACTGCTTCTGGGTTAATCACGTGGGATGGGTCTTGGATGTATTTCTTAAGTTGTGAAATGTGGAACATTTCTTGCACTTTAGACAACTCCGTTGGAAGAGCTAGTCGATAAGCAACTTCTCCGATTCTTTCCAAGATTTCATAGGATCCAATAAATCTTGGGCTAAGCTTACCCTTCTTACCAAACCTCATGACACTTTTGGTTGGGGATACCATTAAAAGCACTTTCTCGAATACTTCAAAGACAACTTGGCGACGGTTACGATCAGCGTAAGATTTTTGTCTATCCTGGGCAACCTTCATTCTCTCTTGAATTATTCGAACTTTCTCCACATTATCATGTAAGTAATCTGGGCCTAGCACGACTTGATTAGTCATATCACTCCAACATAAAGGACTTCTAGATTTCCTCCCATAAATAGCTTCATTAGGGGCCATTCCTATGCTTGCATGGTAGCTATTATCGTAAGAAAACTCCCCCAAATCTAGTTGCTCTTCCCATGATCCTCTAAAATCCACAACACGTGCCCTTAGCATAACCTCTAAGGTCTGAATGGTCCTTTCAGTTTGTCCATCAGTGGCTGGATGAAAGGCAATACTATATTTCAAGTGAGTCCCAAGTGCTAATTGCACTTTCTCCCAAAAATTTAACAAGAATCTTGTATCTCTATCCGAGATAATACTCTAAAGCCACATCATGAGACTTCACGATATTCTTAACATACGCTCCCGCCATTTGTTCCATAGATCATGTGTCCTTCATAGCAATGAATCTTGCAGTTTTGGTCAAACGATCTACAATAACCCAAATAACATTCTTCCCAGTCTTCGTCAAAGGGAGAGCAGTTACGAAGTCCATCGAAATTGAGTCCCACTTCCACTTTGGATCATCTAGGGGTTGAAGTAGACCCTTGGGTTTGCTTCTTTCCGCTTTCACTTCCTGACATGTCATGCATTTAGAGACAAACTCGACACATTCTCGGCCACCAAAAATCTTACTTAAAGTCCTTGTAAAGTTTATCACTTCCCAGATGTATAAAGTACGGTGATAGTGGCCTTCTTCCATTAGTTGCCTTTTTACCTCTCCGCACTTCATTGGTCCACACCATCGACCCTTGTAGCGAATGCTACCATCATCGTGCCCCTTAAAATGTCCTACCTCTCCATTCTCCATCTTGGACGTCACCCTTTTAAGCTTTATATCATCAGGTTGACTATTTCGTATTTGCTCAAATATGGCAGGGAGTATTTGCATAGCATCAAGTTGTATCTCAGTTTCTACCTCTCCATGTTCTTTAATCTCCAAATTCAGCCTCGAGAAGTCTTCATATAGCTTGTCTGGAAGTACCCACATCGCACCTACGGAGTGACTAGACTTCCTACTTAATGCATCTGCAACTACATTGGCCTTGCCCTCATGGTATTGAATTTCAAGGTCATAATCCTTGATGAGCTCTAACCATCGTCTCTGCCTCATATTAAACTCTTTTTGAGTGAAAATATACTTAAGGCTCTTATGGTATGTGAAGATTTTTTAAGTTACTTCATACAAATAATGTCTCCAAATCTTGAGTGCAAACACAACATCTGATAATTCTAGATCGTGGGTAGGATAATTTTCCTCAAATGGTTTTAATTGCCCGGAAGCGTAAGCAACAACCTTCCCATCTTGCATAAGCACACATCCTAACCCTTTCTTTGATGCATCACTATAAACCTCAAAGCCTTTATCTCCATATGGCAATGTCAACACAGGGGCCGTTGTTAACCTCTTCTTCAGTTCTTGAAAGGACTCCTCACACTTATCATCCCACTGAAACTTTACATTCTTCTTCATGAGGTTCGTACGGGGTCTAGCGATCTTCGAAAAGTCTTTCACAAATCTTCTATAATATCCGGCTAAACCTAAGAAGCTACGAATCTCAGTTACGTTAGTAGGTCTTCGCCACTCCCATCACAGCACAAACCGTCGAGGGATCCACATAAACTCCTTCCTTCTAGATAATATGACCTAGGAAGGCAACTTCTTTTCTCCAAAAATCACACTTCGATAACTTCGCGTACATCCTCTTTTCTCTCAAGGTCTCTAGAACTATACGCAAGTGTTGCTCATGATCTTCAGGGATTTTGGAATATATTAAGATATCGTCAATAAAGACAATTACAAATTGGTATTTAGAGCCATAGGTTTTGGGATAAGCAAGATAATAGGAAATTAAGAATATTAAGTAGGAAATAAAATTCGAAATGCCGCTGGTGAGATTGTGTGCCATTGCATAATTTATGTTTCTCATGTTATACATTGTTTTATATTAATGTGTTATTCATAAAGTTGATGTCTAGACCCTGTTTACCCAATTATGAGGACATGCTTGAAGAATTTCTTGCTTGGTCGCAAGGAATAGAAGTATGGGAGGATTACATAATGGACTCATATGGGATTATGGTCGTAGAATATGAAGATGATGAATGAATTAAAATAGAACCACTATTCCCACCTCTAATTCCTAAATATATGGACGAAGAACTAATAATTTAGGAACTTCCACCCTTTAGCTTATCTTTCTTAAGTGGGTGTTATTGTGTCATGTGTTTTGGAAAGAGTATAGATGAGTTATTGAATTCAGACAAAGAAGATCTTGTGAGATGTCCTTATTTTGGGAAGGAAATCAAGAAAATCATATGTTAAGAAATAATATCTTAAGTTTTATACATTGATTGTTGTGACTTGACTGTTGGATTAAAGTATTGAAACTATGAAGTATTATAATGAGCTGCTATGGATGAATGCAAGAAACTTCTTATACCTCAATGTTACTTGTGAATGTACGAATACTTATTGCGGTAGTTATGTGTATTGTTGCTACAACACCACTATATTTAATAAATGAATAAATAGAGTACATGTAATTAATTTGCCTTTACCTTGGTATTATAGATGGAAGAACATCCCATGTACCCTTACAATATGAGAATGACACCTAATGAGGATATATCTGATTATATGGAAAGAGTGAAAGAAAGATGTCCTAGATGGTGAAGGGATATTATAAAATATTTCAACAATTACTATACAGCCCCAAGAAGAATTATTGTTCTACTAAAAGCCATTCCTAACCACGAGGCTTGGGGCCCATTAGTAGATATTGTCCTCTTTGAGCCCAAGCTTGCAACGTTTTGCTTTGATGTAGGACCGTAGTCCTACCCAAAACGCCTCTACTAAGTTGAGGTGTCCACCCCTATATAAAGATGGCTTCGTTCTCCTCAACTTCCAATGTGGGATAACCAAGATCTTAGGCACCTTCTCCCCTCCTTTAAAGAGCATGCATCTCTGTAGGCACTATAGGACACCGGAATGGGACCTGGCTCTAATACCATCTATAACACCTCAGGGGCCCACTAGTAGATATTGTCCTCTTTGGGCCCTAGCCCACAAGGTTTTGCTTTGATGTAGGACCGTAGTCCTACCCAAAAGGCCTCTAATAGGTTGAGGTGTTCACCCTTATATAAAGAAGATTTCGTTCTCCTCAACTTCCGATGTGGGATAGCCAACATCTTAAGCACCTGTAACACCTGACCCATATGGAGTCGAGTCTATCATCGCCAATATGCATCCAGGGCGAACCACTGTCCTCAATAACCAACACAAGTTCTTGCGGCGCATTTTTTCCTCACTCATGCGCACCCTGAGAAAACTTCCCAGGAGGTCACCCATCCTTGAACTACTCCCAGCTAAGCACGCTTAATAATGGAGTAACTATGGAAATGAGCTCCGTAAAAGAAAGATGCATCTTGTTGGAATGAGTAGCATGCTTAATCCCTTTAAAGCATTCATGAGGAGTATTATAGAAATAAATGAAACAATACTAATAAACGTTATAATCCTAAAGGACATAGACTCGACAGGAAAGGAAATGAAGCAACTACGGGAGGGACTCTCCGACTCAACCTAGAAAACTAGCTTTAAATGACTATGCCCGCATTATTTAAGCACTGCCCAAGGGGTTGTTATTGTAGTTGTCTTTTGCTGCAGGCGGAACTGGTAGTCTACCATCTTCAACCATGTCTTGTAACGCGTTCTTTAAGCCCTAGCACACAGATGTTGGATGTCGATTGCCTTGGTGATATTTGCAATAAGCATTAGCGTTCCACTTCTTGGGCTTATTTTCAGGTGCAGGGTTTGGAGTAGGACCAATAGGGTAAATTGCTCCTCTTTGATTAACCTATTGAAAGCTTCCTCTAAAGTCATACCCAAGGGAGTGAAGGTTCTTTGAGGCCTTTGGTAACCTCTCTTTTCATTAGTGAGAGCATTGACATCATTGCTTTTGGAGCTAGAAGGGTTATTGTTACTCTTCTGGAAAGAGTTGTTGTTATTGGAACCCTTATTCTTTGAGGCTTGCACTTCCTCTTCGATTAGTAAACCTACCTTATAGAGTTTCATAAAGACTCTATAGTTTGGAATTTAATGTGATCTCCATACTTAGGCTGTAAGTTATGGATCACTAGTCGGACTTGGTCCTCTTCAGTTGGCCTGTTAGTTGTTTATGCGACCTTTTCCCTCCATCTGTTAAGGAAGGTAACGAAGTCTTTGTTGGAGTTTTGTATAGTTAACTCCACCTCAAGGAGACCAATAGGAAGTTGAGTGTTTTATGTATATTGCTTGCGAAACTCTTCTTTGTTGTAGTCCCAATCCTTCAGCTTAGTTTTTTTCAATGACTTGAACCACTTGGATGGATGTGCATCCAATGTTAAGGGGAAAACATAAGTAAATAGTTCCTTGCTTATGCCTTTGAGGGCCATAGAGATGGAGAATGCTCTCAAATAATCATAATCTGGATCTTCGACCTCATTAAATTTTGGGAGGTCACCCGATGCTACCTTTTTAGGAAGCTTTTCCCTAAGCTCAGGATTAATGATGTCATGGCCATGAGCCTGACCCTCGAGTGTAGGAATTCACTTGATCAATTGCTCGAGTTTTTGGAACCTCAGATCTGTCTTGGACTTGATCGGAGGTGGCGGTGGTGGAGTGTCATCATGCTCTTCTTCCTCAGTTATCAGCTTTTCTCTCAGTGCCTTGATCTCTTTGTCTTGTCCCTCAAGATGAGAGTTCATCAATTGGAGTTGAGCCATGATTGCATGGAGTTGTTCAGAAGTGTCTCCCATCTCGGATGATGATTCAGATGATTTAGAAGTTTCGGAAGATTCGTCTGAAAAGGTGAGAACTCGTTTGGTGAGTCTAGGAGTAGGTTGACCTTGTTTCCTCTCTGTCGAACATTCCCAAGTTATAATCTCATGACTTGTCTGTCATAAACCAAATTGGATATTCGGGAAACCATAGGGACATCAGAGGGACTTATCCAATGTAGATATCCCCGTCATGACTCCATTGATGGTGAATGAACCATAGATTGAATTTGAGGGTGAGGGTACGAACACATTCATAATGAACCACGTTCGGCCATTGCTAGCCTCTACTTAATATCAATTCATTACAAAGTTTATGCAGAAAAACAACCATATAATTATTTAAAACACCCTAAAATAGATTATTAGTCTAGGTTGGTTCGTGAAACACATAAAAGACTACTTTTTTAGTGATATGTTCATTAGCAATCAAGATTACAGGGTTCCTAGCAGGTTGTCCATATTATCTGATTTAAGCTTTAGAACAAGTGTTGATTAACAATAATATACAAGGTGGAAACTATTGCAATCAAACATAAAAATAATATTCATGAAAAAGAAATAAAAATATTAAAAGAAAATATTACAGGGAGTTAGTATAATATATAATACTTACAGTCGAAGGAATACCTTAACAATGTACATCATGAATCGAATGTTTGTAACTTCAAGAAAATAATAAAAATAATAAAAGAAATAAAATAAAGTTTGTTACTTTAGTTGATCCTCAGAAATTATACCACCGTCTGGAGTCGTTGATTTATACGGAGCTTGTGTTGTCCGAGCCTTAAAAAATTGGGTTACCTTGCGCTATATGTTGCGTGAGATGTGATTATGTAGATTAATGATGTTGAAAGTAAAAATCACAAGCTAATATTTATGTTCACCTTGGAGTTTTGGTATCTTGTTGTGATGATGTGGCGGTGATGATTATTAGATGATGGTTGGTATTGATCTTGATATACTTCTGGTGATGCGCAACAACAATAGGGGGTGATTATGAATTAGCAGGTGATGTGTAACAACAGTAGGGGGTGATTATAAATTAGTGAGGGATCTCGAGAATTGGTAGAAGATGGTGAATATAGGTGAGAGTATGGTCGTGTGTGAGATTTTTGTGAGTTTATGAGGGTGACGCCGTGTGAACTGTTAGTTGTATGGGGAGCTGAGGAATGTTGGCCGTGTGATGTATAAGAGGTGCGGAGTGAAAATTAGTTTAGGAGGTGATATATATATATATATATATATATATATATATATATATATATATATATATATATATATATATATATATAGGTTTATGTAGTTAGGAAGCAACATATAACCGAAAACTAATAGGTTTCTAAAAGATTTGTTATTGAAAAGATTTTAGAAAATAGTTAGATAATGATATTTGAAAACGCTTTGGAGAAAAATGATTTTTTTTTTCATAAAAGATATTTTTATCAATAAAACTAATTAATATAATTAATTAATTCTAATAATTAAATTGTGCTAGATCATTGATTTTAAAAATTGGACTTTCATAAAAAAAAAACTATTTTTTGAAAGGTTTTTCAAACATGGGCTTTTAAAAAGTTATTTTAAAACGTTTTAAAAAGTGGGCTTAGTAAAACTATTTATAAATAAGGGTTTCTGAAATGGGTTAGTAAAAAGAGTTAGAAAATGGTTTTTGGCTTAAAACATTTTATTTTAGACTCGTTCTTTATTCTTTCCTCGATCCGGAACAATTAGAGCGGGGTATTAGTCATCATAGGGTACTAAATGGGGAGACATGATTATGTGTCTACAGATGCCCCCACTTTGACTGAAGTTTGTAAAACCGAAAGTTAAAGTGTACATGTCGGGACGGAGAATGGTTATAGATGCTTTGTAATTCAAAATCACTCTTTTACGCCGGTACCTGCAAAATAAGCAAAAGTTTCAGTAACAGACATATGTGAAACACATTCGCAAAGCAAACGTCAATTTGCAAAAATGAAATGATAAGAGAAGAGGGATCATGAGCTATTCTGGTTCACTAATGACGGGGTGTAGCTGCATCCCACTCCAGGGTTGTGCTTGTTACGAGCTATTCTGGTTCATTCATGACGGTGTAGAGCTGCATCCCGCTCTAGGGTTATGCTTATCACGAGCTACTCTGGTTCACTCATGATGGTGTAGAGATGCATCGTGCTCCAAGGTCGTGCTTATGACGGTATAGAGCTTCATCCCGCTCAAGGGCTGTGCTTATCATGAGCTACTCTAGTTCACTCATGACAATATAGAGCTGCATCCTGCTCCAGGGTTGTGCTTATCACGAGCTACTCTAGTTCACTTATGATGGTGTAGAGCTGCATCCTGCTCCAAGGCTGTGCTTATCTCAAAATACTCTGGTGCACCCGTGATGGTATAGAGCTGCATCCCGCTCCAGGGCTGTGCTTATCACGAACTACTCTGGTTCACTCATGACGGTATAGAGTTGCATCCCACTCCAGGACTGTGCTTATCACGAGCTACTCTGGTTCACTCATAACGGTATAGAGCTGCATCCCGCTCCAGGGCTATGCTTATCACGAGCTACTCTAGTTAACTCATGACGGTGTAGTGTTGCATCCCGCTCCAGGGCTGTGCTTATCACGAGCTACTCTGGTTCACTCATGACGGTATAGAGTTGCATCCCGCTTCAGGGCTTTGCTATATGACTAAGGGCCAGCGCTGGACTTGATCGATGTCGTTGTTCATCAGAAATTTAGGTCTGCACGGCTTGGCGGAATATAACTCGTATAGAGTTGTTCAACGCTAGATACCTGTAAGTGCAAAGAATACACAGATATGCAATAAACAATTAGGGGACATGCATATACCCCGTGATGTGGATGCTAGCGTATGGATGGGAAAATACTTGACCTATAAAGATTGACCTCTAATACTCTAGACTTAAAGGTACTATCGTGTGTGCATACGTGTGTATATGGGTGTGCGTGCGTGTGTCTGTATGACTAATGCTAAAACCTTATGGCTAAGGACACAGGATGCAATGCTTGACACAGTGCTTAGATGATGCATATATGTAATGTAAATGCAGAGATATGACACTAATGCAGAGGTATGACACTAATGTAGAGATATGATGCTAATACTAATGCAGCGATAAGATGATTTATCGTTCTTTTATAATCCCAATTTTTTCTTTTAGTAAATAGTTTTCGAAAGAGAAGAAATGGGAAGCCCCCAAGGATGATCCACGTAGGTTATGTTTGATTCAAATCGCGTTATAGAACGAATCTTTGATCTTAGTTTATTACGGGCCTAAGTGAGCCCATAAAATAGTTATGATCTCATATTATTTTCTTGTATGGGTCTGGTGCCTACAATCATTTGTATGGACTCGTAATGAAGTCCTTATCAAGGTACACATGGAGCCTATGAAAGAGGATGAATGGGAATCCCCCAAGGATGATCCATTCAGTTAATAGATTATGTTGGATTTGAAATACGTTGTAGAACGAGTCTTCATAATGCTTGAGTTGTATATGTTTCAAGTTTTATATGCCAATGGCCTAAGTGAGCCCATAAACAGGTGAGATCTTGTACCATGTGGGTTTAAAACCCAAGATTTCATGTTTGGACTCGTAATGAAGTCTTTAGGAAAGTATGCTTGGAGCCTATGACTTTCTATGAGAACTTGTGATGAAGCCCTCAGGAAGATGGAGTTGATGTAGTATCATACTTAATTGCTTCATTTTGAAGATATCTCGTCACGCTAAGTTGAAGTCTCGACCAAAGATTTCATATAAGGTTCCTAAGGTGAAAAGAGAAGAGAATCAAGCCAAATAAAGGAACGGTCAAAGGATGAAGCGCGGTCATGGCGCTAAGTGTTGAAAGGTTATGCTAAGGTCGGCTTAGAAGGTGATAATGTAGTTCAAGAAACGGCAAGGGATTAGAATAAGAAAAGGCAGAGTCATAATGAATCGACTCACGCAATGAGGTAGGCTAATGATGCAAGTTCAAATCCGAGTCAAGTTCTAAAGGTAGGGATGAGCATTGAAAATTCATGATTTGGGCGATCACACTTTCTCATGGGCCAAGGCGAGCCTTAAAAAATATTTTGGATTAAAATGGTCCGGCCTCAAAAGAGGTTGCCTGCGTATCCATGATGGAATCAGGCCAGTCGTAGCTCTTAACATTTAATCGGTGGCCAAACATTTTACTTGGAGCCATTTGCAATGAGTTAAGCATTGATTTGGAAGACGTCTTTGGCAAGGGTGGATAATGATGTAAGTTTGGTTTGGTTTAAAGCGGTCGGACCTCAAGATGAGGTTTCCTACTTATCTTTAGTAGAATCAAACCATTCGTAGTTCGGGCTAATGAATGAGAAGATGCCCTGACTTTTGCTTAAGTTACCCTCTTGGGTTTTCGACCTAGCGGGCTTTGGTTTGTCTTTTATGGCTTATTGGGATGTGATATGGTTATGGTTTTTTTACGAGCATGTTTATTACAGAGGTATGATTTGACTTATAATGGTTTTTGGTTATGAAAGTCAAGGCCTTTTGGTTAAAGATTACAGGATAAAAGTTTTGCAGGAAATACATTTGACAATGCTATTGATGGGCTTATTTGCAACACTTCCTTTTTTTCTATATTTTGCACTCACTTTTTCATCATTCTTTTTTCTTTTGCTTTTTTTTGTTCTTTTTTTTTGCTTTTTTTTTTTTTTACTTTTTTTTGTTGTTGCTCTTTCATTTTTTTTTCTTGCGCTTTACATTGAAAGGTTGTCAAAACTCAAATGTACTTCCCATAAGGTAGTTTAAAGGGATAGGGATGTTAGGTAGTTAGGTTGAAGTGGATGATAAGGATTGGAGAAAGGGTGGACTGCCTCTTTTATGCCAGTTATGTTCATTGCCTGTATTTAGAACAGTCATGAGAATTATAAATTTATATTCTTTAAAGGTGACAATCGTGATTTCCATTGATGCTTATTAATGCAAGGTTAGAAAATAAATAGATACTCATTTATTGATTAAAAATTATGAGTACATGTTATAAGAGGCAAAAACCTATATTAGACTGGGCAAAAAAAGACGGATGAAACAGAAAATGAAATCTCAAGTCTAGACTCCCACATTGCGAGTGACAAGCGAACTTAAATCTGTGGCATTTTTGTAGTAGGCGAAATTGGAAGTCTCCCATCATCGATCATATATTGGATAATCTCTTTTAACATGTAGTAGTAAGCAGTCTTATGTCCATTGCCTCTATGGAATCTGCAATAGGCATCCTTATCCCATTTTGGTCGTTTTTTTATCTTCATGAGGGTCTGGGATGGGCCCCATAGGATGGAGCAAGTTTCTAGAATGAAGGTATTCAAATACAGTGTCATAATTTACATCTAGGGGTGTACATTCTCTTTTAGGCTTTCTCTTAGGTCTGGTGGTATTAAATGTAGGTCCATGTGAGACAGTGACATGAAGGTGTTTAGGAGGTATTCCGATTAGAGTAACAATTTTCTTTATATTATTGGGTGTTTGAAAGTTGGGTGAATCATTAATAACCCTTTTGCCTCCGGTGGAAAACATCATACTTTCTTGTAAAGGAGATTGCTTTTTGAAGTCGGATTTGGTTGAAGGTCTCAGAAGTGAGCTATGTGGTATGATGTCGTGCAATTCCTTGATTCTTTGTGGGTCAGCTACCATTGCATCGAAGCTATCTAGTGTCTTTTAATCTGCACTATGATTCTCTTGAAGAACAGTGTAGTTTGCCTCTAGTCTGACAACATGTGCCACCAGATCTACTAGCATGCTCGTAATCTCATCAATCTATTCTTGAAGTGTTCTTGACATGTTGCGTATTTCCTACAATGGATCATCAACTGGGAGATCAGAAATGGATTGATGGTGGAGAGAGAGAAATGAAATTTAAGAGTGTATATTTATTAAAAAGTTGAGCTTCTAAGAATGATTATGAGTTTCCTGAATGCATGTTTTTTTCTTTGGATGCACCTAGACCTAATGCATGTATGCATGACTCTTTTGGATGCACCTAGACCTAATGTATGTATGCATGACTTTTTGGATGCACCTAGACAAAATGCATGTATGCATAACTCTATCTATGCATTCGAACCTTTAAAGGCTGCATACATATCCCAAAAGAGGGAATCAAATCGTTTGTAGTTCAGAACTACTACATGTGGAATGCATGAAATGAAATGGAGAGTGTGTATGCAACGAGACTCCTAAATATGAACTCTAGTTTTATATGCATGACGTGTGTGAATGATGGACTATGCAGTGCAAAAAGGATTCTAGTATGAATACAGTCCTAATGGATATGAAATCCTACTGACTTTCACTAGTGGAAAAAAGCCCATCCGATCCGGTCAAAATCGGGCTTACCGATCCGGTTTTGGTCCGGAACGGGTGGGCTCGCAGCAGTCCCCAAATATTAACTGATCCGGTCCTTGATCGGATCAGTTAAGCATTTACCGCTGCGGTTTTTGTGGGAATCCGGATCAGTTAATGAGATTAACCGATCCGGTTTTCCATCAAAACCACAGCAGTTTTTTAATTGCCGCCAACAATCTTGTATCCATAGCAACATTATCTGATCCGATCTGCTAGTGGACCGGATAAGTTAATGTTATATATATATATATATATATATATATATATATATATATATATATATATATATATATATATATATATTTTTTGCCAAAATCTTGTATCCATAGCAATTATCGTCCGTTGTTAAGTTATATATATATATATATATATATATATATATACAATATTTTGAGAACGTACTACAAATAAAGTTGTAATAAGTACAAAAATCAAAAATAAACATCAATTATATTGTACTTAAATAACTAGCTAGTGACACAATAAGAACAAATAAACTCAAAGTTGCGGCATCATCTTCATATGCAAACTTTAGTAAGGTAATGTGCTAGCAAATCCCGAACCTCGTTTATCTTAGCTGTGGTGAAAGAACTCTCCCTTTGTTTGCCATCGACGAATATCTTAAACATAAGGAAACACATATAAGATCATTTTGAGTTTGAGTAAGACTTTAGTTAACTCTAAAGAGATTGAGAAAATAATATAATGTAATAAGTTAAGGAAATCAAGCTTCAAAAGCCAAAATCGGCCCAACATGCCAATCATATACCCAAAATGGGTTTCATACCATGTGAGTGGACTTTAGTTGACTTTAATACTTACATATGTACTTATTGGAATTATATATGACCAAACATGTGGCTAAATGCGGGAAACTAAGTGAATTGATCTTTAAAGGCCTAAATCGGCCCAAAATAGCATTCATTTATCCAAAATGGGTTTCAAAGCATATGAGTGGACTTTAATTGACTCCTATAGTTATATATGTACCTATTAGAACTATATATGACCTAACATGTGGCTAAATGCGGGATACTAAGTGAATTGAGCTATGGATGCCTAAATCGGCCCGAAATGACCTTCATTTACCCAAAATGGGTTTCAAAGCATATGAGTGGACTTTAATTGACTCTTATAGTTATATATGTACCTATTGGAACTATATATAGCCTAACTTGTGGCTAAATGCAGGAAACAAAGTGAATTGAGCTTCAAAGGCCAAAATCGGCCCGAAATGGCCTTTATTTACCCAAAATGGGTTTCAAAGCATATGAGTGAACTATAATTGACTCTAATAGTAATATGTGTACCTAATAGAACTATATATGACCTAACAGGTGGCTAAATGCGGGAAACTAAGTGAATTGAGCTTCAAAGGCCTAAATCGGCTCGAAATGGACTTCATTTACGCAAAATGGGTTTCAATGCATATGAGTGGACCTTAATTGACTATTATAGTTATATATTTTCCTATTGGAACAATAAATCACCTAACATGTGGCTAAATGCGGGAAACTAAGTGAATTGAGCTTCAATGGCCAAAATCGGCCCGAAATAGCCTTCATTCACCCAAAATGGGTTTCAAAGCAAATGAGTGAACTATAATTGACCCTAATAGTTATATACGTACCTATTGGATCTACATATGACCTAACATGTGGCTAAATGTGGGAAACTAAGTGAATTGAGACTTTAAAGGCCTAAATCGGCCCAAAATAGCCTTCATTTACCCAAAATCGTTTCAAAGCATATGCGTGGACTTTAATTGACTGTTATAGTTATATATGTACCTATTGGAACTATATATGACCTAACATGTGGCTAAATGCTGGAAACTAAGTGAATTGAGATTTAAAGGCCTAAATCGATTCGAAATGGCCTTCATTTACCCAAAATGGGATTCAAAGCATATGAGTGGACTTTAATTGACTCGTATAGTCATATATGTACCCATTGGAACTATATATGACCTAACATGTGGCAAATCCGGGAAACTAAGTGAATTGAGCTTCAAAGGCCAAAATCGGCCCGAAATGGCCTTCATTTACCCATAATGGGTTTCAAAGCATATGAGTGAACTATAATTTACTCTAATAGTTATATATGTACTTATTGGATCTATATATGACCTAACATGTGGCTAAATGTGGAAAACTATTTGAATTGAGCTTTAAAGGCCTAAATCGGCCCATAATAGCCTTCATTTACCCAAAATGGGTTTCAAAGCATATGAGTGGACTTTAATTGACTCTTAGTTATATATGTACCTATTGGAACTATATATGACCTAACATGTGGCAAAATGCAGGAAACTAAGTGAATTGAGCTTCAAAAGCCTAAATCGGCCCAAAATGGCCTTCATTTACCCAAAATGGATTTCAAATCATATGAGTGGACTTTAACATGGGGCTAAATGCAGAAAGAAAAGGAAATTAAGTGAATTGAGTTTCAAAGGCCAAAATCGACCCGAATGACCTTCATTCAACCCATATGGGTATCAAAGCATATGAGTGACTTTTAATTGACTCTGATAGTTATATATGTACCTATTGAACCTATATATGACCTAACATGTGGCTAAATGCAAGTAACTAATTGAGTTGAGCTTCAAAGGCCAAAATCGGCCTGAAATTGCCTTTATTTACCCAAAATGAGTTGTCAAAGCATATGGGTGAAATTTAATTGACTCTAATAGTTATATATGTAATTATTGGAACTATATATGACCTAACATGTGGCTAAATAAGGAAATAAAAGGAAACTAAGTGATTTGAGCTTCAAAGGCCAAAATCGGCCCTATATGACATATATTTACCCAAAATGGTTTTCAATGCATATGAGTGGAGTTTAATTGACTCTAATAGCTATATATGTACTTGTTAGATGTGTAGATGACCTAACATGTTGTTATATGCGGGTAACTAAAGAAATTGAGCTTTAGAAGTCAAAATCGACCTTAAATTGAGCTACCTACTAGTCATGTATATACCTTCTCAAGATCCCCGAATTCCTTTCAACTTGAGGTTATATCGAACATGAAGCTCAACACATAGTAGCCACACTCGGTGCCCCGGTTGCTGAGCACACTAATCATAGAATTACATTAAAAAAATCATGTAAGAAACATTCATGATTGTTTTTTGCTAAAAGAAAGAAGTAGCTTAACTAATATGTATTACCTTCTTTGCTTTCCATTAAGGTATTTTTCCCGTTCTCTCAAATTGCTTTAAAGAATTGTAGTTAAGTTAATTTCATGTCAGAAGTGGCCAAAGGATGAAATTAGTTAAAAGTGTTATGCTAATAAGCATTTTAAATAACAAATATATCTATTTATGCATGATTTGAGGAATAAGTGTCGTGGTGGATCTTGAGCTACAAAATCAAAATGATATACTGTGTTGTTTGAAGGACAAATCACAAGGAGGGACCAATGGAGACTAAAATTCCAAAAAAGTTAGGAAGCAATGATGTGAGTACTTCTATTGTATAATGATAAAGTCGTAAAAATAGATACAAGGTTAAGAACTATACTCTTCAAAACAAGGGGCAAATATGAATTTATGTTGTGCACGTAGAGATGTTTTAATTTGATACCTAACAAATATACTCCTTCACCTCAGTTATGTTTTGCAAACAATTGTCGGCTCGGTGAAATTTGGACATAACCACCTAAATTGCTATGGTATGCAATTGCGTTCACAACGATCATCTTGGAGTAATCTTTAAAGCACAACCAACTTCGTAACATAAATATATTATCGTATATTGCAAAGAAATTTTATTTATTTCATAAGTACAAATGTTTTACCTCATGAAGACTTGAATCAAGGAAATATTCAATATCTCTCCGCAAAGGAACTCTTTCAGATCACCCTTAGACACCCATGTTGGTGTATCCTCAAAGTACTTGAATTGCGTGGTACCCAACTTCATCTCCAGAGGTGCATCATCCGACATATCACGCGCATTTGCATGTAGCCATAAGCATGCCTTAGTGAGACACTTGATCTTTGGTTTCTCGATCCAAGTATCATTAGATGGGTTTTCTTGGAGACTTGAAACTTTGGAATCTTACATTCCTTTACCCCGAAAATGGCCTTCTTTGGGCTACTTGAACCTTCTTCGCCTTCACTAGCGGAGGTGAGTCCGCCTTGCTTTCCTTGGGCTTGTTTATTCTCTCCAAACCTAATAATTCAACGGTAAAAACATTCAACTTAGTTTGTTAATAGGTATGAAACAAATCAATATGAATATGGATTTCAGTTGCTTCATTTACCTCGTCTGAAAACCTCACCCATGCCGATGGCCACAACACAGAACCACCACGAGCATCGGTCAAGACATTTATATCACCTGACGGTTTAGGCAGTGGAAGAGCAAAGTATTTGTAACCAGGAGTAATGGTGACTACACTAACCGCCAAGTGCTCATTGTCCACAGACTCATGATCGACTGTTGCTCGTTCACTTCGTTGTTGTGCATTTCCTTCAGCCACCACAATCAAACCCTCATCTGGTAAAAGCTGGCAAGGCATTTCTTCCTTCAAAAAGTAAATGAAATTGAGTTTACGAACATGAAATTAAAGAATATAACATGTTACTTAGTTCTAAAAATTATAAGGATAATAGTTACCTCTTACTCAAGTATAGATGGTGCGGATTTTTGTGTGTTAGGACGGCTAGCTTTGTCCTTCAAAGGACAATCCAGTTTAGGTTGATGTATCGCCGGTAAAGCAAACTGTGAGGGAGGTAGGAGTCCGGGGGACTGTGCGGGGGGTTGTGCGGGGGGGGCAGCAGGTGGAGAGTTGTGCAGGGGGGCAGCAAGGGGGGGTCGTGCAGGGGGAGCACTGTGCGGGGTTGGGGGGAGTGTGTGCGGGGGGGGGGGAGTATGCGGGGGGTTGGGGCAGCACTGTGCGGGGCAGGGAGTAGGGGGACTGTGCAAGGGGGTTGTGTGGGGGGGGGAACAGGGTGGTTGTGCGGGGGGGGGGTAGCATGGGGGGAGCAGGGAGGGGATGTGCATGGGGGTGGGGCATGGAAGATATATGTTGAGTAATTACAACAATAAGATAAGAAATAGGAGCTAGATTGGATTATGTAGGATAAGTATAATAGAAGATATTATTTGTATAACAAACATATATCATGATGGTAGTGCATGTACTCACAAAGACATTGGCTATGTTCAAAGTTCCCGGATCTGAAATGGTCATTTTATTGTTCCTATCACGCCTATGCAAGGAGCACCACCAACCCGCGACACGGTCAACTTTGACAGACGCGGCCTTAGCTAGAAGACGGCGTTGTAGTTGTATCGGTAGAAGGGAAAAAATTCTCGTCAATCCACAACTTTCTCGCGCTCGCATAAGCGTGGGAACCCATATGATGGTAGTGCTTCCTCTGTCTTGCACTATGTGCATATTTCTCACGCTTAGCCTATGAAATCACATGGGTAATTATAAAACACATCTAATTGTATTAAAAGTAAATATGCAAAGTCGATAATAGCTTAAAGTGCAATACTGACCACCATCTCCAGCGTAGTATTTTGGGCAACAAATGCCTCCTAATCTTCTGGTTTTATATGTCCCCAATTCTTATAGGGCAAAGACTCCAGTTGAAGTGTCTCTTCCTCTCCCCGTTCCTTTTCTGTTTCTTTTTCTTGTTCGGACTCCTTATCCGTCTCACCCTCATTTTGCTTTGATTTATGAATTTTCCTCCTCTTTATAGCCCTCTTTCTCCGTTTTGTAATCCACCCACTCACTAGTGTGCTTTTGAAAGCACTAAATCTTTCAGCCACCGCGGATTGAAACAACGCATTTTTTCCATCAGTAGGAGTAATATGGAACATATTCTATAGAAATAAGAAACAAACAAATAGTTATTTCCATATACATATATATCAATGAAAACCTGTGGCTAAATGCTGAAAACTAAGTGAATTGAGCTTTAAGGCCTAAATCAGCCTGAAATAGCCTTCATTTACCCAAAATGGGTTTCAAAGCATATGAGTTGACTTTAATTGACGCATATAGTTATATATGTACCTACTGGAACTATATATGACCTAACATGTGGCTAAATGCAGAAAGAAAAGGCAAATTATTAAGGGAATTGAGCTTCAAAGGCCAAAATCGGCCCGAAATGGCCTTCATTTAACCAAAATGGGTTTCAAAGCATATGCGTGAACTTTAACTGAATCTAACAGTTATATTTACCCATTGAAACTATATATGACATACATGTGGCTAAATGCGGGAAACTACGTGAATTGAGCTTCAAAGGCCAAAATCGACCCATAATGGCCTTCATTTACCTAAAATGGGTTTTAAAGAATATGAGAGAACTTTCATTGACTCTAATAGTTATATATGTACCTATTGGAATTATATATGACATAACATGTGGCTAAATGCGGGAGACTAAGTGAATTGAGCTTCAAAGGCCAAAATCGGCCCGAAATGGCCTTCATTTACCCAAAATGGCTTTCAGAGCATATGAGTGAACTTTAATTGACTATAATAGTTATTTTGAATCTATTAGAACTATATATGACCTAAAATGTGGCTAAATGCGGAAAGAAAAGGAAATTAAGTGAGTTGAGCTTCAAAGGCCAAAATCGGCCCGAAATGTCCTTCATTTACCCAAACTGGGTTTTAAAGAATACGAGTTAACATTAATTGACTATAATAGTTATATATGTATCTATTAGAACTATATATGACCTAACATGTGGCTAAATGGCGAAAGAAAAGGAAATTACGTGAATTGAGCTTCAAAGGCCAAAATCGGCCTGAAATGGCTTTCATTTACCCAAAATGGGTTTCAAAGCATGTGGGCGAACTTTAATTTACTCTTATAGTTATATATGTACCTATTAGAACTATATATGACCTAAGATGTGGCTAAATACGGAAAGAAAACGAAACTAAGTGAATTGAGCTTTAAAGGCCAAAATCGGCCCGAAATGGCCTTCATTCACCCAAAATAGGTTTTAAAGCGTATTAGTGAACTTTAATTGACTCTAATGGTTATATATGTACCTATTGGAACTATATATGACCGAACATGTGGCTAAATGCGGGAAACTAAGTGAATTGAGCTTCAAAGGCCAAAATCGGCCCGAAATGGCCTTCATATGAGTGAACTTTAATTTACTATAATAGTTATATATGTATATATTAGAACCATATATGACCAAACATGTGGCTAAATGTGGAAATAAAAGGAAATTAAATGAATTGAGCTTCAAAGGCCAAAGTCGGCCCGAAATGGCCTTGATTTTCCCAAAATGGGTTTTAAAGCATAGGAGTGAACTTTAATTGACTATAATAGTCATATATGTATCTATTTGAACTATATATGACCTAACATGTGGCTAAATCCGGAAAGAAAATAAAATTAAGTGAATTGAGCTTCAAAGGCCAAAATCGGCCCGTAAGGGGCTTCATTTACCCAAAATGGGTTTCAAAGCATATGAGTGAACTTTAACTGAATTTAATAGTTATATGTCCCTATTGGAACTATATATGACATACATGTGGCTAAATGCGGGAAACTAAGTGAATTGAGCTTCAAAGGCCAAAATTGGCCCAAAATGGCCTTCATTTACCCAAAATGGGTTTCAAAGCATATGAGTGAACTTTAATTGACTCTAATAGTTATATATGTACCTATTGGAACTATAAAGGACCTAACATGTGGATAAATGCGGGAAACTAAGTGAATTGAGCTTGAAAGGCCAAAATCGGCCCGAAATCGCCTTCATTTACCCAAAATGGGTTTCAAAGCATATGAGTGAACTTTAATTGACTATAATAGTTATTATTTTTTTATATATATATCTATTAGAACTATATATGACCTAACATTTGGCTAAATCGGGAAAGAAATGGAAATTAAGTGAATTGAGCTTCAAAGGCCAAAATCGGCCCGAAATTGCCTTCATTTACCCAAAATGGGTTTCAAAGCATATGAGTGAACTTTAACTGACTCTAATAGTATATATGTACCTATTGGAACTATATATGACTATGTGGCTAAATGCAGGAAACTAAGTGAATTGAGCTTCAAAGGCCAAAATCGGCCCGAAATGGCCTTCATTTACCCAAAATGGGTTTCAAAGCATATGAGTGGACTTTAATTGACTCTAATAGTTATATATGTACCTATTGGAACTATATATGACCTAACATGTGGCTAAATGCGGGAAACTAAGTGAATTGAGCTTCGAAGGCCAAAATCGGCCCGAAGTGCCTTCATTTACCCAAAATGGGTTTCAAAGCATATGATTGAACTTTAATTTACTATAATAGTTATATATGTATCTATTAGAACTATATATGACCTAACATGTGGCTAAATGGCGAAAGAAAAGGAAATTACGTGAATTGAGCTTCAAAGGCCAAAATCGGCCTGAAATGGCTTTCATTTACCCAAAATGGGTTTCAAAGCATGTGGGCGAACTTTAATTTACTCTGATAGTTATATATGTACCTATTAGAACTATATAAGACCTAAGATGTGGCTAAATACGGAAAGAAAACGAAACTAAGTGAATTGAGCTTTAAAGGCCAAAATCGGCCTGAAATGGCCTTCATTTACCGAAAATGGGTTTTAAAGCGTATTAGTGAACTTTAATTGACTCTAATGGTTATATATGTACCTATTGGAACTATATATGACCGAACATGTGGCTAAATGCGGAAAACTAAGTGAATTGAGCTTCAAAGGCCAAAATAGGCCCGAAATGGCCTTCTTTGGCATATGAGTGAACTTTAATTTACTCTAATAGTTATATATGTACCTATTAGAACTATATATGACCTAACATGTGGCTAAATGTGGAAATAAAAGGAAATTAAGTGAATTGAGCTTCAAAGGCCAAAGTCGGCCCGAAATGGCCTTCATTTTCCCAAAATGGGTTTTAAAGCATAGGAGTGAACTTTAATTGGCTATAATAGTTATATATGTATCTATTTGAACTATATATGACCTAACATGTGGCTAAATCCGAAAAGAAAATGAAATTAAGTGAATTGAGCTTCAAAGGCCAAAATCGGCCCGAAATGGCCTTCATTTACCCAAAATGGGTTTCAAAGCATATGAGTGAACTTTAACTAAATTTAATAGTTATATATGTACCTATTGGAACTATATATGACCTACATGTGGCTAAATGCGGGAAACTAAGTGAATTGAGCTTCAAAGGCCAAAATCGGCCCAAAATGGCCTTCATTTACCCAAAATGGGTTTCAAAGCATATAAGTGAACTTTAATTGACTCTAATAGTTATATATGTACCTATTGGAACTATATAGGACCTAACATGTGGCTAAATGCGGGAAACTAAGTGAATTGAGCTTCAAAGGCCAAAATCGGCCCGAAATGGCCTTCATTTACCCAAAATGGGTTTCAAAGCATATGAGTGAACTTTAATTGACTCTAATAGTTATATATGTACCTATTAGAACTATATATGACCTAACATGTGGCTAAATGCGAAAGAAATGGAAATTAAGTGAAATGAGCTTCAAAGGCCAAAATCGGCCCGATATGGCCTTCATTTACCCAAAATGGGTTTCAAAGCATATGAGTGAACTTTAATTGACTCTAATAGTTATATATGTACCTATTGGAACTATATATGACCTACATGTGGCTAAATGCGGGAAACTAAGTGAATTGAGCTTCAAAGGCCAAAATCGGCCCGAAATGGCCTTCATTTACCCAAAATGGGTTTCAAAGCATATGAGTGGACTTTAATTGACTCTTATAGTTATATATGTACCTATTAGAACTATATATGACCTAACATGTGGCTAAATGCGGGAAACTAAGTGAATTGAGCTTCGAAGGCCAAAATCGGCCCGAAATGGCCTTCATTTACCCAAAATGGGTTTCGAAGCATATGAGTGAACTTTAATTGACTATAATAGTTATATATGTATCTATTAGAACTATATATGACCTAACATGTGGCTAAATGGCGAAAGAAAGGAAACTAAGTGAATTGAGCTTCAAAGGCCAAAATCGGCCCGAAATGGCCTTCATTTACCCAAAATGGGTTTCAAAGCATGTGGGTGAACTTTAATTTACTCTTATAGTTATATATGTACCTATTAGAACTATATATGACCTAACATGTGGCTAAATACGGAAAAAAAAGAAACTAAGTGAATTGAGCTTTAAAGGCCAAAATCGGCCCGAAATGGCCTTCATTTACCCAAAATGGGTTTTAAAGCATATTTGTGAACTTTAATTGACTCTTATGGTTATATATGTACCTATTGGAACTATATATGACCTAACATGTGGCTAAAGGCGGGAAACTAAGTGAATTGAACTTTAAAGGCCAAAATCGGCCCGAAATGGCCTTCATTTACCCAAAATGTGTTTCAAAGCATATGAGTGAACTTTAATTGACTCTTATAGTTATATATGTACCTATTAGAACTATATATGACCTAACATGTGGCTAAATGCGAAAAAAAGGAAATTAAGTGAAATGAGCTTCGAAGGCCAAAATCGGCCCGAAATGGCCTTCATTTACCCAAAATGGGTTTCAAAGCATATGAGTGAACTTTAATTGACTCTTATAGTTATATATGTACCTATTGGAACTATATATGACCTAACATGTGGCTAAATGCGGGAAACTAAGTGAATTGAGCTTTAAAGGCCAAAATCGGCCCGAAATGGCCTTCATTTACCCAAAATGGGTTTCAAAGCATATGAGTGAACTTTAATTGACTCTAATAGTTATATATGTACCTATTGGAACTATATATGACCTAACATGTGGCTAAATGCGGGAAACTAAGTGAATTGAGCTTGAAAGGCCAAAATCGGCCCGAAATGGCCTTCATTTACCCAAAATGGGTTTCAAAGCATATGAGTAGACTTTAATTGACTTTAATAGTTATATATGTACCTATTAGAACTATATATGACCTAACATGTGGCTAAATGGCGAAAGGAAACTAAGTGAATTGAGCTTCAAAGGCCAAAATCGGCCCGAAATGGCCTTCATTTACCCAAAATGGGTTTCAAAGCATATGAGTGAACTTTAATTTACTCTTATAGTTATATATGTACCTATTAGAACTATATATGACCTAACATGTGGCTAAATGCGGAAAGAAAGAAACTAAGTGAATTGAGCTTTAAAGGCCAAAATCGGCCCGAAATGGCCTTCATTTACCCAAAATGGGTTTTAAAGCATATTAGTGAACTTTAATTGACTCTAATGGTTATATATGTACCTATTGGAACTATATATGACCTAACATGTGGCTAAATGCGGGAAACTAAGTGAATTGAGCTTCGAAGGCCAAAATCGGCCCGAAATGGCCTTCATTTCCAAAATGGGTTTAAGCATATGAGTGAACTTTAATTTACTCTTATAGTTATATATGTACCTATTAGAACTATATATGACCAAACATGTGGCTAAATGCGGAAATAAAAGGAAATTAAGTGAATTGAGCTTCAAAGGCCAAAATCGGCCCGAAATGGCCTTCATTTACCCAAAATGGGTTTTAAAGCATATGAGTGAACTTTAATTGACTCTAATAGTTATATATGTACCTATTGGAACTATATATGACCTAACATGTGGCTAAATGCGGAAAGAAATTAAGTGAATTGAGCTTCAAAGGCCAAAATCGGCCCGAAATGGCCTTCATTTACCCAAAATGGGTTTCAAAGCATATGAGTGAACTTTAATTGACTTTAATAGTTATATATGTACCTATTGGAACTATATATGACCTAACATGTGGCTAAATGCGGGAAACTAAGTGAATTGAGCTTCGAAGGCCAAAATCGGCCCGAAATGGCCTTCATTTACCCAAAATGGGTTTCAAAGCATATGATTGAACTTTAATTTACTCTAATAGTTATATATGTACCTATTAGAACTATATATGACCTAACATGTGGCTAAATGGCGAAAGAAAGGAAATTAAGTGAATTGAGCTTCAAAGGCCAAAATCGGCCCGAAATGGCCTTCATTTACCCAAAATGGGTTTCAAAGCATATGAGTGAACTTTAATTTACTCTTATAGTTATATATGTACCTATTAGAACTATAAATGACATAACATGTGGCTAAATGCGGAAAGAAACTAAGTGAATTGAGCTTCAAAGGCCAAAATCGGCCCGAAATGGCCTTCATTTACCCAAAATGGGTTTTAAAGCATATGAGTGAACTTTAATTGACTCTAATAGTTATATATGTACCTATTGGAACTATATATGACCTAACATGTGGCTAAATGCGGGAAACTAAGTGAATTGAGCTTCAAAGGCCAAAATCGGCCCGAAATGGCCTTCATTTCCCAAAATGGGTTTCAAGCATATGAGTGAACTTTAATTGACTCTAATAGTTATATATGTATCTATTAGAACTATATATGACCTAACATGTGGCTAAATGCGGAAATAAAAGGAAATTAAGTGAATTGAGCTTCGAAGGCCAAAATCGGCCCGAAATGGCCTTCATTTACCCAAAATGGGTTTCAAAGCATATGAGTGAACTTTAATTGGCTCTAATAGTTATATATGTACCTATTGGAACTATATATGACCTAACATGTGGCTAAATGCGAAAGAAAATGAAATTAAGTGAATTGAGCTTCAAAGGCCAAAATCGGCCCGTAATGGCCTTCATTTACCCAAAATGGGTTTCAAAGCATATGAGTGAACTTTAATTAACTCTTAATAGTTATATATGTACCTATTGGAACTATATATGACCTAACATGTGGCTAAATGCGGGAAACTAAGTGAATTGAGCTTCAAAGGCCAAAATCGGCCCAAAATAGCCTTCATTTACCCAAAATGGGTTTCAAAGCATATAAGTGAACTTTAATTGACTCTAATAGTTATATATGTACCGATTGGAACTATATAGGACCTAACATGTGGCTAAATGCGGGAAACTAAGTGAATTGAGCTTCAAAGGCCAAAATTGGCCCGAAATCGCCTTCATTTACCCAAAATGGGTTTGAAAGCATATGAGTGAACTTTAATTGACTATAATAGTTATATATGTATCTATTAGAACTATATATGACCTAACATGTGGCTAAATCGCGAAAGAAAGGAAATTAAGTGAATTGAGCTTCAAAGGCGAAAATCGGCCCGAAAAGGCCTTCATTTACCCAAAATGGGTTTCAAAGCAAATGAGTGGACTTTAATTGACTCTAATGGTTATATATGTACTTATAAAAGCTATACATGACCTAACATGTGGCTAAATGCAGGAAATTAAGTAAATTGAGCTTGAAAAGCCAAAATCGGCCTAAAATGGCCTTCATTTACCCAAAATGGGTTTCAAAGCATATGAGTGGACTTTAATTGACTCTAATAGTTATATATGTACCTATTGGAACTATATATGACCTAACATGTGGCTAAATGCGAAAAGGAAACTAAGTGAATTGAGCTTCAAAGGCCAAAATCGGCCCGAAATGGCCTTCATTTACCCAAAATGGGTTTCAAAGCATATGATTGAATTTTAATTTACTATAATAGTTATATATGTATCTATTAGAACTATATATGACCTAACATGTGGCTAAATGGCGAAAGAAACGGAAATTACGTGAATTGAGCTTCAAAGGCCAAAATCGGCCTAAAATGGCCTTCATTTACCCAAAATGGGTTTCAAAGCATGTGGGCGAACTTTAATTTACTCTTATATTTATATATGTACCTATTAGAACTATATATGACCTAACATGTGGCTAAATGCTGGAAAGAAAAGAAACTAAGTGAATTGAGCTTTAAAGGCCAAAATCGGCCCGAAATGGCCTTCATTTACCCAAAATGGGTTTTAAAGCGTATTTGTGAACTTTAATTGACTCTAATGGTTATATATGTACCTATTGGAACTATATATGACCGATCATGTGGCTAAATGAGGGAAACTAAGTGAATTGAGCTTCAAAGGCCAAAATCGGCCCGAAATGGCCTTCATTTACACAAAATGGGTTTCAAAGCATATGAGTGAACTTTAATTGACTATAATAGTTATATATATATCTATTAGAACTATATATGACCTAACATTTGGCTAAATCGGGAAAGAAATGGAAATTAAGTAAATTGAGCTTCAAAGGCCAAAATCGGCCCGAAATTGCCTTCATTTACCCAAAATGGGTTTCAAAGCATATGAGTGAACTTTAACTGAATCTAATAGTTATATGTACCTATTGGAACTATATATGACATACACGTGGCTAAATGCAGGAAACTAAGTGAATTGAGCTTCAAAGGCCAAAATCGGCCTAGAATGGCCTTCATTTACCCAAAATGGGTTTCAAAGCATATGAGTGGACTTTAATTGACTCTAATAGTTATACATGTACTTATTGGAACTATATATGACCTAACATGTGGCTAAATGCGGGAAACTAAGTGAATTGAGCTTCAAAGGCCAAAATCGGCCCGAAGTCGCCTTCATTTACCCAAAATGGGTTTCAAAGCATATGATTGAATTTTAATTTACTATAATAGTTATATATGTATCTATTAGAACTATATATGACCTAACATGTGGCTAAATGGCGAAAGAAAGGAAATTACGTGAATTGAGCTTCAAAGGCCAAAATCGGCCTAAAATGGCTTTCATTTACCCAAAATGGGTTTCAAAGCATGTGGGCGAACTTTAATTTACTCTGATATTTATATATGTACCTATTAGAACTATATATGACCTAAGATGTGGTTAAATACGGAAAGAAAACGAAACTAAGTGAATTGAGCTTTAAAGGCCAAAATCGGCCCGAAATGGCCTTCATTTACCCAAAATGGGTTTTAAAGCGTATTTGTGAACTTTAATTGACTCTAATGGTTATATATGTACCTATTGGAACTATATATGACCGATCATGTGGCTAAATGAGGGAAACTAAGTGAATTGAGCTTCAAAGGCCAAAATCGGCCCGAAATGGCCTTCATATGAGTGAACTTTAATTTACTATAATAGTTAGATATGTATATATTAGAACTATATATGACCAAACATGTGGCTAAATGTGGAAATAAAAGGAAATTAAGTGAATTGAGCTTCAAAGGCCAAAGTCGGCCCGAAATGGCCTTCATTTTCCCAAAATGGGTTTTAAAGCATAGGAGTGAACTTTAATTGACTATAATAGTTATATATGTATCTATTTGAGCTATATATGACCTAACATGTGGCTAAATCCGGAAAGAAAATGTAATTAAGTGAATTGAGCTTCAAAGGCCAAAATCGGCCCGTAAGGGGATTCATTTACCCAAAATGCGTTTCAAAGCATATGAGTGAACTTTAACTGAATTTAATAGTTATATGTACCTATTGGAACTATATATGACATACATGTGGCTAAATGCGGGAAACTAAGTGAATTGAGCTTCAAAGGCCAAAATTGGCCCAAAATGGCCTTCATTTACCCAAAATGGGTTTCAAAGCATATGAGTGAACTTTAATTGACTCTAATAGTTATATATGTACCTATTGGAACTATATAGGACCTAACATGTGGCTAAATGCGGGAAACTAAGTGAATTGAGCTTCAAAGGCCAAAATCGGCCCGAAATCGCCTTCATTTACCCAAAATGGGTTTCAAAGCATATGAGTGAACTTTAATTGACTATAATAGTTATATATATATCTATTAGAACTATATATGACCTAACATGTGGCTAAATCGGGAAAGAAATGGAAATTAAGTGAATTGAGCTTCAAAGGCCAAAATCGGCCCGAAATTGCCTTCATTTACCCAAAATGGGTTTCAAAGCATATGAGTGAACTTTAACTGAATCTAATAGTTATATGTACCTATTGGAACTATATATGACATACACGTGGCTAAATGCAGGAAACTAAGTGAAGTGAGCTTCAAAGGCCAAAATCGGCCTAGAATGGCCTTCATTTACCCAAAATGGGTTTCAAAGCATATGAGTGGACTTTAATTGACTCTAATAGTTATACATGTACCTATTGGAACTATATATGACCTAACATGTGGCTAAATGCGGGAAACTAAGTGAATTGAGCTTCAAAGGCCAAAATCGGCCCGAAGTCGCCTTCATTTACCCAAAATGGGTTTCAAAGCATATGATTGAATTTTAATTTACTATAATAGTTATATATGTATCTATTAGAACTATATATGACCTAACATGTGGCTAAATGGCGAAAGAAACGGAAATTACGTGAATTGAGCTTCAAAGGCCAAAATCGGCCTAAAATGGCTTTCATTTACCCAAAATGGGTTTCAAAGCATGTGGGCGAACTTTAATTTACTATAATAGTTATATATGTATCTATTAGAACTATATATGACCTAACATGTGGCTAAATCGGGAAAGAAAAGGAAATTAAGTGAATTGAGCTTCAAAGGCCAAAATTGGCCCAAAATTGCCTTCATTTACCCAAAATGGGTTTCAAAGCATATGAGTGAACTTTGATTGACTCTAATAGTTATATATGTACCTATTGGAACTATATATGACCTCACATGTGGCTAAATGCGGGAAACTAAGTGAATTGAGCTTCAAAGGCCAAAATCGGCCTGTAATGGCCTTCATTTACCCAAAATGGGTTTCAAAGCATATGAGTGAACTTTAACTGAATCTAATAGTTATATGTACCTATTGGAACTATATATGACATACATGTGGCTAAATGTAGGAAACTAAGTGAATTGAGATTCAAAGGCCAAAATCGGCCTAGAATGGCCTTCCTTTACCCAAAATGGGTTTCAAAGCATATGAGTGGACTTTAATTGACACTAATAGTTATACATGTACCTATTGGAACTATATATGACATACATGTGGCTGGATGCTGGAAACTAAGTGAATTGAGCTTCAAAGGCCAAAATCGGCCCAAAATGGCCTTCATTTACCCAAAATGGGTTTCAAAGCATATGAGTGAACTTTGATTGACTCTTATAGTTATATATGTACCTATTGGAGCTATATATGACCTCACATGTGGCTAAATGCGGGAAACTAAGTGAATTGAGCTTCAAAGGCCAAAATCGGCCTGTAATGGCCTTCATTTACCCAAAATGGGTTTCAAAGCATATGAGTGAACTTTAATTGACTATAATAGTAATATATGTATCTATTAGAACTATATATGACCTAACATGTGGCTAAATGTGGAAAGAAAAGCAAATTAAGTGAATTGAGCTTCAAAGGCCAAAATTGGCCCGAATTCATTTACCCAAAATGGGTTTCGAAGCATGTGGGTGAACTTTAATTTACTCTAATAGTTATATATTTACCTTTAGAACTATATATGACTTAACATATGGCTAAATACGGAAAGAAAAGGAAACTAAGTGAATTGAGCTTAAAAGGCCAAAATCGGTCCAAAATGGCCTTCATATACCCAAAATGGGTTTCAAAGGATATGAGTGAACTTTAACTGACTCTAATAGTTATATATGTACCTATTAGAACTATGTATGACCTAACATGTGGCTAAATGCGGGAAATTAAGTGAGTTGAGCTTCAAAGGCCAAAATCGGCCCGAAATGGCCTTCATATACCCAAAATGGGTTTCAAAGCATATGAGTGAACTTTAATCGACTATAATAGTTATATATGTATCTATTAGAACTATATATGACCTAACATGGGGCTAAATGCAGAAAGAAAAGGAAATTAAGTGAATTGAGCTTCAAAGGCCAAAATCACCCCAAAATGGCCTTCATTTACCCAAATTGGGTTTCAAATCATATGAGTGGACTTTAATTGACTCTAATAGTTATATATGTAACTATTAGAACTATAGATGACCTATTATGGCCCTAAATGCAGGAAATTAATGTATTTTAGTTAAAAAATAAACTTACACAAGTGTTTTCCTATAATGATTTCTTCATTCCCTCGGGCACATCTTTCCATTTGGCCAAAATGCTGAGTTAGCGCACACATAACCCAATATGTTGCCCACACTTTGGACACCGTTGACCACAAGGTTGACCCATATCATCATACTCGAGCGTCATAGTGGTATTAAAATTCAATCCCTTGGTTGCACCACATCCTTTCCGCTTCTTTGTTGCAACCTTGCTTGGAGTTTTGGGGTTACGATTGTAGACACCAGATTTTGAACCCCTTTTTCAGATAAATAAAGATTTTGAAAAGAAATAAAATAACAAAAATCATCATGGATCGTGGAGCGCGCGCCCCGGAGCACGAGTTTTATTTCGTCGTACGTTTTTCCATTTTTGCGTATTGGTCGTGCGATTTCCATGAGTCGTAGTCATTAACTACAACCACCGTTTTAAGAAAATGATTCGTAGTATAATCATGCTCATCTTTATTAATTTGACGTGTTTTCGTTAATTGTTTTAAGTAAGTCTTTCGAAAAAACAGAAAAAAAACTAGTCGTGTTTAGGCGTTGGGATTTAAGTCGTATCCCAAAACCGGGAATAATTAGTTTTCTTGATAGTCAAGTCATTGTTCATTGGATAAAGAATAAGAATATATTCTTTATCCATTAATGGCACCCTTTATTTATTAATTAGAGAATAAGAATCATGAAAAGATGTGAGAATAAGAATCAAATCCCATGTGTAAGAGGGGACAATCCGGATTTTTTCGGAAGAATCGAGTGTGCGCCAAGCACACAATCATGCGCTAGACGCATGATTGTGCGCCTAGCGCACAAATGTGCCTTGCGCCAAACGCAGAGCCTTGCGCCTAGCGCAAGGCACTATGCCTAGCGCAGGCTTCTGCGTTTGGCGCAGCACCTTAATCAGTTTTGTTTGGCACGTTTTTCGATGCATTTTTCTTGCGTATTAGGATGTTTAGGGAAGAATATTTTCTGAAAATCTGATTTTGCCTTATTGATGAGAAAATCCAAAAAGAATAAGAATATTTATAATTCCAAAGAGATTTGATGATGTCATTAGGGTGAGGTCATTAGAGTGATGTCATTAGGGTGATTAAGGATGAAGAAAATCAGATTTTTGGGTGAAAAATCTGATTTTCTACCTCTTTGAAACCCTAGTTCACCTCCCTCATTTCTCCATAAATACCCTCCTCTTTTCACTTCAAAACCAAGTTGAAAAAAACACAATTCAACTTCACTCTCATCTTCTCTACTACTCTTCTCCTCCTTAATCTTTCCATCTAAGCAAAAATCATGATTAGTAAGTAGGCAAGTTGAAAAGAGTTCAACTTAATTTTACTAATTCTCTCATCTTCTCTACTCCTTTCCTCTAAAGAAATCACACTTAAGTAAAGAAAGTAAAAGTTAGTAAGATAATTAGTAAGTAAAGAAGTTCATCAAAAGAAGAAAAAAAACACAAAAAGAGTTTAAGTTAGTAATTAAGGGGATTTAGAAACTCACTTAGAAATTAAGAAAATCACAAAAAAAAGGTAGAAAATTTGGCAAAAAGGAAGTGCATCATTGAGCTAGCAAGGTAAAGTTGAAATTCTTGTTTATTTTGATTATCTTCTTAATCATCTACTAACTTTCTCCTTGTTTTCTTCGTATCATTTTTTTAATCTTTGGAGTGATTTGGGTATGTGGAAGTCCTAATAGGTTCACAACCTTAAATCACCCCACCTAGAATAGTCAACTCTAATGGGGAGACTCTTAGGAAACAATGTGATTATGTGATTTTACTTAATCAAGTTGTTGTTCATCACAAAAAATGTTTAGGGTTAAAAAATTCAAGACAAGTTGTACATAAACAACTCCATAAAAAAATGTGATGCTGTAATTATAATCACTTTCAATTTTGTACTTCATTTCAATTTTTCCTCTGTATTATCAAAATAATGTGTAGGATTTATTATTTTTCCTATGAAATTCATGATGTTTCCAGAAACTGGGCTTTGGAATTTCTAAAAAACGATACAACTTATTCTGCAAAACTGATTTTGTCTCATATCACCTAAACTTGTTCTGTCAATAAAATTCTAGATAAAATCATTTAGATAAAACTGAAAACATCAAGCTCGAAGAAAACATCAGTAGGTTTTCAAAAATATAAAAACCATGTTCATATGAATTTTATACAATTTTACATCATTTTTACAAAACCGTTCATGTAAATCACTAAATTCGAGAAGACTGATCTTTTAATAGATAATGCCCAGTTTAACACTTTGTACAGAAAGTTATGAATTTTGTAAGTCAGTTCAAGAACAAAAAGGCAATCTGGAAAATGAAATAAAGTGATTAACTCAACTTTTATAAAAAAATGTTTTCTTTTCATACGAAAATGTGAATTAAAAGTCATTAAATTTTGAGTTTCTCTTAAAATGACTCATTTTATCATATAAATATAAATCAATAAAAATTGTCATAAAAAATCAAAATCAAAGAGGTTAATTAATCTCTAATTTTTCACATATTTACAAATAAACATGAATTCCAAAGCCCATTCAAGGAAAGGAAGATCAAGGAGCATCATGGTGAAGATCAAGATTGAAGACTTTGTATAGATCATAGAATTTGTACATATTGTTGTAATAATATTGTTTTTTTGTAAATAGTTATTACATCACTCAATTAATGAAAAACATGGAGATGTTTATGCATAATTTTCATAAATAATTCCACAACTCTTTTTAATAAAATGAGCAACCAATTACAAAAATTGCATGTTGCGCCAATATATCATAGTATATGAATCAAATGACCCAATCTCAATTAAGAGGAAAAATTACAAGTCTAACTAAGTTAAATTGTATGATGATCCATATTACATTTTAAAAATGGGTTCTCCATATTCAAATGGATTAATCATACAATTTGAAATAATTAGATTGGTAATTATGATCTCTGAATTGATTTTAGGCCGTTTCACGTGTCTCGCTTTAAATGGCCAAATTCTAATTAGCTAAGCACAAAGCCCCAAATTCGGTCTCAAATTGATCATTTCTCTCCAAATGACTTAATAATCTTCAATTAAGATTATTTCTCAAAAGCCTTCAATTAGGAAGCAAACCTTCTAAGACCTCTCGAAAATCATTAAACGTGATTCTCTTAAACCTTGAATAATCACTAATTAGGGTGATTACTTTTTTGAGCGGTTAACTCAAACTTCCTTTAATCACTAATTAGGGTGATTATCTTCAATCACTATTTAAACCTTAGTTAATCACTAATTAAGGTGATTAACTTAACCCTCTTTAATTAATCACTAATTAGAGTGATTATCTTAAACCTTAATGATCATTAATTAGGACGACTATTTTCTCTTTTAATCACTAATTACAGTGATTATCTTAAACCTTAATGATCGGTAATTAGGACGATTATTTTCTCATTTAATCACTAATTAGAGTGATTATCTTAAACCATAATGATCGTTAATTAGGACGATTATTTTCTCATTTAATCACTAATTATAGTGATTCTCTTAAACCTTGAATAATCACTAATTAGGGTGATTACTTTTTTCCTTCCATATTAATCACTAATTGAGGTGGTTATCTTAATCATTCATATTTAAGCGCTAATTAAAGTGATTATTTTAACCCCATTTCATTCACTAATTGGAGTGATTACCTCATTTTCCAATATATTTGTTTAATTCTAAAGGTGAGTTATTCATAATCTGTTTTCTTTTCTTCCCCACTGGAATTGGCCATTTAGGGTGAGACATATGATCGAACTACAATGGTTTTGATCCATGAGTGGATTCCAATCCCGCAATGATTGGTACGTAGTGCAACTTCAGTGCTCAAACCTACGATGTACAAATGATATATTGGTCCTAAATAAAAATGGTTGATGTGAATATGTGCAAATTATGTGATTTTTCTTTCTTATGAATAGTCATGATTACTTTAAAATGGAAAATAACGCATTTAGTAAGAGCCCGTTCTGTAGAACGGAAGAGGAGACAAGTTCCAGACGTTCGCACCTCTTAACCTAAACCCGAACCCTATCTCATGGTATGAAAGACCAATTTTCAAAAAGCCTTATCCATATGAAGTCATCATCGTTTTAAATGATATTTCTTGAAATTGATTTTAAAATGATTTATTAAATAAATTTGTCCCTATTCAAAAATTATTAGGGTGGCGACTTCTTAGATGACATTTGCTTATGATTGTTATTTTTGCCAGTTATTAACTTGTCAATTTTTCGTTGTTATGCATTGCGTCAAAAATAGCGTATAGAAAACAAATAAAAGATCATCAATTGGCCAAAACCTCGCCTAAATCCCCGAAAAACATGTCGGGTTGCGCCTGGTGCACCGCCTCCACGCCAGACGCACGACTGTGCACCGCGCGCAGCAATGCTGCTTGGAACGAAGTATGTGCATCGCATGTTTTTGTCGATTTAGTAGTGGTGGTGGTCGATCCTATGTTCGGTCCATCTGCATTTGCATAAAAGCATGGTCATTCAAGGCGTCTCACCTAATTTAGGCATAAAAAAATTAGTCTTTTCATGCAAGGCCGAGTCTGTCCTAAAACAGTGCATGTAGAAAAATGGTAATGGTAGAGTTAGAATCATCATGCATATCTACCTTCTCCCTGTTGTCCAACTAATCTTCCCTATCAATCCTACCCTACTATATTCAATCAATTTCAAGAACTTACATATTTCAAAATCAATCCTACACCCTCTTCTATTTTACCTATTTCGAAAATATTTTCTAATCATCATCATACAAGACATTCAAAAAAATATTTCAAAATTAATCCATCATCTTTTCCTAACAAAAGATAAACAAAAGGGGTTCCTTTCAAAAAACGAGTTTCGAAAATTTCAAGCCCAGTCGAACACCTTCATTCAATTCAATCCAATCAATCCAATCCATTTACAGTCGTTTTTAGGCCCATATGCATTAGAGTCCATTTTGCATTCATATTAGGCCCATTTGAGCCCATGCATTCATATTAGGCCCGCTAGCATTAGAGTCCATCTTAGGCTTGTAAGTCTATTTCAAATCTAGGGCCATTTGCATCTCTATGTGAACCCTAGTCTATGTCAAGCACAGTCCAAGTCCAATACCAGTCCATTCCAATCTAAGTCCAATCCTAGTCAATTTTTAATGCCAAGCCCATGTGCATCTCCAAGTCTAACTTCAAACCAATATAGGACTAAGTCCAAAATTAGGACTATATAAGGCCCATCTCATTTCCTAAGTCTAATCCAGTGTATTTCCAAACCCATATAGGACGAAGTAAAAACCATTAAGTCTAGCGAAGCTAGCATTCCTTAAAGACCACATAAACAAATCTTGAGTTTAGCGAAGCTACTCGCCTTTAAGACAATAACGGCACCCTTTAGACTTAGCGAAGCTAGTTACCTTTAAGACCATAATGGCACCCTTTAAACCTAGCAAAGCTAGTTACCTTTAAGACCGTAATGGCACCCTTTGACCTAGCGAAGCTAGTTATCCTTAAGACCATAACGACACCCTTTGACCAAGCGAAGCTAGTCATCCCTAAGACCATAAAGGCACCCTTTGAGTTTAGCGAGGCTACTCACCTTTTAAGCCATAATGACATCCTTTAGACCTAGCGAAGCTAGTCACCCCTAAGACCGTAAAGGCGTCCTCCGAGTTTAGCGAAACTACTCCTACCTTACATTTATAGCATCCCAATTAAGTCCATAATGGCCCAAAACCTTTGAGTTTAGCGAAGCTAGTCCATCTTAGATCCATAACAACCCAAAATCAACGACTCTAGCGAATCCAATCACCCCTAAGTCTAGCGAAGCTAGTATTCCCTAAGTCCATATAGACAATCCTTTTGAGTCCAATTGGCTTGCATAGTCCAGTCCATTCCATATCTGCATATGCATATAGTTAGACCCATGTCAGCATCATGGTCAAGCCCATACTATTCTAAAAATCCATAACCATTTCTAATCCTCCATTCCAAAATCATTTCCCATCTCTATTTTCATTTCCCATTTCTCATTTCCCACTTCTCCATTCGTCATTTCCATTTCTCATTACGAAATTCATTTCTTAAGATTTACGAGGTCCATTCGATTTCGGTTCATGATAGGTTGTGAGATTATAACTTGGGAACGTCATACATATTGGATACAAGGTCAACCTACTCCCAGACTCATCAAACGAGTTATCACCTTTCCAGACAAGTCTTTCGAAACTTCTGAATCATTATCTGAGATGGGAGACACTTATGAACAACTTAATGCAATCGTGGCTCAGCTCCAACTGATGAACTCTCGTCTTGAGGGACAAGACAAAGAGATCAAGGCGCTGAGAGAAAAACTGATAACTGAGGAAGAAGAACGTGATGACACTCCACCACCACCACCTCCTATGAAGTCTGAGACAGATTTGAGGTTGGAAAAACTCGAGCAATTGATCTAGTCTATTGCTGCACTCGAGAGTTAAGCTCATGGCCGAAGACCCATATGATCATTTGAAAGCTTTCTCCATTTCTATGGCTCTTAAAGGCATGAGCAAGGACCTGTTTGCTTATGTCTTTCCCTTAACCTTGGATGCATATCCATCCAAGTGGTTCAGATCACTGAACAAAACAAAGCTGAATGATTGGGACTACATCAAAACAGAGTTCCGCAAACAGTACATATACAACACTCAGCTTCCTATTGGTCTCCGTTAGTTGGAATTAGCTAAACAGAATTCCAACAAACATTTTATCACCTTCTGAAGAGGACCAAGTCGAATGGTGATCCGTAATCTACAACCTAAATATGGAGAACATATTAAATTCCAACTTATAGAGTCTTTTACGAAGCTCTACAAAGTTGGTCTACTGATTGAGGAAGAGGTGCAAGCCAATAGGAACAAGGGTTATAATAATAACAACTCTTTTAAGAAGAGTAATAACAACCATTCTAGCTCTAAAAGCAACGACTTCAATGCCCTAACTACTGAAAAGAGAGGTTATCAAAAGCCTCAAAGAACATTCACTCCTTTAGGCATATCTCTAGAAGAAGCCTTCACTAGGCTCCATGCAAAACGAGCACTTCAGCCTCTCGGCCCTACTCCAGACGCTGCTCCTGAGAATAGATCCAAGAAGTGGAATCTTAATGCCTACTGCAAGTACCATCAAGGAAATGGGCATATGACATTATAGTGCTAGACTTTGAAGCACGCCCTACAGGACATGGTTGAAGATGGTAGACTACCAATTCCGCCTGCAGCAAAAGTCAGCAACAATAGCAACCCCTTAGGCAATGCTTAAATAATGCCGGGGCATAGTTATTTAACGCTAGTTTTCTAGGTTGAGTTGGAGAATCCATCTCCTAGCTTTTTCATTTCCTTTCCTATCGAGTCTATGTCCTTTAGGACTTTAATATTTATAAGGCTTGTTCCATTTTATTTCTAAAAAAAAAAAAATCGCAATTTCTTTTCAGTTTCATTGGCCTTCCATCCTTTTATTTATGCTTCTAATTCAATGATGAAACTTAAATCACCTAATTATCTTGACTAATTAAAGAAAAAAAAATCTGAAAATAAAAAAAAAAAAAAGAGAAAAATGGACATGCTTTGGATTATGAGTTATTCCCTCTTCCTCCATCACCTTTCATCATCCATAAACCATCCTCATCCATGCAAAACCAAGAAAAATAAAAAAAGATCCCATAAACCATCATCACCATTAGCCAAATAATTCTTTTAAAAATCAAAGCTCCACAAATATCCTTCAATCCTTCCAATACCCTAAACCAATAACTCGTGTGCAAGCCTTACTACATAAAAAGAAAAAAATATAAATACCAGGAAAAATAAAAAAAGTGAAAGAAATTCAAAGTGCGAAAAAAAAAAGAGCAAAAGCAAAAAGAAAACGCACATGACAAAAGCAAAAAATGCAAAGATAAAGAAAAAGCCAAAGGTAAAGTAATAAAAATTCAAACTAGGGGGCTTGCACACAAGTTCTACCCCTCATTCAAATCCTTCAATCCATCAACCCATATAATCCAAATCCATGGTCCTACCTTAAGCCATAAACCCATTCATCAACCCTAACTCCTTTTTCAAGGTATGTCCAAGCCCGCTACATTGAAAACCCGAATGGGTGGCCTAGCCAAAAGTTAGGGCACAAAATAATAATAATGATAATAATAAAATCAGATCTAGAACTACGAATGGTCTGATTCCGCAAGGATACGTAGGAATCCTCATCTCGAGGTCCAACCGCTTCAATAAAATAAATTAATCAAGGTCTAATGATTTGACTTTCTAGAATTCAGGAGCATATACTTTCTAGATCCCGACATAGACTCGAGTATGTACCTAGCCTCGTTAAAGCCTTTCCCACCTACATTTATTTACGTCACAAATTTAAACCTTTTTATTTTTCAATCCAAGCTCTCCTTTTCCCTTAAGGACTCTCCGACAAATCCATGATTTCTGGCGATATCTGACTTTGCCTATATCAACTCCTCAAAGAAGAATCCCCAATGAAAAACTTTGAACGATTCAAGACAGATCAACTACATTTCAATCAAGGCTTATACCGCCTAATTCAAGACAAGCTCACCCAAAGTGGGGGCTTCCTATATATGTGGTGGTTCCTCCAAGTCAAACTCCTAAAAAGTTGTAATTTGCGGAACTCGTTTACGGACCCCGGTTAATTACTAAAAACAGTTTTCGAAAGTCATTCTATATTTAATCATTTTATCTCTCCCTATATATCCAGATCTCCTAGTCTTGTAAAACCCTAACCTTGTATTGCATTTCATACATCCAAGTCTTACATAACCCTGACCTTGCATGACATGTCATCTTCCTTAGCCTTGCATAACCTTAATCCTTGCATAGCGTCTCATACATCCTTGGAGAGTCTAAGTTTGCATTTTTGCATTATTATGTGCTTTATGTGAGTTGTTTGCACCTATCTGCTTACATCTTTTCATGCAGGTAATCAGATTGCTTGTAGATATTGTCCAAGGCCGGTTATGGGCCTGTGCAAGCTGCCCAGCTGCACAGGGCCCCAAGATTTGGAGGGCCCCAAATTTTTTCAATCTCTCCGGTAAATTGTTCTTCAACCTTCCATAACTTCATTCAATTCTCCAGATTTTCTCCTCCTCTAATTACTCTTGAAATTCCCCATAAATGCTTTTAAACTTTCCATATTTCATTTTATTCTCTAAATTTCTCATTAATTCTCTTATTTTAACCAAAGTTTCCATCAATAAAGTCTCACCTTCCTCTATCAATTACAACCCTCGCTCTCTAGCTCTCTCTAACTTTCCAGTACTTCAATATGAAGTGTCAACAAACAATGCTTTTCAATTTGGACAATTATAATACTTCACGATTTGAGGATAGAGGACATGAAGTATGCATACTTTTCTTTTTCCTTTTTTAAATACAAGTTATGTGTAAATTACTGTTCTTGTTGTTCATCAATGTGTGCTTTTTTTTTAATTAATTTAATTCCAGATTTAGTGAGGTTGATATCAAATATTTATTGGCTAATACTTTACAATTCATGTTTTTGAAGGTAGAACTGTAGGAATTAGCTAGCGAAAACAAGAAATTGGAGTCTCGAAACAATGCTTTTAGTAAAAAAAAAATTGGACTTTAGAGTTTACTGTTTGAACTTTGAAGTTGAAGTGTTGTTGTATCTTTCAATTTTGCACTTCCAATAATTCGATTTATAAGATAATTAGAAAGTTGATATTCACTGGAAAGTTGATATCATTTAAAAGTTGTATTGTCATATTACTTACTATTTAATAAAATAGTTAGTTTTTTGGGTGATTCACTAGTAAAAATATAATTGTAATATAACATTATATGGAATAATTGTTATTATTAAAATTGAACTTCTTTTATAGGGCCTAATTTTTAATATTAGAACAGGGCCCCCGAACTATTTAAGACGGCTCTGATATTGTCCTACATACTAACTTTGTTTTGTTGAGATTGGCATATATAGATCAGTTCTAAACTGCCAGAGCGTTTAGAATCGTCCTCCGTCGCGACACTGTATACTTTGACTAATCGGTTTTTTGAACCTCAATCAAAGTGGTGGCTTCTGTAGACACATAATCGTGTATCCCCATTTAAGGGCCCAATGATGAAACATATTGCGGTCTTAATTGGTCCGACCCAAGTGCAGAGCAGTCCGAAGAGCCAAAACTATTTCAAAACGTGTTAAAACGTGTTTTAGTGATCCAAAGTTGTATTTTGATCCCAACTCTTTGAAAAAGCCCACTTATTTATTCATTGATAATTAATTATTTTATTTAAATAAAATAAATATTTTCAAAGATTTTTTTATAATCAAAATCAGATTTTATCCCGTAAAATCAGATTTTCGGACTTATAAGATAAAAGGAAATTGTCAAAAGCAACGCAGTGTGCTGAGCGCACCAGCATGCGCCGAGCGCGCAGTTGCGCTCCAAGCGCCCAAGCTTGACACGTAGACTTGTGTGTCACACAGAGTCGTGGGCAGAGAGCACTTCTCTGTACGTTGTACGGGCTGTCGATTTTATCTTTTTCAAAGCGTGTGCTACGTGGGCACTGATGATTGGTCATGTCGTGTGTTTGTGCGTCATAAAGCCTTTTGCGCCCGGCGCAGCGGGCACGTGAAGCGCAGGTCCGTTTCCCCTGTAAATAGCTTTGATTTTCCGAATTAAAACACCGTTGTTAACCTAAATATGTTTGATTTCACTTATGAACCTAGAAGAGCCGGCAACGGGTAAGCCCTAGTGGACTTCATAGTAGAGTTGCGAAATCTTTTATGTAAATTCGTAATCGAGAAAGATAAGGCGATTGTAACAGCTCACTCTTCCGGGATTCTAACTAATAACACTTAGCAATCATAAATCTCAATTATCATTAATAAAACTCAAATTATGTTCACTTGCAACAGAAACATAGCCTATAACACTATCCTGGACCCGAGGAAATAGGCCCAGAACATAGCTCTTTTAAGAAATCATTCCTAGAAGATGACTTACGTTCAATAACGATGCAAAAATGTGTTGGTTGGATAGATATTTCATTGAGATTTTTTGGTTCATTTATCTGTTGCCTTTGGTTACAATAAAAATTCATTCAATTTTCAAAAATAATGTAGGCTAATTGACATTCCTGGTTTAATTGTACCCTCACTCCAAATCCATGATTTGCTCCATGACCATTCCCTATATTTTAATAGGAGGTAACCACCTTTTGTTTAGTCATCAAATTTGTAATCCTTATTCCTTGCTTAATTCGATAAGATCAACCCAACATGGTTTATATATTTTCTTTTAAAATATTTTTTGTTAACACCAAATGAAATTCAATACCCATGAAACATTCCAAATGCATGCACAACTATTGTACGTTTCAAGATGCCTACAACTCTACAGTAATCTTCAATTTTTATCATTTCATTTCCTTACATACAATCCACACACCGATACAGATTCCATGTGCAACTTTTATATACTTGCATTTTGTTAAACATCTTATCCTTAAAAGCATACCATTGTGTTTATTGTTAAGGAGATAATTATCAAAATCAACAAATACGATACATAACACGTTCTTTTAGTAAGCGAGATACATAGAGCCAGGTTGTAATGTTAAGTGATATATAACTTTTGTGAAATCTTCATATATTGTAGTAAAACAAAGGAAAAACAAGAGAGCAATATAAATAAAGGCAATATGTTAATGCCTATAATCCTTTACAACCCGGGAGATCAATCCATTGTAATTGAAGTTCAACTTCCCCACACTCAACATTTTTCAGTCTCAAGCAAAGATTTTGAATTACCCTTGATTCGGTCCACATAATTTTACTTTCTTCAGCCAAGCAATTCTTTCTACAAGGTTGAACTCTTGATATTAGTGTGCCACTTGGAAGGTTATCCAAGTTCATCTTCAAGGCATCGATAAAGGGACTGATATCGAATACTGCTTCTCCCATTTTATCATCTTTACTAAACATGTCATGATCATAAACAGTCTAGATACATGATAAGATGAAGAAAAGATAATGTTAATCTAAGTGCCAAAACAAGAAGCCCACATTTAATATAATATAAATATTTCAAATAAGCTACTATCTGAAATATTACATTTAATTTGAAATTATATTGTAAATTTCCGTTCATCAACAGTATTTTTCTTAGTTACATATGAATAGCTTAAAAACTGAGTTCGTTTTGTTATATTAAAGTGTACATGACCATACTAAAACCGAAAAAATAATCGGTTGCATATCAGTGTGAACATCAACCTATAGATACTAACAACGTCAATCCCCCATTTAGCTTGGACATTTTTCTTACATCAGTTGCACATCATTTTAAACACAAGTTTGACAATTATTTTTCTATTACTTCTTGAACACAATACACACCTTAGCCTATACCTTATACTTTTTCATTCTCACCCGCCTTTATTCAAAAAAAAAAAAAAAAAAAATACTTCGTTATCACATTCATAAAAATAACAAATCTAAAACTCAATAACTTATATCCTAAAATTCAATTCCAAATATTATTCATAATATTGTTGCTTGTAGATAGATTATCATCGTATAACTTGGACTAATAATTCAGTTTCTTCCTAAGCTTATGTATAGAGAAGTTGGACTAATAACTACCTATACATTCATGATATCCTTATTCCAATGATATTCCCTTTGTATTAAGTTCTTGCATTTTGGGAAATGTAAAATGTATAGTAAGTGTAAGAGGATATCTAGTTATTAGATAAAGAAAAGTTGCAAATGTTTTATAACTCTACTAGATTTAGAAAGATAAGATTTTTATATTTCAACGAGGTCCCAATGAAAAACAAGCCTATAATAAGAATGAGAACCACTTTAACCCCTTAAAGGTAAAGCAAAAAGACAATAAAGTAAATAATATTGACTGAAGAGTAAATAACCAAATATTCAACTTCTTATACTTGAAATTTTTAACTTCTAAAGGAAATAACACATTAATGACCATAAAATATTATCATTGACAACTAACATTTCGCCAATTTTGTAAAAGCATTGTTTTTGATAAATTAAAGTTAATTTAAAATTGATAGTAAAGGAAAAACTAGTACCCCTCCGTCCCATAAAGATTTAAACACTTGTAAAGACAAGTAGTTTAAGGTGACAAGTTGTAATGTGGTTATCAAATATTATTTTATTAAAAAAGTAAATGTGGTAGGAGTTGGTGGAGTATCTTTTTGGAGGAGAGAAAAATTAGTTGGAGAAGATTGTATGTATAAGCCTCTTCGGTTTTGAAATTTTCCTCAATCATAGTCCTTCCTAATTTAAAATATGTACATCAAAAGAAGTTCAAAATAGCTAAAATAAACTTTCATATAAATATGTGTAGTGAAAGAAAAAATTTATGATTGAAGAACAAATTAAAATAACTAAAGCAGTTTTCATATCAATTACAAAATCAAAGACAAAAATTTTAATTTTACCTAAACTTTGAAATGCAATAACAACACCAACATCCATTAACAAGTAATAAAAATACCAAGAAAACAACTTCTTCATCAAGTAATTTTTATATTTTGTATTTACACCAAACGATATTCAATTAGAACTAATGATGATTGTAAATTACGTTCTTCAAAATTACACTTAAATGAAATTTAATGATAACCGTCAAAATAATCCACGCACGCATCGCGTGCAAAGAAGACTAGTATTATGTATGTCAAGGTTTCCTTTGGAAAGAGTACCGAAAGCTTAGAGATACCCAAAGAAACCCAAATAATTTTGTCTCTACAAGTAAATAATTAACTTGCGGTTAAAAATTCTATATGCATGATATTGATATTGGTGGAATTGTCATGACAACATACGTTAGTAATGAATTTAAGGAGGAGCGAATTTTTTTTTATCATGGGCGAACATAAAAAAAGTTTATAGTTGGAGAAGATTGTATGTATAAGCCTCTTCGGTTTTAGTAGGGTATATGAGTATAAGACGAGTTTCTCAGCAATGCTCGAAGGCCGAAGCAATATAGTAATTTAGTACTTAGTTTATGAAGTAAGAAAGAGAAAACTCGATAAGATTGCATTGGAGAAGGAAGGGGTTTTTCTAGTGAGATTTATGGTCATGGATTCAAGAGATAAGGTATTGAATGGTCACTTTTTCTTTGATAGGAAACCATTGATTACAAAACCATGGTCACCTGATCTGGTTTTGAGGAGGATGTTAAGACCTTTTCCATTTGGTTTCACATAAAGTTGGGAATTAATTATTGGGGGAGAAATATCTTCACAAGATAGTTTCACATCAGCTTGGTGATCCTATTAAGAGAGATGGAGCCAGTAGAAATCGCGAGAACTTGCAATATGCTAGAAGTCTAGTGAAAGTTGAGATGGGTCAGACATTTCCTAATAATATACACTTTATTAATGAATATGGAGAGAAACCTTCCATTCCTGTAGCATATGAATGGAAGCCTAACAAATGCAATAATAATTATAAGGGGGTTGGACATGCTACCAAGGAGTGTATATTAAAGAAAGCCATGCATGTTTGGGCACCAAAGCAAACTATTCAGCCAGATACTACAGTTACTGAAGTGGTAGTGTAACCAGTAGCCAAAGAGTAAGATATAGTGGATCAGGAGGGCTTTTAGAGAGCTCTTAGGCTTATAAGAGTTAAGAGTCTCAAATGTAAAGCCAATAAGCACTACCAACTCTTTTCAAACTCTGTGTAATGAAGAGGTAGATACAAGGCAAGGCAAGGTGAGACTATTGTTGCAAATGGAGCAAGAGTAGATGGAGAAGAGGGAAGGGGAACCCTCCCATTAAGAATGGATATATTGTTATGTTGCAATGTCCCGAAGATTGATAATGTCAAGAAGCATAATGATGCGAAAGCTTATATTGACATATTTTCTGTAAGTATTCAATGGGTGGTGCTTTTCATCAAATAAAAGATGCCATGAAGGTCGTAGAGTTCTAATTGCTGAGAAACTAAAAACTTTTACAGTTAACATAATTAAAGGTACTAGTCAACTTTTACACTCTTTTATACAACCTATGAGTGGTGTGACTGGTTTCTTCTGTACTTTTGTGTATGCTTTCAATGAGAGAGCAATAAGAGAATAGTTAATTATGGGAGGATTTGAAGATGCTAAAAAATTAGGAGCCATGCTTTTGTGTGGGGACTTTAATTTAATAGTGTAATAAATAGATATGAGAGAATAGGATCTCTTCAAAGAGAAGGAGAGATCATGGATATTAGGAGTTGCATGATGGAACGTGAAGTGGAAGATATAAAAAGCACTGGCAATTTTTAACTTGGAATGATGAACAGCAGGGGAATGCAAGGGTATTCTCAAAGTTGGATAAAATGCTTGCTAATCAAGCGTGGCAGGACATTTACTCATTTATTGAAGTTAGAATGAAGGTCACTTTGAGCATTCACCTGCTCTTTTCGCTGTATATTCAAGAGATAGGGAAGGTAAAAGAAACATTCAAATATTTCACAATGTGGAGACTGGCACCACAATTTAGTGAAATGGTTAAGCAAGCTTGGAACACTAGTATTTACGGCCCATTTAGTAAGAGGCGATAAATGGTGTAAATTTGTACTACAAATCTAATGTCATTACTTATGGTAATGCTACTTCATCCCAATATATTCATTTTCTTCCTAAAAACTCATTACTATCCATTACCACTTGGGATGGTGGTATTGGGTGGTAATGGAAATTTATAAAGGAAAACCCATGTTTTGTGATAAAGTTTCATTCCCATGGTCATTGACATGAGAACTCCTTTACACATTCACACTAAATTTCATTACCATTACCACTATTTATAACCACTAACCAAACGGGCCGTTAGGGTACTAAAAATATTTTGTTGTGTTGAAAAATTTGAAGTTAGCAAAGGCTGCATTGAAGGAATTAAATAATGTTGACTTTTCAAAATTGCAAGTAGCTGAGTTAAAGGCTTATCACCGAATGATTGAAGCTCAGAATTTGATGCACCAATACCCAAGGCAAGTTTGGGTTGAGGAAGAGTTGGCTGCTATCAAAGAGTATAAATTGAAACATAAAGCTTATGTAGAAGTCTTGAGTCATAGAGCTAAGACGGACTGGATCAGAGATGAAGATGAAAATACTAAAATATTTCCTCATACCATCGAGGCAAGGAGGATACAAAACCAGGTATACATCATACATGAGGAGCAAGGAGGCTGGCAAGATAATGCAATGTCAGTTATTGATGCTTTCATGCCTTATTACAAGAAGTTACTAGAAAGAAATTCTTTGCAGAGGATCAATTTTATGCAACAAATAGTACAAGATGGCCCTTTGGTAACTGATGAGCATAGAGTCAATTTAGATGCACCTAATACAACAAAAGAAGTGAAGAATGTTTTGTTCTCTATCCCTGGTTGTAAGGTTGTTGACATTGATGGCTTTGGTTCCTTGATCTATAGAGAGTGTAGGGATATAGTTCATGATGATATTATTGCTGCTGTATTAGATACCTTACAAGGAGGAAGATAGTTGAAATAATTGAATAATACAGTCATCACATTGATTCCTAAGATTAGAAGTCCTGACAATGTGAGTGAATTTAGGCCTATATCATGTTGTAACACTCTATAAATATGTAACAAAGGTCATTTATGGAAGATTAAGGCAATTTCTGTCAGACATAATCATTTAGAACCTGGGGGTCTTGTTCATGGGAGATATGTTGTGCAAAGCATAATGGTGATCTAGGATATGGTGAAGCATTATGGAAGAAAACAGGTTGGTCCAAGTTGTCTTTTCATGATAGATCTCCAAAAAGCATATGACACAGTGAATTAGGATTTATTGAATAAAAATGTTGACTCGTTTTTTGTTTTCCTATTGCATTTGTGGAGTTAGTTATGACATGTATTACTACCGCTATGGTTTCATTGATGATTAATGGGAATATGGAGGGTTATTTCAAGTCCACATGCGTCTTGATCACCTTTATTATTTGTGGTGTGTATGAAATACCTGTAAAGTATATTCCATAAGTTGAGTGCTTTAGAGCAATTCCAATTCCCTCCTAGGTGTAAAGAAATGAAGCTTACACACATGTGCTTTGCAGATGACTTGATCCTTTCTTGTAAGGTTGAGTATCCATCAATATATTTATTGTTGAGAGCTTTTAAGTTATTCTCTGATACTTCATGATTAAAATCTAATTAGAAAAATTGACAAGAACATCCCTAATTATGAGTGTTCCGCCAAATTTAGTCCCAACTTTTGATTATTCTTCACTAATACCAACATTAGGGTATGTTTTATAAAATTAGCCCTAGCAGGTAAATAACCTGCTACAACAGGTAAAATGCCTGAAACCACCAACCCGACCACCCATGCCCCACCCTTGAAACCCCATCCCTTGCCAGGTCTCTCCTGCAACCCCTCCCCCACCCTCAAAATCTCAGCCCCTCCCCTACCACCCCTTGCCCCATCCCCCACCCTTGAAACCCCATCCCTTGCCAGGCAACGCCGGTGCGCCGGTGGTACCACCACCAACAATAACACAATAATAGCAGAGGAGGAAGAAATGTGGGCAACCCTTACAAAGGAAAGAGAGAAATTTTGACTTTAGGGGCTTCACGGTGGCAGAAGGATCAAGACAAGTAATCTGGTATGGTCATTTTTAGGATTTGGTGAGATATTTATGTGAAATTTGAACGTTGAAAGAATAAGGCTTGTATTTTGATATTGGACAAAAAATTTAGATGACAATGGAAGAAATATTGCATAATTTTAGAGATCAACAAAGATCAAAGAACAAATTTTTGGAGAACATGAAACGCGAAAGAACGAAACTGAATTACCAAACTATGAATTGAATTGCAGAATATTTAAATAGAAATAAAGAGACTATTAGAGGAGCATAATGTTTTATACCATGATGAAATTGCAGATAAAACATCAATCTACATTTTATTACTGTTCTTCAACACCATATGCGGAACTGGACCTTTAATCTCCAGAATTAATAAATTATAAATGTCTTATTTCAATCTTGAAGGACATTATTTTGGTGCTGTTCTGCCTTTGAACCTAGCAAATAAGAAATAATACTGGGATAAATTCTATACCAAGAAAAGAGCACAGTCAGTGATGGAAGGGGAGGGGAGGGGGAGGAAAGAGGAAGGAAAGAGAAAGAGGAAGAAGGAGAGGGAAACCGGTAAAAGTTATTTTTCTTAAAATTTCAATCCATTTAACTAGTAATCAGTCCACTAAGACCATTTTTCCAAACAATACCTTCAAATTGGGACAATCGAGTAATAATCAAAAGTTGGGACTGAAAATGGCAGAATGCCCATAGTTGAGATTGTTCTTGTTAATTTTTCCAATCTAACTTTCAGAATTCAGCTATGTATGCGTGTAGAATGAAGGGGTCTGATATATAGAGAATTATTGAAGCTTATGGTTTTGTGAAAAGTACTCTTCCTTTTAAGTATCTTGAAGTACCTATATGCTTAATGTGAAATGCTTATTAAAAAGATGACAACAAGAATTAGGTTGTATATTTCAAGGAACTTATCCTATGTAGCAAGAACACATCTTGTTAAGCTAGTATTAATACGCTTGCATAGATATTGGGCACAAATATTATCCAGAAGTGTGCTTCATGAAGTGGAAATGGTGTGTAGAGCTTTTCTATGGAGTGGAAAAGCTTTTGCTCGAAAGTCAGATGCAGTAGCATGGGACCGGCCTGTTGTGCTGGAGTAAAGCTAGTGGTGGATTAGGCTTTAGAGATGTGTTTGTTTGGAATGTTGCTTGTTTAGGGAAGTATGTGTGGGCCATAGCTTCCAAACACGAGAATGTTTGGATTAAGTGGGTTAGCTAAGTATACCTTAAAGGGGAGGCATGGTGAAGTTCTACCTTATGTGGGTTAGTTTAGTATTCCAAATTTCTTCCTTTTTCACCGTCGGAATGAGATCATCGATAACTATCCATTTTTAAATAGCTCTTATATCACAGAAGAATTCCAATCCAATTTTATTAGCAACCCAGAGTGTCCCTTATCAAACTTGAGGACTTTGAGCTTATTAATCTTATCATTCCTAGTGAGGAAAATAATTTGTTGACTAGAATTGTTACTTCTGAAGAAGTAAAAGATGTAGTTTTTTTGTCTAACACAAAACAAGTCCCCGGTCCCAAAGTATTGGTTGCTAGTTGGCAACTCTGTCATTAAAAGCTATCAAAGCTTTTTTCCATTATGGGCATCTTCTCTCGTAGATCAATTTTACCGTTGTAGCTTAGATCTCGAAAATTGAAAAACCCTCTTCAGCAAACCACTTTAGAAATATTAGTGTACGTTCCACCCTTTATAAAAAAATTTCGAAAATAATGGAAAAAAGACCAAAAATTGTGAGGGGTAAGCTTATTAATCCCCTTCAAGGTGCATTTGTTTTTTAACGTCTCATTCAAGAAAACATATTGTTAGCCCATGAAACTTTTAAGAAAAAATCGGGAAAAGAACGATGGATTGCTATCAAGCTAGATATGAAAAAGGCTTTCGATAGGGTTAAATGGAGTTTCATTTATACAATGTTTGAGAAATTAGGCTTTAATCACCTTTGGAATAAACGGATTAAAGTTTGTTTATCATCAATGTCTTTTTAAGTTTTAGTTAATAGAGTCCCTGGTGTTACAATTTTTCCTTTAAGGGGAATTAGGCAGGGAGACCCTCCCTCCTCATATAGCTTTTTTTTTTTTTTTTTTAAAGAGAACTCCTCATATAGCTTTATCCTCTATGCTGAGCTCCTTGCTCAGGTTAATCAGTTCACCCTATAGTAGGGGACAAACATTTGGGTGTTAAAGTACAAAGATATGGGTCTCGTACCCCTTTTTTTACTTTTGCAGATGACAAAATGCTCTTTACAAAAGCCTCTCCTCATTGTTGTATTAATATTAAAAAGCAACTGGATAAGTACTGGTCAATATCAGGCCAATTAGTCAATTTTCATAAACCTGCCTTCCAATATACAAAGAATATCCCTGCTGGAGAAATCATTATGTTTCCAAACATCCTCAGGATTAAATCTTCCTTCTATCTAGGCAATTATCTAGGTTTTCCTATTATTGATAGATACAAGAGTCACTAAAAGTACCTAACTGGTGTGTGGTTTGGGCTTCAAAACACCAATTATCAAAATGGAAATATAACTTTCTCTTCCAAGCAGGTCGTGATGTTCTTATCCACTCTAACCTATCGACAAAGGCCGACTTTTAAATTCAATCTTTTCTCCTTCCTTCGTCTACTCTTTCTAACCTAGACCGAACTTTCTGGAATTTTTTTGGAACAATTATACCAGCTCGACTTCCCTTAACCTCATGGGATGGTTAGGATTTAGAAAGGCCCATATTAACAATATTGCCCTCTAAATGAAATTATTATGGAAAATTATTTCTTGCCCCTTAAATTTGGGGTTGCAATTGGTTTCAAAGAACTATCTGAGAAATATTTTTCTTTTTGATTATTTTCCTTCCGTCAACTGCTCATGGCCATGGAAAAAGCTAATAATCCTCCGGGCACGTTTAGAAAAGGCTTATGCTGGATCATTAATTTAGGCAACAACTTAAGTTTTGGAATGATAATTGGGCTTTCCCTATGCCAATTAGTGACACGATGGAAATTCCAGAAGGCATGGAGGAGCTCAACGTGTTGGATGTAATTTCAGCAAATCATCAATGAAATAAAACTCTTATTGACTCTTTGGTGCCTCCCAATGTTACTTATGTGTTGGATGTCGTCTCAGCAAATGGATCATGATGTGTATCGTGTGGTGGTTTTTTTTGGTATTTTAGAAAAATCTTGTGAATTTTAGAGAGGAAGTTTGCTCTCCTTTCAAAGTAGTAGCTCTAATTGTGAACTTTGTTAAGGATTGCTCTAACTCCCAGGTGTTGATGAGTAGCTTCTCCCAACTACAAACAAGTTAGTTGGGTCCTACCCTTCGGTTCGTCGACATCAAGAAGTTCGTTGGGTCCCCTCCTAGAAGGATGGTTTAAACTGAATTTTAACGGGTTTAAACTTGATTTTGGTCAACCTACTTTTGGTGTTACGATTAGAAATCATAAGGATGATTTGTGTCTTACACAGGTGCCAATGCTCTCTCATATGATTGCTCTATCCTCAAAGCTGAGGCTTCGGGGCTCATTGAAGGTGTCGAAGCGACGTTGTTTCTTTGAATTATTTTCTTAGTGATTGAAGGTGGTAATTTGACGGTCATCAATTCCACTAGGCGATGCTGGAAGGTTCCCTCGGAGTTGGGTCTAAGATACATGATGTCTACAAGGACTTGAACCGTTTTCATCGGCACCACTGCTTCAGAGAGGCCAATCAAGCTACAAATTTCATGGCGAATTTTGATCATAGTGTTGCTAACCTTGTGGACTGGTTCTCTTTTTCTAATTGTACGTTTTCTTCCATCATCCGTAAGGATGTTGTAGGCTGGTCTATATTAGGAGGCAGTCCTAGTGTTTTCTCTCCTAAACAAAAAAAATGTACTTTTCATTTAATATAAAAATTAAGAATATTTCTTACCAGCTGAATAGGTAAATTGGGATCTGAAACAGAAAGGGTGAGATCTTCATTCCATTCAGGATTCACATCTTTCTTGATTACACGAGTCTTCAGCTTCTAAAGAAAAATATGTAGAACATAAAGTGAATTAAGAATATACCATTAATATATTTTTATCATGAAAATTATGCGAGTGATAAAATGTGCAATGATAAATTATTTACCAATGATTTAGAATCAAATAAGAAGATTCTTAAAATGAGAAGAATAAGAAGTATTTTTATTGGCTATTCTCTTAACTAAATGTGAAACTTTTTTATCATGTGTATATTTTTTGACATAATGTGCATCTTATTTTTCAATAACAAGTACTTGGAGTTGAAAAAGTATAATATGTCTACTTAGTTCGAAATATTTGCACATTTAGTTTAAAAAATATGCACATCAATCCTTCTCATTTTAAGAAACTTTTTATTGTATCCTTGCCCTATGTATATATATCTAGGTATGCTTAGAAAATCATATGACAATCAAAATTGTAATAGGATTATTTTGTGGTATGTTACTTCCATACAAGTATGCTAATCGTTGTAATAGTCAAAAATTTGTGAATTTATACAAATAAAAAGGATGAAAAGGAGTATGCATCTTTTTTTATCATGTGCATTTTAAACAAAGCGTGCATCTGTATATATATATATATATATATATATATATTATGTATTCCGCTATTTGAAATAATTGTGAGCCTTAACATGTGCACTTTTACATTTTCCTAAAAACAATTTTGACCCTTTTAGGGGACGTTTGGTTTATGAAGGGGAAAGGGAAAGGGTTTAAGAAAGAGAAACAAGGAGAAAGGAAAGGAAAACCCTTTATTTAAAAATGTTGTTTGGATTGAAAAACCCCCTCTTCCTCTTCTCCACCATGTTCTACCCCCCTCTCTCTCTCTAGTGTAGCTGGCTGCCGGTCTGCCGCCTCCCTCACCGATGTCTTCCGTCGCCTCGCCTCACCGCCGGCCGGCTCTTCCCTCCTCACCGCTGCCCCTCACCACCGGCGACAACACCCTTACCATCCCTTTTTTTCTTTTTCTTCTCCACCACCATTAAAGGTAAAATTTGAGGTTTTGAAGTCAAATTCAACCATGAAAACTCTAGATCTAGAGTTTTTATAGTTGAATTTGACATCCAAAACCATAAGAAGAGATATTTATCCATCTTTACTCATAATTTTGGGGAAAAGGAGAGGGTAAAGGGAATGATTAAAATGTGCTAACAAACAACAAGTAAGGGAATCAACCTATTTGTTTCCCTTACCCTTTCCTTAAAACCCCAAACCAAACGCCCCCTTAATCCCTTTAGTTAAGTAGTGAAAAACTTTAAGAATTTGATATTTAACAAAACTATACATGGAGATATATCCAACAATTACATTAAAAAACTCATTTATATAATATATTCCAACTTATGGTTCAGAATACTACATTTTTTTGGGCCCTTTTCGAGAACCACATGATAAGAAGAATTTCCTGTGGACTGCGCTCGCAAAGGGTCACTCACCTAGAGACCCAACAAACCCCATATTTAGGTTACAAATTGTCTCTCCCTTCCTTCCCCATATAAAAGACCCATAAACTTGATTACTTAGATTATAGGGGAATTTGTGATTTAACAACTAGATCATTATTCTTGAAGAAGATATTTAGTGCTTAAGTTTGCTACTAAAACAAATTTACCTTTGGTTTCCTTGTAATTAGAATTTTGATATCTCATATTAAGGTTACAAATTACAATGGTATAAATTTGTCATAGAAAGCAACTTTTTTCTTATAGTATTGCTTATTTGAAAGAAAAACTTATCTATATATGGCGAAATTTTTTTGAGTTATTAACTCATTTGAGAAAACAAGGCAACATAGATTTTTTAGCGGCACAATGATAATTTTTATGTAGAAGTGGTCCGCTGATGGATTTTACCCTCACTACCAGTTACTATGTACCACAATTTTTTTTTTTTTGGCGTTTCAATAAAAAATTGCTTAAAATTAATTCTAAAACTAATTGTCCTCTTATTATTGTATGATAAATCACAATAAAGTGTCCCAAACATTCTATTTAATGACTCAAGATGTACTCCTTCCATCCCATAATATAGCGCTGACTTCTATTTTTTCACTGGAATTACGGATAATGGATGGATTAGTAGGATTCTCAAAAAAATTATTTAATGAAGTACTTTTGTCTTGGAACTACTTCTTTATTTTCTTTTTCCTTCAAAAAAAAAAAACAAAAGGTAATAAATTTTTCTTGTAATGGTGCAAATCAATAAATAGGAGCACACATTTTGAAAGAAAGGTAGGAATATTTTGGAAAGTTTGTGTAAAATTGAGAATAATTTAGTCCAAACAAATTGATAAAAAATGAAGTTAGGCACAATATTTTGGGACACCCAATATGCAATATAAGCACTATATTATGGGACGGAGGGAGTATATCATTTTAACATGAACTCTTACCTTTTCTTTGCCAAATTCTTTAAATAATGATTTGGAGATTCAATACAAAATGATCAAGATAAATATACGAAATACATTCTTATTACATATACTATACAAGCTCGTAAGTCGGCCTTAATTTTGATGTGACAAAAGGGGGAAGCCAAAGAAATGATGTATGACCTTTATACTCCCTCCGGTCTTTATTAATTTACCCCTTTCTATGGGGCACATTTGCCGATACACTAATTTGAACATTAATATCTCTAATTATCAATAAGCAAAAATTACAAAAATTTGATATTTGGATACTACACATTGAGATGAATCTAACAAGATCTCACATGACTATATTTTTTCTTAAGTACAAATCACAAGAGATAGTCAAAATCATGAATGTGAATAGTATCAAAAGTCAAAAGGGGTAAACTAATAAAGACCGGAGGTAGTAGTTCCTAAACACTATGTTTAAGAAGATGATGTACAACATTTTGTTACGCTACGACCGAAAAGATTATGTACGATCTTTGTTTATCAATGTGCCAATATGACCTCATCTCAGCCAGATTTACTTGCTTTAAGAAAACCCACGCGAGAGAAAACCCTCAGTGAGAGGAAAACCCTCAGCGTCCAAGCGAAACCGTAGTCGGGGGGGGGCCTGAGTCGCCTCGGCGCTCATTGAGGTGGTCGTTGAGCCCCTCCTCCTTCTCCGTTTCCCGTTGGCTTTCAGTTTTTAGTGGTTTAGGTTAGGTTAGCTGCAAAGGAAGACTTGAAGTAGGCGTCGTGAAATAGGGGTGGAATGTCACACCGCTGTTGCGGCAGCAGTTCTTCCAGCCTCGTTGCTGCCTTGATGCTAATGAAGCCGTCGTTCGGGGCCTTGTCGACTGGCAGCTTGATACCTGGAAGGCGCTTCATACCTAGTAGCTTTCGTTTTTATTGTTTGGCTTTCGTTGATTTAATCCTGGTTGGGTGAGAAATACTCGTTCACCTGCTTCCCGTGCCACACCTCCACCACAAGACCGTTGGACCGTTCGCGTTTCTGCAGTGATTGGATTAATTCGTTTTATGTGGAGGTTTTCATGGGTGTTGTAGGGTTGTTGAATAAATGAAGCTTTTTAGACCTGAAGGGTAATGAGGTTGTACTTCACTTCCTTGTTTACATTTTTTCTGCAAGCGTAGTTTTGGATATCAATAGGTTTTTTTATCTTGAAATTGAGGATGAATGGGGAAAAGGGTTCTAATGTGAGAGATTAAAATGGTAATGCCTTAGAACTCAGAAAAATGGAAGTTGAAAGTAGGGAACGAAAGGTTAGGGATTCCCCTGTTGTTTATTCTAAAGAATGTGAGCATGGCCGAGGAGGGGAAAGGTTTTCATGGTTTAGACGTATGTTCTCCGATTTCAGAAGTATTTAGTTCTCTTTTTAGATTGGCATTGTTCTTGAAGATCCTTACCTTTGAAAATTCTTATATGAAGACGTCACCCCTATTTGACCTGGTGGTTTTTAGCTCGTCCACTCAAATGCGGTTCTCCTACCAGAAGGAGAACCCTGAAATACTCTTTAAGGAGAGTAATAAGTCACCAAGGAATGTGACTTTTCACATAATCATGAGCCAAGGATTCCAAGTGACAGAAGGTTGTTGGGATTACTGATGTGTTGAGATGCAAATCTCGCCCTTGGTTGATAGTTATCTAAATCGAGAACGAAATTCGCTCCCCCATCACTTCAAGCAGGTATGATATATATACCCTTTTATTGCATGGTGCCTTCTTCCAAGAAGCTACAATGTCTTCAAAATTATCGATGATGCGGTCAGTTGTCACCGACATCCAGCAGAGTTATGATTCAATTACCGAACAACGAAAGCCTCTATACCGAGCAACACCTCAATAGTTTTACTTGTTTTAACTTAATATGGTTTGTAGGAGCTAGTCTAGATCTGTTCAATGTGATCTTATGTTTTGTTTTTGTTTAGCCCTAGTTCGGATGCGTGTTTTAGTTAATGCAAATTTTACTAATTTATCAGTCATTAATTTTCAGGTGTAAACTTGTGACAGTATGTCTATTCAAATAAGGAAAAAAAGTAAGGGCAAATTACAAGAATAAGTCAACCTCTCGACCTTATGCTCGTAATAAGTCAATCTTTAAATTAATTAAGATTTATACACGCTTATGAGGTTGTATTCTTTTAATCACTTCAAGTGATCAGTGACTAGTGACGAGTGACCGATGACGAATGACCAGTGACCAGTGTCTTATGATATGTTACGAGTGAACTAAACAATAGGTAAATTACCTTTTTTCCCTTTTCACCACCCCCACCCTTCACACCACCACCACCACTCCCATCACTACACCTATCTAGGACCACCATCACTTTCGCCCCCACTTTCTCCCTCCTTCACAAGCCACCACAGCACACCCACACCACCATTTTCTCCCTTCACCGTGAACCACGCACCATAGTTTACCAACAACACCTCTTTCTCCCTCTGCAGAGAACCACCATAGCCCCACCCACACCACCTCTTTCTTCCCCCACTTCAAACCACCATAGCCCCACCTATACCATCTCTTTCTCCCTCCATTACGGACCACCACATCCCTACCCGCACCACCTCTTTCTCCCTCCACTGCAAACCATCACATCCCCACCCACACCACCCTACGATGCAAAATAAGAAGAAGAAATAAATTTATGGAGTAACTCGACCCAAAAGTATGAGAAACCCTCCTCAATTTTACTCCAAAATAGATACTTAATACTCTATTTATATTTGACCTTCTTCTAATCAATTTCATCTTCAACAACAACAAATAATTTCATTTTAAAACTCTATTTTTGTTTGGGTGGGTGGTGGATTTAAGGAGGGGAGAGAGAAAACGCAACAAGAAGAAAGAAGCAGTAAGGGTGCAGCTGTGGTGTTTGCTGCTGGAGGGGTAAGAGAGAAAATGGGTGCCTCGTGTCGATAGTCGGTGGAGGGGTATAAACATGGAGGTGAAGGAGAGGAACAAGGAGAGGAAGAAAAGATAGATGATTATATTAATTAATATTTTGAATTAAATTTGAAAACCTATACCAACAAAAAAAGGACTCGTGGACAGGTGACCTACAATAATAGATTGTTTACGTGTTGAACCCATTAAAAGAATATACTCGCAAAAATCATGAATTAGTTTGAGTTAATCTAAAGATTTGATTATTTTGAGCAGATAAACTAAAAGTAGATTTATTCTTGACAATATTTCCTATATAAAGGTTTACTTTTTAGATTCTAAATTGAAAGGCTTGACATCTTATAGTAGTGTTAAGACATCGTAGTTTTTGAGCGATCAAAAAGTTGAATAGAATTTAAATAAATCAACGAGAAGCATCATTTGCAATTACATGAATTTAGAAAATTGTTTTTTGATGGTTATGATAGTTCAAAATATGATAAGGAAAAAAAGAGAATAACTTCAATTTGGTTACATTAAGATTTACAATCTTTGTTAATTTACCAAAACATACTCTCTCTCCCCTAAAAACCTAGCTTGAAACCCTAATCACTCAAGCGCCGCTTTTGAGCAGGCTCGCTGGTGGCCGCTCGCCTGGTCGCCGGCGAGCCTGCTCTGATCCCTTGTAGTAGTATTAGGTTGTCGTTCTTTTCCTTAGCGTCCCAAGGTTAGCGTCCCCATCGTACCTGTCGTTGCCGTAGTCCTCGTAGTTCCCGTTCCAGTCCCCCCCTGTCGTTCCAATCTTCTCCCTTCTCTCGGATTCAGGTTAAACCGCCTCCTTGTTGTCGTCCCTCGTCGTCCGATTACCTAGCCTAAGTCCTTCGTCTCCTGTTCGTCATCCCCCTCCCCACCCCTTGTTCGTTCATCCCCTGCTCTTAGGTCGTCTCCTTCACCGTCTGAGTCTTCCCTTCCCCTTCCCGGTCTGTGGTCGAGTCTACCCATCCCCTCTCCCTTGTTTCGGTTCGAGTCTCCCCTTCCCCCCAACCCCTTGTTTAGTTCGAGTCTTCCCCTTCCGTTTTCCCCCCTGGTGGTGCGAATTTTCCCCTCCCCTTTCCCCCCTGTTTCGTTGGGTCCTAGTTCGGTTTTCCAATAGGTTTCGTTCTGTGTTCTTCGTCCTTGCGGCGGTGTCGTCGTTGGAGTTCAAGCACCACAGTAAGCTCTTCATTTTCTTGGTTCAAGTTTATAGTTTTTTAGTGGTGTTTGTTTTCGATATGAGTATGTTGTTTCGCTTCCTAATATGCGGGGTGTTTCTGCAATTCATTAGAGGACGTTGTTCTTTTAGTGTTGTTGAAATTTTCTTTTATAGTTGGTTCTCGCAATCGAAAGACGATTGCCCCTTGGGTAAAGGATGGTGGTTTCTTTCTGCAATTTTAGAATATGTTGGTTTCCTAGAATCTTTGATGAATTTTAAGTTATCTCCAAAGACTGAAACCTTTTCTACTAGGTTTAGTATATTTCCCGCCTCAAACTCTAGGAATAGATCTTTCCAAGATACTAGGGTAGGCTACCTTGATTTTGAATTTCATGAATTCTCAAGATTGAGGGTGAATCCGGGAAGGAGTTCTATTGTGAGAGATCTTCGTGATCTTAGATTAGGACTCAGGAAAATGGAAGTAGCAAGTGGGGACCCAAAGATTAGAGATCCCCCAGTCGCTTTATTCAAAGACTGTGAGCGTGGCCGCGGACGGAACTGGTTTTGGTTTGGATGGTTGTTGTCCGATTTATCAAATCGTAGTTGTGTTGGAGAGCTAATAGTACTTAGTTCTCCTTTTAGAGTGGCATTGGTCTTGAGGACCTATGTCTTTGAAAAATCAAATATGAAGACGGCACCTCAGTTGATCCTGGTGGTTTTCAGCGCGTCAACTCAAATGTGGTTCTCAAATCAACAGGAGAACACTGAAATACTCTCCCTGGAGAGTAATGAGTCACTAAGGAATGTGACTCTTTGCAGATTTATGAGCCATGAATTCCAAGTGACAGCAGGTTGTTGGGATTGCTCATGTGGTGAGATACAAATCTCGCCTTTGGTTGGTTATTATCCAAATCGTGATCGAAGTCCGCTCCTCCCACCACTTCCAACAGATAAGATGTCTCCCGTTGTTGCAAATTGCCTTTATCCAAGAACCTACTGTGGCTCCTCAGTTGTCGCTGCTCGGGTCCAGCTATTGTCAACCACTTCCAGTCGAGTTATGAATCAAGTACCGAACAATGCTAGCCTCTATATCAAGCAGAACCTCTATAGTGTTAACTTTAACTTAGTTTGGTTTGTAAGAGCAAAAGAAGCGCTCAGTTTAGTGTTTTTATGTTTTTGTTGTTTAGCCTAGGTTGTATGCCGTGTTTTTAATTAATGCAAATTTTCTCGATGTCAAAAAAAAAAAAAGATTTACAAGTGATTTTGTTTAACTCAATGTAAAAGCTTCACTTAAGGTGGTATAGTCTCTTAATTTTGCAAAAGATAATGCGCTACATAGTGCTTGGGTAAAGAGCTCAGTTTTTTTAGGTAGTTAAGGTTAATGGATAAGATCTCATGCATTTTTATAAATCACAATAAACTTAGGTTGAATAAACCCCATTCTGGAAAAATATAGGTGAACTCAAAGGTGGTTGATTCAATGACTTTAAAAAGGCTGGTTATCAAGAAGCAACTATATTTTCCTTTCTTTTTTTATCATAATACATCCAAGTACTGTTTTCCTCTATTTTATCATAATCCATCCAAATATTATTTTCCTTTTTTTTCATATTGTGCCAACTATGGTTACTTGATTCATAATTAATGGATTATGCTTCCATGTAAGATTTATCACTCTATGAGTGAATTTGTTTTAGTTGAGAATTTCTCTTAAATTTAACATACTGCTAATTAGGCACTTATTCTTAAGGAGCCTCTATTTTCATTCTTCCTAAATCTATTATTAAGTAAATCTATGATTCATGCAAATAATTTTTTTGGCAACTAAGTCATATGATTTTAGGATCTTTGTAACATCCTAGAAACATCTATGTGTACCTAAATGAGATAAATACTTATAGATTTGTAAGACGTCAAAATTTTGCAATATAAAAGCATGCTTGGAAAGTTGTTTCTCGATCTGAAACAAAATACTCTCTTTATTTTCTTTTATTGTTCATGTATTTTCTCTTGGAAATTTTTAATATAATGTTCCTATTTTGAATCTTTCCACACATAGTTTCATCTTATGACTCAAATTCCTCATTGGTTTTAAGCTACAATAAATGTGTTCAAACTATTCAGTAGTCATTTGTTACTCTTTTACCCCCTTAAACTTTTGTCTCATCGGTTTCCTAACATAGATTAACTTAAAAGGCTGGTGATCCATATGAGAAATGGTCATTTTCTACAAATCCTAGATCTGTAAGGATTTGTGTTGTTTTCCTAATTATAGTTGAAATAGGACTTTTTGAATCCTCATTTTATTAGGATTAGAACTCCTAGTTTTAATAGAAAGTATGTTTATAATTCTAGTTGAGTTAGAAATACAAATCCTAGTTGGATTATAATTCCTAATTGGAGTAGGATTATAGTAGTAGAAGGAGTCTTTTGCTTGTATGTTTTTCATATTCTACTTTGAATATGTTTTTTCTTACTTTAAGCACATTAGAAGTCTAACTAGAGTAGGAGTCGTAGGCTCCTAAGATGGAGTTTGTTATTTCATTGTTATCTTGTTCTTAGTTTCCTAATCTTAGTATGCTTAGGGTTTTGTTTAACACGTCTATTTAAGGCTTTTGTTTCACTAATAAAAATCAGATTGTTTTTAATTAAAGATTTGCATACTTTGCATGAGTTAAGCGCAAGCTAACAATTGGTTTTCGAGTAGTGAACCTAAATCAGACTACTAAGACTTGTTTGATCAACCTCTTAACCGTCTTGAAAGTAATATCCTTATAGTTTCGTTGTTAGTTCATCACACATACTATAATCCACGAAAAGATCTAAAGCAGCCATGAAAATCACATGAAGTGGTATAAGAGCCAGGTTACTGGAACGGCGGTTAACGATGCGTGTGATCTCTAAATAGTGATTTTTTGGCTCATTGGAAAGCTAACATACATGGCTACCTTGTGTCAAATTGTCAGCCTAATCTGATCAGTACATAAGTCACTGCAATCACAAACCTTTGACAGAAAATTTCTGGTAGTTTCATTTACTATGGGGGATTCCGAGAAGTTTAAGGACTTGGTGTCAGCTTTGATGGAGCAAGTGACCACCCAAATGGCTGAACTGCTTGATGAACATTTAAGGGAGTATGAGAAGAAGGCTAATGACGATTCAGAACTTTTAGTTAAACTCACAAGCGAAAGGAGAGGTTAGAAGAATATTAAGGAGGCTGAATTGAAACTTGGAGAACTTCAGGAGTTTGATGTTACCTTGGAGCCAGATGTTTACTTGGATTGGGAGAGGCGTATGCAAAGAATATTTTATCATAAGAAGGATACTGATGATGGTCGATTTTCATATGCTACTCTTACATTTACAAAGTGCCCTATGGTTTGAGAATATGCAAGTGAGGCGAGAAAGAGAAGGGAAGGAGTCCATCTCTACGTGGACTGAATTGAAGAATAAACTTAGGAAACGGTTTATTCCACACACTTAGAAAGATTTTCTTAAAGTATAATTCTTTGCAACAAAATCACTTGTCCGTGGCTCAATACATACAAGAATTCGAGAGACTTTCAATGGCTTATAATTGTAAGGATGAAGATGAGCATAAGAGTGCCAAGTTTCTTATTGGACTCAAAACTCCTATTCTGAATCTCGTGGAATAATTCAAGTCTATAATTCCTTTGATGAGTTATGCTCACTAGCAAGCAAGGTAGAGCGCCAACAAAAGGAGGCTAAAAGTAAGAATCTCTTATCTTCTTTTACCTCTAAATCTAAAACTGTAGTTTCTTCTTGAAAGTTGGATGCTCTAGAGAAGGGGAAGCTTGCAGAGGCGTCAGTGGTGGGAGTTTTAAGGCAAAGTAAGGACCTTTAACTCAGGGGTAGATGGCAATGAAGGGAAAGCAATGTCTCATTGGAGGAACATCATGCGCTTCTAATGCAGTAGCAAGAGGAAGAGGCGAGGTTGTTGGCAAACAACAAGTCTCCTATTGCCTTTGAAGAGATGGAAGCTGCATTATCTAGCCCGAACTTGATGCATCCTGAAGGGGATGAAGTAGAGAGGTTCATTGGTTGCTAAGGCAAGTCTTGCACGTGGAGTCTTCATCCATTGAAGATCTAGGGCAGCGAGAAAATATTTTTCACACACGGTGTGTGGTGGGTGATAAGGTATGTTCTTTAATTGTGGATAGTGGGGCTTGTACCGACGCCGTGTTAAATAAAATTACTATAGAATTGGGGCTTCAAACAAGGGATCATGCACAACCCTATAAATTAAATTGGCTGGATGATGATGGAGGTATTCGAATGACAAAGTAAGCCTTAGTGAGTTTCAAGGTAGGTGAATACAAGAATGAACTTTGAAGTGATTCCATTCCTATGACTGCTTGTCACATTCTTTTGGGTTGTCCATGACAATTTGATAGAGATGTGCTTCATCATGGGAAGAATAATGTCTATTTGGTCAAGATGGATGATCAATGGTTTCATCTTGCCCCAATACCTCCAAAAATCGTGGCTAGAACTGGTGCAGCTCAAGGAAAGACGAGTGTGCTTGAATGTCGTGGCAGCTTGTGGGTTAACAAGAAGGAACGACGTAATCAAATGCTCAATGCATCGAAAAAACCGCTGTTTGATATTGGGGGATTATTTTTTTAATCTTAATGCTCAAAAGGTCTTTAACAACTCAAAGGGGAAGATGGAGAACGTGGAAGAAGGGTGATTCAAGGTGGCGCACCGAGAAAAATATAACACCTTTAAAGTGCTCTTTTGCAATGGCGTGTGTGCTTCTATTTGTGCAAATGATTTGGTTCCATGTCTAGATTATGGAACTTGAGGGAATGTTTTTCTTAAGAGGGAGAGGATGATCCATATGAGAAATGGTCATTTTCTACAAATCCTAATTCTGTTAAGATTTGTGTTGTTAAACTAATTTTGGTAAGAATAGGAATGTTGAAATCCTTATTCTATTAGAATTAGAACTGCTAGTTCTGTTCGAAGTATAATAGTTTAGTTTGTTTATAATTTTAGTTGAGTTAGAAATTCAAATCCTAGTTGGATTAGGATTCCTAATTAGAGTAGGATTATAGTAGTAGAACGAGTATTTTGCTTGTAAGTTTGTACTATTCTACTTGGAATAGATTTTTCTTACTCTAAGCACATTAGGAGCCTAATTAGAGTAGGAATAGTAGTAGGCGCCCAAGATGGAGTTTGTTCCACTTGGTTAGGAGTTTATTATTTCATTGTTATCGTGTTCTTAGTTTCCTAATCTTAGTATGCTTATGGTTTTGTTTAACACACCTATTTAAGGTTTTTGTTTCATTAATAAATATAATATTGTTTTGAGTTAAAGATTTGCATACTTTGCAGGAGTTGAGCGCAAATTAACAATTGATACTTGTTTGATCATACTCTTATTCGTGAGTTGATAGTAATATCCTTATAGTTTCGTAGTTAGTTCATTACACATACTATAATCCACGAAAAGATCTAAAACAACCAAGAAAATCACATCAGCTGTAACCTATAATTTTAATTAATTTAACTTCATTTAAAATTGTGGAATTTTACCCATTTTTATGTTGCATTGGTTTCTTCCCCGATTGTAAATAGGAACAATAAAATAATACATAGGGAGTAGAACTATATTTTGAGGATGAGGATTATTGGTAGATTTAATACTCTTATAATGCTAGTTGTTATTGAAAGTGATATGATTTTGAAAAAACGGGTGAAAGTTGGAATTATACATGTCGATTTTTATGTGAAAATAATCATTCTTCGTTTAACGGAATTAGGGCTTTAAAAATCTTAAAACTCAAAGCTTCCTAGACATATATGAATATTGAAAACTAATTATATTCCTTAATCTCATGATACCTAATGCTCATACTTCGTTTATTTTAGTGTCACAGTAAAAATTATGTTAGAATTGCTAAATGTTGACCATATCGGATCTAGGGCTTTCTACTTGCCTAGAGTTTGACAACATTAGACAAGTAAACTTATGCTACAATTATAACTTGTATTTATATTGAATTCTTCGAGGAGTAGAATGTTTCCATATACATTTAATGATTCTCGTAATTAGTATTATAAGGCAGACATTTAAATGTGAAATTCCTTTAAGAATTAGGACTATTGTATTATATTATATGCACCTCTGAAGTCACCATTGTCCCCCGAATCTAATCTGTAGTTTCTTTGACTATTGTCCAATGACTCTCACTAAAGAAAGCGGTTTCAGAGTTAGTCACTTTTTATCATCTAATGTTACACTAATTTATCATTATCTAACATAGTGATTGTTTTTTTTTTTTTTTTCAACAATCACCTTTTTATTGACTTCCTTTATAATTTTTTTTAGCTAAACTTATAGAAGAAAAATTTATTGTTCAGGAAAAAGAAACTAAATGCCTATCAACTATATGGACTTTTCTAACATATGCCACAAAGCATAGGTTAAAAGTATAAAAAATCTTATATAAGATATCATTATACAAAAAGTTTTCATTTCCAAATCCAACCAAACTAAAAAAATCTAACATAATTATCTCTATCTTAAGTAACTATCCTTATTTATTATCCCCAAATATAATCTTGTTTTATTATATATATATATATATATTGTAATAGAATCTTGAAATTCTTAACATTTGCCTTGTGGAATGTGGCATATGTTAGAGAAATCCTTTATATACCTTTATAATTTATCTCTTCCAACTTCTAATTCAAACGTTAAGAAATTGATTAAAGTTTAATAAATTTATAAAATATCTTAAGGTGTGAAACTATTGGTAGAGGAACATATATGTTTTTCTAATTATGTGCCAACAAATAAACCATATAATACATATTTGCATGTAAATATATTTTTCTTTTTACTAAATCAGTAAGTAATATATTGAAACACCCAAAACCTTTTACATACTAAGCCAAACCAAGGAAGAGGCAAACACACTATAGACTGCCTCAAAAACCAAGGCAGATTTGCATGTAAATATTTGTGTTTTGTAACCTATATGTTCGTGTATACACTCTATTTTTTATCATTCTTACTTTCTTGTGCGCCTTTTATAATGCATATTTTAGATCTTTCATTATATGTTAGTAAAAACTACAACGTTTGAGTATAAAAAAAGTACTAATTGAGGTGAATTGAATAAGACCCCACCTGACTTTTTTATTCTTCTTATAAATTGAGAAAAATTGAGAAGATTCTCTTAAAATTTGAATACTGTGAATAATGCAGATTTGAAAAAAAAAAAAAAAGAGGGAGTATGTTTGTGTGTGTATGTGTTTGGAGATTCTCGTTTCACGTGTATATTAATCTTCATCTTCAATTATGTCGGTAATTTAGGAGCTTTTGTTTGTCATGTGACACATTTTAGAATTTTTACATAGGAGAATTCGATAGGCTGTAAAAATCTGGTTCATTGTAGCATAAAAGGCGTTAAAATCATATGAAGTCAAGGAAAGTAGTAATGAAAAAAAAAATCAATGACTATATAAATTTACAATATTTCTAGAAGAAGGAAGTGTAACCTGTTTTCCCATCTTGATGACCACATATGGATCGCTTGTTCGAACATCTCGAATAGCAAGATTTATCCCTCTAATTATCTTCACTCTCAATAAACCCAAAAGATTTTCCATTAAAGATGATCCAGAGGATGGACGTCCACTATCAGGTGGCGTCCTTGGGGGTGAATTCATTTTTTTCCCTTTACAAAATCTTGGAGGCCCACTTGTTTTGACAAATCAAAGAATCCTTATTTCCTGTCTCCTGAAATCAAAAAATTGAAACTATTATATTCAACATTATTATTCCTGAATATCTATTGCATCTTCTTCATGTAAAATAAATTTTATTGTAAATAATAAAATTTTGGTGTTGGTAATCAAAGAGTACTATATATCTCATTGGCCCTTGATGAAAGTGAGGAATCATTCTAACCTTTTTCAATATAAATTTAAGATTCGTTGGGAGAAATAATTTGTCATCTTTGAACTGTATGAAGGTTTATCAAATGAGAAAAAAAAAGGATCAAATTTTTTGAAACATTCTTCTGTTCACTAATGGATGTCAAAGATAATGAGAAGCTGGAGAAGAACCAGGTAAATGGGTTACTAAAAAAAGTGAAGATTCTATGTAAGCTAATCAAAGGATTGGTTTCCGGTAGATACGGGTATGCTATTGGGAAGTTTTGATCATTATTTATACTTTTTTCTGAATAAAAGGTTAACAACTTTTTTATAGGTGTTCATACATGTTACGTTATTTTCATTGAAGAACAACCTTGACTCAATAATACTATAATTATACAATTGCTAATTAACTTCGCACAATGAGAATGAGGGAGTGGAAGGGTGGTAAACCCTTTCATCTTCCACCCACATGTTGTGGGTTCGATTCTCATCAGGGGGGTTTGGGGGGCTTTGGGGTAGGTTGTATATAGGTGCCCTGTGAGAGGGTGTTAATGTAATTTATCTTACCAAAATTTAAAAAAATTAACTTCGCACAATGCACATGTTAAATGCTCTTTGGAGAAGCATCGCATTTTATTTATTTACTTCACCTATTTTTTCCATCAAATTTATAATTTTCGTTATTCAACTGAATTATGATTGATAATGTAATATAAGGATTGTAGTACCGCAATGTCATTCTCAATTATATTGTTTCACATGATTTATTATAATGAAAATTTGTGGTCATTATTTTTGGATTATTAGTTTATAAACTATAAATATAAGAAATGATTTAGTATGTGTATTTTTTCCTCCATATATTTATGAGTGCCTGAGTTATTTACAATAATTTCTTAGCGTTTTTTGTTAAGGAATTAAGCATATTAGACTAAAAAAATAAGAATGATGAAAGGCAAGTCCAAAAGTTGCTTGTCAATATAAATGGCTATGTCGAAGAGACAAGTAAATCGGACTAGTATAAAAAACAAAAAAACTAGTTGCTTGCAAAAATTAATGGCTATCTCCAAGAGAGGAGTAAATCAGATTAGTGCAAGACAAAAGCCATACCTTTATATTTTAAGTATTTTGAAAAATATATACTATTTATGTAATCTTATGTTAGGTTTGATATAATCTGCTCATATAACATAAAAATTCTTTCCTAAGGAACATTATGCCTTTGAAAGCCATCAAGATGGAAAAAGCACTCCAATGGTCTTCTAGCTCTTCGACCCCCTTAAATTTTGGGAGGTCACCCAATACTACCATGTTAGACAACTTTTCCTTTAGGTTAGGGTCAATGATGTCATGGCCAGTAGTCATACTCTTGAGTACAAGAATTGATTGAATCAATTGCTCAAATTTCCCAAACCTTAGATCAGTAATTGTTTTTCCAGGAAGAGGTGGTGGGGGTGTCTCGCCATAGAAATCTTGTTATTCTCGTTCTTTCCTCCTTTTAAGGTTTCAGTTGAGCTATCATTGTTTTGAGCTCTTTGTCGAGTTCCTCAAGATGAGAATTTATTCTTTGGAGTTGTTCCCTGATTCCATTGAGTTGTTTAGTCATATCATCCATTGATGGTTATGTAGACTTAGAAGGTTTGTGGGGATGATGAGGGTACAATTGATGAGCCTTGGAGTAGGCTGACCTTCTTGCCTCTCTGTTGGGCGTTTTCAAGTAATAACATCTCGACCTATCTTGGATAGAAATCGATTGGACTCCACTTGTAAGCTTTTAAGATAGATTTTGAAAATGAGATGGATGATTTAGAAATGATAAGGGTTTGAATGAACTTGACCGTGATGCATATATGGGGTAAGACTTTGACATGGGCCTACATGGATGCATGACAAGCTGGTTGCTAATGGAACCAGATGAAGATGCAAATATGGGTTAGACTTTGACATAAGCCTATGCGAATGCTTGATAGACGCAATGTTGACAGGCCTAGGTGATGACGATGAATGCAATGGACTATTTGACTAACTTAGTTTTTTGACTAACTTAGTTGGACTCAAAATTCAATTTGTTTTTGCAATGGACCCCTTTTTTAGGTTTTTTTTTTTTTCAAAAAAAACCAAACTTGTTAAAAAGATTGAAGTTAGTTGAGATAGGGACAAGATTGATGACGATGATGAATATTTTTTTAACAAAACAACTTTTATTTCCAAAAACTGTGGAAGATAAATATAGAGGATAAGATTGATCTTTTTGAAAAAAGATTTTTAAAATAAAGATTGATATATAGAGGGAGGATATGATAGCATAAAACGATTCAAACCTCGTTCATGATCACTTATCATGATAAGACTTGAAAGATAAGACTCGATCTTAGATTGCTGTATGCATGGAAAATGATCAGTTTTGTAACACCCCGTGTTTTTTCACTCCTAATTTTTCGCCTTTAGTTACCTTAAAATAATATTTTCAATTAAAACTAAATATTTTATCATTAACATATTTTGGGCCGTGTGAATTTTACGTAACTATAATGTTTTATGTTGTGTTATATATATTTTAAGTGGTGAAATTTATTTAGGTATTATATTAGTTACGTTATTTATTTATGCAGTTAGGATGCGATTTTATTATACATCAACATTTAAAGTCGTTTTGGACCGACGCATGTGACGAATTTAATACGCCACTTAGTATTATAATGCTGTCTGAAAATCAGCTTTGGTGCAGAAGAATTCGAAGAGTTTATGAAGCTCCCAAAGACATTCATTGGTTCCTTTTGTAACCCCCCACTTATGATGCTTCCCATCATTAGGAGGCTTAAACCCTCTTCTTTAACACCTTTTTATTCCTAAAACTAGTTTTTAGGTCCGGGCTATGTCCCGGATACTTATATTATTCATCTATTAATAATTTAATTTTAAAATAATTACACCATATATCACTTGGTGTAGCGGTGAATGTATCTTAATACTTATTAATAGGTCATGGGGTCGATTCAAGATATCATTATACTTTTTCCAAAAAAATGATGACCAATCTACTGTTAGTTCATTGCACACACGATAAAATTCTAGTGCAAGAGGAAAGGTTCCACATGGCACATAAAAGCACCCTGAAATAAATTATATACGCAATCAAGGAATTTGTGCTATGATTACCAACTTCACTGACCTTCTTTATGGAAGTTGGCCTCTGACATTTAAACTCCGTCTCCTGATTCGCATTCTCGAACAACAACAACAAGATTTGATTAGCATCAAGAATAATTTGTAAAACAACCCCATTAGTTACGAAGTAGAGGATTCTCACATTCACGGTGAATTTCGAAAGGGGAGATGGAGCAAGGGGATGACTGCAAAAAAGAAATCAAATAAGAAAAATAAACTTTATGGCTGGAAGTAGGAATTTATTGCCACATTACTAATTACAACACATATCTATAATTTTGTGGAAATATGAATCACTGAAAGATGTTAGGTGAGATGGTGAGTCTTTGGAAATCCTTACCTGAGGTCAGGGGTTCGAGCCCAAGCTTTAGCATATATATTTTTTAAATAATGATCACTTGACTTATTGTTGATTAATAGACACATGACAAAATTCTAGTGGCAGAAGGAGGGTGCCACTTGGCGCATAGACGTTGTTATGCACACCTTTTAATATATTTGTATAGATATGATCAGAAATTCTCAGCTCTTCATACTTCACTTCATGGGCCACATTCCATATTATTTGTGAGGAAGAATTTCATTTCTCTTCATCATCCAAAATTTGCTATACTTTTTACAGAAGTTCGGGGTTACCAAGTATTAAAAAAAATTAGAAAGTGCTACCACGTAGAAAACCTTAAAGTTGGGGGCTACCATGTAGAATTTTCCTTTTTTATTACCTTTTCATGATGATGTAGATTTTAATATGCGCTCGCGCGCTGTTGGAAATAATTATGTATTCTAACTAATTCCGTGCACATATTTTCTTTCTTTATTTATTTTCTTGTTCGACATGCATGTATACTTTTTTATATTGGTTGCGATATTAATCACCTTTTATTTATTGCTAATAAAGACCTAAATAGATGTTCTAACGACTAATTCAGATAACTTGGACAATCAAGCTAGGTACCTTGTATATTGATTGTTTAATTTCAGACGGGGAGGCCCATAATGAGATGTAATAGTTCTAGAGAACTCTATCCCTTCATCACACATATGGACTCATCACCGTCAACTTATCCATCAACTTTTGTTGTTATTTGTTCTGAGTCTGGCATTCCCATATTGTCATTCGGCAAAAGCAGTTTTGAATTCACTTTGCAATAGTAGTTTAATTGAATGTAATAAGATCGGAGACACTTTCTGCCAATCTTGTCCCCTTCAAAAACATATTAAGTTATCATTTCATGTTTCTTTTTCTCATACTAATATGCCATTTGATATTATCCATAGTGATTTGTGGACTTCTCCAACATTAAGTTCTTCCGATCACAGTTATTATGTACTCTTATTTCTTGAAAGTTATAGCAACTTCTTGTGGACATTTCCAATATCACAAAAATCACAAGTTTCCTCTCTCTTCATATCTTTTCACGCTTACATCAATACGCAATTTGAGAGGGCTATCAAATAAATCCACTGTGATAATGGCCGTGAGTACATCAATACTCCATTTTAAAAAATTTATGAGTCAAATGGCATACATTTGAGACTTTCTTGCCCATATACCTGTAACATCCCAAAAATTTGAACTTGTTTAACAAAATTGTAATTATGATTAGTGGTTAATTTTTATTACAATGTGTAACTAAAAATTTGTTCTAAATAGAACTAAATAGAATTAAATTTCTTTTTTTGAAAGATTTGACTAAAACTAATTGATAAGTTGCAACATAGAACGTTGAGGTACAATTGAGTAAATTTCTTAGTGAAATAAAAGAAAAAGGAGGAAAGCTTTTAAAGTCAAAATGTTGACTTCCTTACATCTCTCTCTTTCCTCTCATATGTCAAACAATCTAATATTTTTATCATATTTTGCTCCCTAAAGCACCGAACAAACTATTTAGGGCAAATTTCACATTGAGGCTATTTTTTTTGGAGTGGGGGTTGACAATTAACTTGCGAAAGGAAATAAATTGCGTAAATAAAGTTACGAAATAAGAACAAAGGCACACAACAAGTTTTTACGTGGAAAACCCTTGGAAGTGAGGAAAAAACCAGGGGAGGATTGGTATCCTGCCAATTTACTAAGTTTGCTCGAGTTTGCGTGAGAGTACAAGTAAGTTCGCTTTATTAGCTAGTGAGCTAGAGAATAGTAGAGGTGAGTGAGTTGTTTTTACAATATAGTTAGTGAACTCTATTTATACTAAGAATGACAATGACATTGCACAAAGTAGTCTTTTTTATTCCTTGATGCTTATTGGCCAATATCCTACTAAGTAGGGATGAAGGTTATCTTCTATGAAGCGGTTACAATCCTTTGTCCACTTCTTCCTCTACGCAGCGCACTTCTTCCTAAGATGTAGGATGATCTCAACTGCCTGCCATGTCATCAATCCGGTCTTCTTTTATCAACGCAATTATACGGCGCCACTTCAACATGGAAATAAACACATATCCTTCGAATAAGCTGATGCCACGTGGCTGAGAAAATCAACCCCTAACAATAGCCCCTAATTTTCCTTTTGGGTGGCAAACCAATGAAGGGAAATTTCTCTTTTTGAAAATAAACTGCCTTGTTTAGTATGCCTTTATTATGACGGTTTTTGCATGCTTTGATTAGACACCTAACTTCTCTTCTATAAATGCAGTTTCTTGGTTCAAGATAAAGCTTCTCACTTCCATTCCTTGCTCAACTTAACTTCTTTTTTTCTCCAGGTAAATTCTTATCTTCTTCCTTCATTATTTTTGGTTTCTTTGCTTTCTTTCCATCTTTCGCAATTATGACTCACTAGGGGAAAAAAAAAGGAAGGGCTGCGCAAGAAGGGCTGCATTTTATTAAAAACGCAGCCCTTCTTGTATGAAGGGCTGTGGTTAGACTTCAAACGCAGCCCTTCATGGAGTATGAAGGGCTGCGGTTTTAATGCTAACCGCAGCCCTTTATGTGAAGGGCTACGGTTATCCTAGAAACCGCAAACCTTCATACACGAAGGGCAGCGTTTTCTAGGATAAGCGCAGCCCTTCCTATCCCATTTCAACCTTTGAGTTTTGCGCGCAACACACAGTAGCACTCACTCGCAAATTTCCCTCGCACACTCAGCTCACCCCTCTCCCTCTCCCTCACACTCACTCGCACACCACTCCTCTCCCTCACACTAACTCGCACTGCCATCACCGGAGCACCGACACATCGCCGGAGCGCCGTCCCATCGCCAGTGCACACTTCTTCTTCTCTTCTCTCAGCGTTGCCTGAGCTCATTCTTCTTCTTCTCCTCTCTCAGCGCGTCTTGACGCCACCACCACCACCACTACTGGATTGTCGGTAATTCCCCTCTCACTCTCTCTCCTCTTTGTTTTATTTAATTTCTCTTCTATTTTGTGTTGTAAAAACCGATTGTAGGGGGTGGGGGAGGGGCTTGTGGAGGGTGGGTAGGGGGTGGGGGGTCTTGGGCTGGGGATGGGGGATGGTCGGGGAGGTTGGGCATGGGGTGGGGGAGGGCGGGGGGATGCTTTGGAAGGGGGTGGGGGAGGGGCTGGGGAGGCTGGGCATGGGGTGGGGGGAGGGCGGGGGATCTTGGAAATGGGGTGGGGAGGGCTGGGGAAGCTGGGCATGGGGTGGGGGAGGGCGGGGGATGCTTGGAAAGGGGGTGGGGGATGGTGGGGAGGGTGGGCATGGGGTGGGGAAGGGTGGGGAGGCTGGGCATGGGTTGGGGGAGGGGGCGGGGGATCTTTGGAAAGGGGGTGGGGGATGGCTGGGGAGGGTGGGCATGGGGTGGGGGAGGGTGGGGAGGCTGGGCATGGGATGGGGAGGGGCGGGGGATCTTTGGAAAGGGGGGTGGGGGAGGGGCGGGGAGGCTAGGCATGGGGTGGGGAGGGCGGGGGATGCTTGGGCATGGGGTGGGGGAGGGCAGGGGGATGCTTGGACGGGGGGGTGGGGGGGGGGGGGGAGGGTGGATAGGGGTGGGTGATGCATTGTTGTGAAGGCATTGTTGTAAGTTGTAACACATGTTTGGTATCACTACTATCTTTCATTTTCTTTTTTGTTTTATAATGTAACTATGTAGATTTTTAGGCTTCGGAAACGAAAATTAAAGGTCATTTTACGCCTACATGGCAATGGAATGCACTCCACATTTGTAACACTTCTCACTAGCTTCGCCGCTACCAGCTGATGGGCATTCCATTGCCATGTGACCTGATTCTCGGGTCATTTTAGGCCTAATTTAGCCTTTTCGCTTCCGAATCGTACTTATCGAGTCATGTAACCCCAAATTCTTTGTGAACATGATTATATGAGGTATAATGTAACTATTGTGTAGAGTTTTAGGCTTGCATTTGTTCTTGGTTGAATTTCGGAAACGAAAATTAAAGGTCATTTTACGCCTACATGGCAATGAGGGATTGCGGTGGGGGCGGTAGTGGCGGTGGTGGTGGGGGTGTTGTAAATGTGGAGAGTCAGGTCACATGGCAATGGAAAGCCCATCTGGTGCTCTCCACATTTATAACACTTCTAACTCCGCCGCTACCAGCTGATGGTCATTCCATTGCCATGTGACCTGATTCTCGGGTCATTTTAGGCCTATTTTAGCCTTTTCGCTTCCGAATCGTACTTATCGAGTCATGTAACCCCAAATTCTTTGTGAACATGATTATATGAGGTATAATGTAACTATTGTGTAGAGTTTTAGGCTTGCATTTGTTCTTGGTTGAATTTCGGAAACGAAAATTAAAGGTCATTTTACGCCTACATGGCAATGAGGGATTGCAGTGGGGGGCAGTTGTGGCGGTGGTGGTGGGGGTGTTGTAAATGTGGAGAGTCAGGTCACATGGCAATCGAAAGCCCATCTGGTGCTCTCCACATTTAGAACACTTCTAACTCCGCCGCTACCAGCTGATGGTCATTCCATTGCCATGTGACCTAATTCTCGGGTCATTTTAGGCCTATTTTAGCCTTTTCGCTTCCGAATCGTACTTATCGAGTCATGTAACCCCAAATTCTTTGTGAACATGATTATATGAGGTATAATGTAACTATTGTGTAGAGTTTTAGGCTTGCATTTGTTCTTGGTTGAATTTCGGAAACGAAAATTAAAGGTCATTTTACGCCTACATGGCAATGAGGGATTGCAGTGGGGGCAGTAGTGGCGGTGGTGGTGGGGGTGTTGTAAATGTGGAGAGTCAGGTCACATGGCAATCGAAAGCCCATCTGGTGCTCTCCACATTTATAACACTTCTAACTCCGCCGCTACCAGCTGATGGTCATTCCATTGCCATGTGACCTGATTCTCGGGTCATTTTAGGCCTATTTTAGCCTTTTCGCTTCCGAATCGTACTTATCGAGTCATGTAACCCCAAATTCTTTGTGAACATGATTATATGAGGTATAATGTAACTATTGTGTAGAGTTTTAGGCTTGCATTTGTTCTTGGTTGAATTTCGGAAACGAAAATTAAAGGTCATTTTACGCCTACATGGCCATTGGGGATTGCGGTGGACGGTTGTCGGTGGTGGTGGTGGGGGTGTTGTAAATGTGGAGAGTCGGTCACATGGCAATCGAAGCCCATCGGTGCTCTCCACATTTAGAACGCTTCTAACATTGTTGATGGTCATTCCATTGCCATGTGACCTAATTCTCGGGTCATTTTAGGCCTATTTTAGCCTTTTCGCTTCCGAATCGTACTTATCGAGTCATGTAACCCCAAATTCTTTGTGAACATGATTATATGAGGTATAATGTAACTATTGTGTAGAGTTTTAGGCTTGCATTTGTTCTTGGTTGAATTTCGGAAACGAAAATTAAAGGTCATTTTAGCCAATTTTGCCTTTTGGGTCAATGGAGTGGCGGTATCGGGTCATTTAAGAGATTTTTTAACATGTGTATAGTCAGGTATAATCGTAAGCTATCTGTGCTCTCCACATTTTTAACGGTTTCCATTGTTGTCATTCATTTTGTACGATTTGGGTCATTTTAGGCCTATTTTAGCCTTTTCGCTTCCGAATCGTACTTATCGAGTCATGTAACCCCAAATTCTTTGTGAACATGATTATATGAGGTATAATGTAACTATTGTGTAGAGTTTTAGGCTTGCATTTGTTCTTGGTTGAATTTCGGAAACGAAAAGGTCATTTTAGGCCAAATTTTGCCTTTTCGGGTCCAATTCGTACTTATCGAGTCATTTAACGCCAAATTCTTTTTTAACATGATTATATGAGGTATAATGTAACTATTGTGTAGATTTTTAGGTTTGCAATTGTTGTAGGTTGAATTTTGGGAACGAAAAGGGCATTTTTGGCCTATTTTAGCCTTTTCGCTTCCAAATCGTACTTATCGAGTCATTTAACCCCAAATTATTTTTGAACAAGATTATATGAGATATAATGTACCTATTGTGTAGATTTTTAGGCTTGCATTTGTTCTTGGTTGCATTTCGGGAACGAAAAGGTCATTTTAGGCCAAATTTTGCCTTTTCGGGTCCAATTCGTACTTATCGAGTCATTTAACGCCAAATTCTTTTTGAACATGATTATATGAGGTATAATGTAACTATTGTGTAGATTTTTAGGTTTGCAATTGTTGTAAGTTGAATTTTGGGAACGAAAAGGGCATTTTTGGCCTATTTTAGCCTTATCGGGTCCAATTCCCCCTGCCCCCTTTGCCAGCCCCCCCCCCCCCTGCCCTCCCCTCCCCCCCCGCTGCCTCCCCCCCCCCGCCGCCCTTCCCTCCCCCTCGCCTGCCCCCCTCCCCCCACCGCACACCCCTCCCCCCCCCTGCCCCCCCTCCCCCACCTTGCCCTCCCCCCCCACCGCTGCACCCCCCTCCCCTCCCCCACCGCACAACCCCTCCCCCCCCATCCACGGTCCCCTCCCCCCCCCCCACCGCACCCCTCCCCTCCCCCCCCTCATGCCCCTCCCCCCCACCGCATAGTCCCCTCCCCTCCCCACCGCACACCCCTCCCCCCCGCTGACCCTCCCCCTCCCCTGCTGCCCCTCCCTCCCCCCACTGCCCGCCCCCTCCCCCTCCCCCCCCGCACTGCCCCCCCCTCCCCCCGCTGCCCCCCCCCCCCCCGCACTGGCCCCTCCCCCCTGCCTTGCCCCTCCCCCGTACAGCCCCCTCCCCCCCACCGCCGCCCCTCCCCCTGTACGGCCCCCTCCCCTCCTCGCCGCCTCCCTTCCCCCCACCCGCCAAGCCCCCCTCCCCTCCCCACCGCACGCCCCTCCCCCCCTGCTGCCCCTCCCCTCCCCACCGCACTGCCCCCCTCCCCCCCCCCTCTGCACCTCCCCTCCCCCCCACTGCACAGCCCCTCCCCCCCCCCCACCGCACAGTCCCTCCCCTCCCCCCACCGCACACCCCTCCCCTCCCCCCGCACAGCCCCCTCCCCCACCGCAGTCCCTCCCCTCCCCCCACCGCATACCCTCCCCTCCCCCCCGCAAAGCCCCTCCCCCTCCCTGCTGCCCCTCCCCCCCCCACCGCCCACCCCTCCCCTCCTCCCCCCCCCCCGCACCCCTTCCCCCCACTCTGCCGCCCTCCCCCTGACAGCTGCCCCCCCCTCCTCGCTGCCCCTCCCTTCCCCCCACTGCCTAGCCCCCTACCCTCCCCACCGCACAGCCCCTCCCCCTGCTTGCCCCTCCCCTCCCCCTGCACGCCCCTCCCCTCCCCCCCCTGCACCTCCCCCCCCCCGCACAACCCCTCCCCCACCGCACAGTCCCCTCCCCGCACTGCCCCTTGCACACGTAACCCCTCCCCACACCCCACCCCCTTAGTGGCAATGTTAATTTTACTTTTTTGTTATATTAATGCATTATTTGTACAATTTCAGGGAGATGGCGGATGTGCATACGGATAACACCACAAGTGGTGCTGAACACACTACCGAGGATGAGTCTTTCGATGCGGGAAAGGAACGGGGTAAATTGTCTCGATTTCGCCGTGAAGAGATAAATGCACAAATGCCTAGGAAGTCATTGGCGACTAAAAAGAGAAAAGGAAGGGGACCTACAAAGTCACTAGGGAAACACACAAATATGACTTTGGAGTACGATAGCATGGGTCAACCTTGTGGAAAGTGGCGTCAAAAGTATGGCATGCAAGTTGGCATTTGCATGCATAAACTCTCCATTTTGCACTCATGGAAAGAGGTGCCCGAGGGATTGAAGCGGTGTCTATGGGAAGATACCATGGTAAGCTTCAAGTACAATAACGTGTAGTTTCTTAATTATTTAGTTAAATATATGTGTAATATTACTTATAGCATATATATTACAACATTTGCGAAAACTAATTTGTGAACTGCGTTTTTTGTAGAATCAATTCAATATCGAAGATGATGAAGCCAAGAAGAATGTATTTCTATCCGCGATTGCCCAGAGATTCAGAGATTTCAAGGCTAAGTTAGTGTCTGGGTGGATCACTAAGCGGAGGAAAGTAGTAGGTACAAAGAAGAAGAACATCTACGGCGGAGAAACACAAGCCGATCCTGAGGCTTCACCGGAAACATCATCTGCACCATCCAAATTACCATTTCAAATATGGAAAACTATCAAACCTGAAGAGTGGGAAGCATTTTTTGCCAAGAAAACAACCCCACAAGCTATTGTAAGAATATTTTATTAAGACTTAATAAACTTAGATCCAGTATTATTGTATAGCACCGTACATAGATAACCTTTGTTTATAATTGTGTGTTTTAGGCAAGTCGTGAGAAAAAAGTAGCTCGAGTGCAAAAGCTAGGAAGTATTATCATCATTTGGGTGCTCATTCGTACAATGAGGCGAGAGAGAAGTGGATGTTCAACCATTACCCCACAATAGGGTCGACAACGGCAACGGGGAGTGGCTCAATGACGACAGTTGCACAGCGTCGGCAACTAGATAGAGTCCTCGATTGGTGGTGTTCGATGCATGGGGTTGATGCAAAGGGAAACAGAGTCTTGCCTGACCCCGGAACACAACAGATAGCCAACGCCATTGTAAGTACAGATTATATGGTTATATAAGGTATATATAATATAACTTTTGCGCTCACAAGCATTTCTCTCTTATACTTATGTAGATTGGCTTGAAGGAAAAAGAGGCAACTGGTGAGTTCACTCCTAAAGGACACATTGATGCATTGCACGAAACTTTAGGACCGGACCACAGTGGACGCGTGAGGGGCGTAGGAGGTGTCCGCCTCGGTTTGAGAAAGGTATATGGTGATCAATACACTACAGCGACAAAATCAAGTGTAAGTAGTGTGAATTCGGCAGCGTCAGTAGATGTGGAGGCTATGAAAGCTGCAATTCGAGAGGAGTTAAGGGAGGAGATGACCCATAACTTCAACGCCATTTTGGAACAAATGGGTTTACCGACTTTTGCTGCATTCAAGAAGGGTAGTGATACTACACCTAGCCAGCCTGATCCACCTGTAGGACCCGAGTTGAAGGTAATCACTTAATCCCTTTGCTTTGTTAAACAACTATTGTTACGTTCTTAAATGCATGAAATTCTTACTATATATATGTTGTTTCATAGACTAACTATAAATAGAGTTTTATTTACAGGAAGAGACACCATGTGAACTATTAGCTCGAGGAGATGGTTATGATAGTTTCATCCTCGTAGCTCATGGCCATGCACAACCCCCTAGTGACCGAGTACGATTGCATAACCAGTTAGTGGATCATAATCACTATGTGGTCACCCTCAATGAAATTGTGTCAGGTTTCGAAGAATTACCTCTTCCGCTGCCGAAGCCAGAAGTTGGTCTACAGTTACTAAATGATGCCCTTGGCAGTTATGTTCTGTGGCCGCGTGCATTGGTGCGGTTTTCAGATGAGGTACAATGATTAACATTCATATATATATATATGCGTGTTTTCTTTTATAGTTCCTATGATAGTCAGTAATATCTTTACTTTTAACTAAATACTAGGTTTGGGGGAAGGCCGACTCACATGCCAGGAAGGGAAAGAAGGCATGTTCACCTTATAAGAAAGCAAGTTTACGTGATGAAGGTGAACGAAATGTGGTGACGGGAAATGTTTCTAAGGCAAAAAATCCACTTATTATCGATCCAGAGGTGGTGCGGAGCCTTACTACGCCATGCTTTTGGTTACATGAGTGCGCTAGCGATTTACCCGATGAAAGCGCAATTGAGGTTGCTTTGGGGGAGCAACAATTCCACTACCTTGAGGACTCATCGACATTCATTTCGAAGGTTGATATTAAAGAATTCTTATGTGGGGTAGAGTTGAATGTTTCCATGATACAAACATTCATGAGGTAATACATAAGTATATAAATTAAATATACACATACATATATATGCCTTAAGTAGTTTTCAAATCCATAATAAGTAATTGTTGGTTTACTTTTAATATAATCAATATAATTTCTCAGGTTATTGTACAATGAATTGCTTGCAACATCTAGTGCAATGTTTGGTTGGTTATGTCGAAACATAATACGAGATGACAATTGCTTACAAAACAAAGCCGAAGTGAAAGAGTATCTCGACATGAGTTTCAAAGCATCATCTCGTTTTGGATATCATCAGATCATTCTTGTTCCTTATATTGAAAAGTATGCTTGTTAAACTCGCTTTACTTTTATTATTCGATACATAAATTGACCTATTAATTGTTCTACGATTAATAATAACTATATTTTCTTGTTGTAGGGCTCATTGGACACTGCTTGCGATATGTTTGTCACGTAACGAAGTCTACCACTTTGATTCTTTGCGTCGACAACCACCACGGACCTTACTAATCAAATCATTGTTAAATAGGTAGCCTAATCGAAACTCAATATATGCGCACTTATTAATATTACACATTATTCATCATCTTTAAATATATAAACAGTTAGTACATCTAATCTTATAATAATGTTGTTGATGTAGTGTGATGAAGCATATTAGTGCAACGGGACTTCGAGCACCAAAAGCTCCCTGTTTGGATATCGATCGAGGTAACATGACTAATTTATTTGTCCTTATATAGAAACACTTTTAGCCACATACTACACATCTAATTAACATGAATGTCATTGGATGCATCCTTTGGTGAACATTTAGTGTCCGCAACAAGAAGATGGACTTGCATGTGGCTATTACGTGCTGAGGTACATGTTCGATATCGTCAACCAGTGCACTAACGCCGATGATCTTCAAAAGGTATGTAACTTATTAGTATATGTTAGTTTAGATTAGATCAATTGGTAATAAGTATTAATTGGTTTAGAAACCAAAGTAGCACATGCATATATTTGGTACGAAAATGTCATTTCTAGGCCTATTTTTGCCTTTTACGCTTCCAAATCATATTTATCGAGTCATTTAACCCCAAATTCATTTTTAACATGATTGTATGAGGCATAATGTAATTATTGTGTAGATTTTTAGGTTTGCAATTGTTGTAGGTTGAATTTTGGGAACAAAAAGGGCATTTTAGGCCTATTTTTGCCTTTTCGCGTCTAATTCGTACTTATCGCTTCATTTAACTCCATTTTCTTTTTCAATATGATAATATAAGGTATAATATAACTAGTGTGTCGAGTTTTAGGCTTGCATTTGTTTTTTATTGAATTTCGGGAAGGTATATGTCATTTTTAGAACTACTAACTACGGTACGTAAATGATTGAATTCTTATATTATGTGTTTATTCCTTGGTTGTTTTGCAAGGTTTATATGAATAACACACCACGCTTGAGGGCCTTCACCACAGATGAATTACATGAAGTTCGGGATAAGTTGGCGTCCCACATTTGCGATGATTGCTTATGATACATCTACTAGTTTGTATTAATTCTATGTACATTTTTCACATTATTAAATATATATATTTTTAAAGTTAATTATTATATTACGTTCAAAAACTTGTCATATATTATTATTGCAATTTTATCGTTTTTTTTTTGTGTCGAAGGGAGGTTTTGGGCGGTGGTGGGGTGGGGGCCATGGTGGTGGGGTCGACTGGCCGGGCTATGGGGCTGGTTGGGTCTTGGGGTGGCTGGCAGCAATGGGTGGAGGAGGTGGCGAGAGGGTGGCCTGTGGTGGGGGTGCGGGGAGTGAAGGGGGGGTGGGGGGGGGTGGGGGCGGGGCGGGGGAGTGCGGGGGTGGGCGGGTGTGGGGTGGGGGTGGGAGTGCGGGGGTGGGGCAGGGGTGGGGGGCAGGGGTGGGGGCGGGCGGGGAGTGCGGGGGTGTGGGCGGGTGGGGTGGGGGTGGGGGGTGGGGTGGGAGTGCGGGGGGTGGGCGGGGGGTGGGGGTGGGGGCGGGGGGTGGGCGGGGGATGGGGGTCTTGGGGTGGGCGGGGGTGGGGTGTACCGGCCTGGGGTTGGCGGGGGTGGGCGGGGGGTGGGGGTGTCTGGGGTGGGCAGGGGGGGGGGTGTCTTGGGGGGGGGTGGGGTGTACTGCTGGGCCGGGGGGGTGGGCGGGGGGTGGAGGGTGCAATTTATTTTTTTTTAAAAAAAACTTGAATGTGAAGGGCTGCGGTTTTAAGACTAAACCGCAGCCCTTCACATTAATAGGGCTGCGGTTTAGGCTTAAAACCGCAGCCCTTCATACATAGAAGGGCTGCGGTTTAAGCCGAAAACGCAGCCCTTCATCCTTAGAAGGGCTGCGTTTTTGGCCTAAACCGCAGCCCTTCGTTGTGAAGGGCTGCGGTTAAATCTATTGAAGGGCTGCTGGCCAAAAACGCAGCCCTTAGGGCTGTTGGCCAAAAACGCAGCCCTTAGGGCTGTTTTGACCGCAGCCCTTCCTTGTTTTTGCACTAGTGACTAGAGCTAACCCTAAAGGTTCCTCAAAGAACAATTCTCCTGAAAACACAAAAAAGTTCCAACCTCTGAAAATTTTTGAGAGTAGAAATATCATAACTTGCGAACTAGTTAAGGCTGACTTGAAGCAAATTCAGCGGAACTTTGGGTTTCCTTAGGGCGCAAACATTAAGTTGCCCACTAGGGATGAGAGGATTGATTGGGTGCGTTGGGGTTGGATTACGTTTTATGATTACCTGTTCGTGAAATTAGGGAAGAAATTCACAGAATCTTCTTTCATCCTCCAATTCTTTGTAGCCACAGACATAACACCTTGCCAACTTCTTCCGAGGGCATGGAGGATCTTGACAGGGGTTGAAACCCTTGCTCAAAACTTAGGCATACATTTCAACGTTGATGATCTTTCTTATACTTACCATGTCAAATCTTTCGGCAAAGGGCGATTTACCCTAGGTGTGAGAGAAAAGTGCGATGCCTTAGTTGAGACGACCAACAAGGGTCATGACAGAGGTTGGGTAGGGAGGTTCTTTTTTGTGAAAGCAGACTCCATAGGCGACATTGGGCCTCTTTTCAAGGATACCTAGAGAGTGGAAGGTATTTTTACTTCTTGATTTTGTAATTTGCACTTCCGAATTAAACATTTGCTCACACTCTTTGCTTAGTAGGTGCCTCTTTGAATTCCAGCGGCCGTGTGCAATCTTCGAGTTTCAAAAATCTAATCTTGGCTCTTAGTTCTAAGAAGAGGATGTTCCCTAGTACTCCTGCCAAAGCCAACTTGCCTGCTGAAGCAGATTCATGTGATTCGCCCGAAAAGAAAAGCGCAAGAACTCGCTTTACCTCCAACATGTCTTGTGGTATTTCTCGCAAATTTTTCAATTTTCAAGTTGCTACAATAAATTGTTTCTATGCCGCTTTCTATTTAAGTTACCTATTTATTCCTTGGTAGACACTACTGCATCCCAACGTGGAGCCCCACTCTCCAACTCTAACCTTATCTCAAGGATGCGCAACAGAAACGGGCTGCCGGCTACGCCCGTTAGTTCAATTGCACCAATTCGTCCTCACATCTTCCAAAATGTTCGCCATGCTACAACAACCCCTGTAGCTACCACATCTTTATCTGGTCATAAGAGGAAAAGCATGGAAATTGAAGTTTCGGAAGACTTTGCTCAATCGCTGCTGATGCTCCACTTATATGGCCTCATGCTAAAAGCCTGTTGTTCCCTGCTGCTAAGGCGCGTCACGAGACCATGACTCCTACCACAGTTGCTTTAGAGGGGATTGGACTTTCAGTATAGGTACTTTTATTCTAATTTTTACAAGCATTTTACTTTCTTTGCCCTTATTTTGACTTTCTTATAATCTTCCCTTTCGCTTCAGTGCTTGCAAGCTTTCCTATTTGCGGCGCAAAATTTAATTGACATGGTAACCAAAGTTGCAACTTTTACCAAAGATAAGAGTAACGCTGAAGAGAGATGTATGCATTGGATGGGGATACTGAAGGTGGAGCAAGAGGAGGTGTAGCGCCTGAAGGGAGAGTTGGAAAAAGCTGCGAAGGAAGCAGAATAGAAGTATAACGAGCATCTTGATGAAATGGGCATGCAGTCCAGGCTAGCAAGGGTGGAGGCCATGGCAGAGTTTGTTGAAGGGAAGCATGTGTCTTGGGATACTGCTGTAGAGAGATTGGCGTATGAAGATGCCAAGAAGCATCATGACACAAAAGTTGGTGTGGATGTTGTAGCGGATGAAGTTGCTGATGATGCATCAACTCATATGGTCACTTCATTCCTTGGTGCATCTTCCCTGCCAATTGACTTGGATGCTAACAAGACCTTGGAAGACATTATCTAATTCTGCTTGCTTTAATCAAACAATATTTTAAGTTGCGTGTACTTTTACTTGCTCATGGGAGCAAGGTAGGATAATTTTATGTGTTTTTGTGCCTACTTATGGGAGCTGGTTTTAAATTTGCTAGCACATTAACTCTTCTTGCTAGAAGCAGAGTTTAGAAAAACTTTAATCATGACTGACTTTTGCCCCTGCTTTAGGAGGCAACTTAATGACATTTGGTAGTTGTTTTGCTTACTTATTTGGTTAAATAATTTGTTGCTTTTGCAATTTTGTTTGAGATAAGTCGTTATCCTGTTTCTAAGGATAACTTATGTATGTTTTGTCTCATGCATGCATGTTGTAGCAAAACTAAAACGTCGACCCGTTTTGAAGTTGCTTTTCGTACCCAATTTATTTTGTAGTTGTGGTGTCATTGCCTATTGAAAAATTGGCATAACTAACTTTTAGTAAAAATGGAGTGATTGCATTTGGAAGATGTCAAAAGATTGTGTCATTAAAAACTGTGTATGACAAGTTATTTCAAACTGTGTATGACAAGTTATTTCAAACAAAAACAATATCCTTGCGACTGCTGCATCTTGCTCCTCAGGCTGCCATTTTGCTAAGGATTTCTCGTTGAGTTTGCTTGATATGTCATCTTTCTCCTTTTCATTCATCTCTGGTTTCGGCAAAGTTTGATTGAAGTTGCCTAAAAAGTTGCATAGGAAGTAGTCTCTGGCATTTTAGCCCCTTGCAAAACAACTTGTCAGACCTAGACCCTTGGCAACTGGCCAACGGCTCTCCGATGCTTAAGTCAGTATGCGTTCTTGGAAATAAATCGAAAAGTAAATGCAACAAAGGAGTTTGTAGGGAAGTGTTACCAGAAGTTGCCAATTTAGGCTTCGCAACTTTACATGTCACTTGGCAAGTTGCCAAGTTTTCCTGTGGAGTTGCGTCTTGGCAATTTGCAACCCCTTATGAATTAATTTGGCAAACCTAGACCATTGGCATTTTGCCAACGGCCCTCAGACACTTAAGTCAGTAAGTGCTTGAGAAGGAGAAAAACCATAATTAAAGGACGTAATGAAAAAGTAGGGTTTAAGGTGATAGTGTTTGAGGTGAGTTGCATTCCAACTCCGTGGGATTTGCACGCCATTTCTGGTGACTAACCTGTATACGCTGTTGTCTACTACCTTTTCAATTTGGTATGGCCCCTCCCAATTTGCAGTTAACTTACCTACCTTTGGATCTTTGGTATTTTGGATTGTTTTCTTGAGGACCCAATCTCCAACATGGAAATACTTGATTTTGATGTTTTTGTTGTAGCTTCTTTCAACTCCTTGTTAGTAAGTTGTCATCCTTACTTTGGCTAAATCTCTGATTTCATCAATGGTGTCCAAATCATGGAACAGTTCTGCATTGTTTCTATCTTTTGTCATGTGTCCATTTCTTGCTGTTGGCATGTGTACTTCTGCTGGAATAATTGCTTCACAACCAAAAACTAAAGAGTAAGGAGTTAGTTGCATTTCTAGGAGTTGTTCTATCAGGTCAAAGTATCATAGGCAACTCGTCAGGCCATCTTCCACCAGCTTCTTCAATACACTTTTTGATGTTTGTTGACGATAATTTTGTTGCTGGATTCTGCTTGCCCATTGGTTTACGGCTACCTTGGCGTAGATGTGTCAAGTATGATGTTCTATATTTGGCAGAATATACATGTCTTACCACTTATGAATTGCGATCCATTGTCGCAAATGATTTCTGAAGGGATGCCAAACCTGGATAGTATGTTGCATTTAATGAAAGATATTACATCGGAGTCGGTGACTTGTCGATATGCTTCTCCTTCGATCCATTTTGAAAAATAGTACGTCATTGCTAGCATGAATACTCGTTATCCGGGAGCTTGCGGAAGTTTGCTAACAATATCCATTCCCCACTTCATGAATGGCGAAGGTGCTAAGATTGGATGAAGTTGCTCAGCATGTTGGTGCAAAAACTACAGCGTGTCTTTGGCAAGCGTCGCATTTGCGAGCGTATTCCATTGCAACTTTCCTCTTATTGGGCTAAAATCTAGCCCATCCCGAGGGCTTTATTGGATAAGCTTCTGTCTCCAGCGTGATTGCCACACTCACCATCATGCAATTCGCTCAAAACGATGGGTACATCGTGCTTTTTGAAACACCTCAAATAAGGACCTGCAACTGACTTACGAAATAGTATGTTATCAATTAAGATGAAGTGGGATGCCATTACCTTGAAAGCTCACGTGCCTCCAAGTTTCTTAGGTGGGGGCAACTTCGGTGCTGGTTTAATTTTTTAATGCCCATCTGTTGTAGGTTGCATGATGTGCACAATGAGGAGGTTGCTTAAGTTTAGTGCTGCTGAGACTAAAACTAAGTGGGCTAAAGCATCTGCTTCGACATTTTGCTCTATAGGAATTTGCTTAATGGTGAATTCGTCGAATCTGCTAGAAATATCCCTGACTATGTCCTAGTATTTTGCCATCTTCAAATTTTTTGCTGCGTAAGACCATTGAATTGGTTAACAATTAATAAAGAATCGCAACTTACCTCGACGCGTTTGACTTTAAGTTCTGCTGCAGCATTTAGGGTGACGATCAAAGCTTCGTATTCTGCTTCATTGTTAGTTGCTTTGAATTCACAATGTATAGCTGGTGGGATGCGGTCGTACGCGCTACCAAAGATAAAAGTTTATTTTCCTTCTTTCCAATACAAATAAATGTAAGTGGCAAGTAGGGTCGAATCCACAGAGACTTGGGGACTAACTCGTGCTTATAATAGATCAAATGGGGGTTTTGGGATTAAAGAATTGAATAACTAAATATGAAGAGTTAAAGAACAATCAAAAAGTAATGTAATCAAGAAGAGAAGAATCTTGAGTTCGGTTAATGGCCACTTCGATTCATACTATTGATAATTGGTTTCTCAAATGGGTAACTTTACTCTTAATTACTCAAAGTTGGAAATCAAATTCCTTTCCCTCAAAAGTACCGTTAAACAATCACAATCAGATGATCATAAAACTTGAACTAAAGATTAATCTAATCTAATCAGAGATTAAATTCAAATCAATAGAACATCAACGAACTAGGAAACAATGAGCCAATAACAAATTGCTAGCACAACATATTCAAATTGGAACTTGTGATTTCTCTAGTGATTAATCAAGAATAATCAGATTCATTAATCAAACCCTAGATTGCTACTCATGAAAGAAGAACAGATGAATCGGCATCAATTCTAAATCCTAGCAAATGATATATCGAATGTATAAACTAGTAGTACTCCTAGCAATACATACCACAATCGTAGATTAAAATCAAGAAATCACAATTATAATTAAGAAAAAGTTAACAAAGAGAAACCTCACAATAATAGACCGAAGCTTGATTAACCGTTCTCAAGACTTGATTTAGGCTACAATCGACATAGCATCCATCAAGCAAATCTTCAAACTAATTATTCGAAACTCAAAAAGGGAGAAATAGGGATTAGGGTTCTTCTCTCTATCCTCTCTAATTCACTCCAGAAATTACCAGCCATCTCAAAACAAAGTTTTTTTCTTATTAATAAAACCTAAGGAAAGCTGAAAACTGTCGAAGATTCGTAGCCGCGTCGAAGTGCCCGAGTCGGGCATCTATGGCGCGCGACTCGGGCCTTCGCTGCTGCCTAACAGCACTCTTCGCTCGAAGTGCGCGAGTCGTGCATGTCTTGCGCGCGAGTCGGGCACTCAGTGCTGACAATCTCATTCCTTCGCTCGCAGCGCGCAACTCGTGCTATGATGGTGCGCGGCTCGGGCTTTGGCTGCTGCCAAGCACCTGCTTCTGCTCGATATACGCGAGCCGTGCGTGTGTGGTGCCCAGCTCGGGCACTCTATACTGCCCAGCATCCAACCTTCTCCACAAACGCTCGAGGTGGGCTCTTCAACGCCCATGGCGGGCAAACAATGCCGTGGAGCCACATATAGGATGAACTTGGATGCTTTCACCATATAACTCTAGACTCCAAGGAACTTTGTGAGCTTAATCCACCTGTAAATGATCAAAAGCATATGGAACCACAAAATATCCTTAAATCTCCTCTAATACTGCAAATTCATCATAACTCCCTCTTCTCCACACTAAGGTTTAGATGAGTCAAACTCTCCTTCTTAAACCTTAAACCTTAGTAAAATGGACTTCTCAATACTCTATAATCGCACATAACTTGGTCACATCAAATACCCCCACACTTGAACTTTACTCGACCTCGAGTAAACTCAAAATAAAGGTCAATGAGGCACCCCTTCCAAGCCATTGCTCACCTTTCACTACTCCCCTTATCTCTCCATCCTAGTGTATGATAAAAGTTTGCCATTTCCCCTGATTCGCTTAAAGCCAAGTCTAATGGAAAGAGTCACCCCCACACTTGAGCTAAAAGCTCTCCTGAAATAATGTAAATAGCACTCTCATACTATACTCAACACCAAGATAATCAAAACACATGACTTTGAACCCCGAAAGATCTCAAAGGATTCAAAGCCATTCCAATCTGCACAACACCACAACCATCTTCATGTTATGAAATGACAAAAGCAAATTCGAATCCTGACAAATCTCAAAGGACTCGAACTTGGACCATCTAAACACAATCACAACCACCAAACTCCTTATTCCTCCAATGATGAGCGAGCTCTAACCTATTCGCCTCTAACTCCGAACATCAAGATGAAAAACCTACCCGAGACACTCCTTATATCACCAATCCTCCTTATGACACCAACTCCGGCAAATGATTCAAATTTTCTCTCTTTTATCTCTCATTTTGACTGGGAGCCCTTCCGGGTTTTTATCCTAGCTTCACACAATTTTTATTTTTTTTTTATAAACTCACCATCTCACCCGCTCCAATTAGCCACTTTTTTTTACATAGATTGCCCTTTCGGGTTTTCAACCTATCCGGGCCCCCATTTTTGCCTGAGTCGCCCGCCCTTGCGAGTTTTCAACTCAGCGGGTTTTCGTATTTTTTTTTTTTTTTTTATTTTTTAATTTTTTTTTTCAATGAGAAAACATCAAATAAAACAATGAGCAATTCCTCCCCCCTACTTAATCAAGACATTGTCCTCAATGTGAGAGCAATTACAAGAAAAACACAAGAAATGAAAAGGGGAACACTAAAAAACCGACTCTCACAAAAATTCTCACTCCCTCAACAATACCCATTAAAAACAAATCACACCCCAATAACATAAGAAAACACAATGACGGCAAACACACACACCATCTCACAACCCGACTCCCTATAACCCCCATGTAAATGACTAATCCAAAATTAAATTCATTGGGAGAATATAATTTCGGAATGTGCACCTTATAGCAGAACCAAATCCAGCATGCAAATGCGCATCATTGCTCGTAAGTATTGCTCATGCAACTCCTTCATCAATCTCGACCCTCCAATTGCACCAACGTCTCTCAAATGGACACCTCTCAAAGGTCTCTTGATGTATTTTGGCTTAATTTGGATTATGATTGGCTAAGAGTGTTTTGAATTGTAGCTCGGGAAACAAGAGGGGTAACAGTCGGTGAAGGATAATTTGTTGTGATGGAGTATAAAAATGGTGAGGTTTAAGAGTAAGAAGGAAAAGAAAAGGAAGAAAAATAGAAAAGAAAAAGAGAGAAGAAAAGAAAAGGGCTCGGGTTGCCTCCCAAGTAGCGCTAGTTTAAAGTCGTTAGCTCGACCTTATACCTCCCACAACCAGTCCGGGGATGGTTCAACTTGTACCTGTAATTCTGATGAGACAATTTCCTGCACAGCTAGCGTTAGTGATAACGGTGTAAAACTATGCAGTAAATCAGGTGGTCTAACATGTTTTCGCAACCTCACTACCTCCAATGACTCATGTCTTTCACTGGTATCATAAGTATCACACTCTATGGACTGAATAGTACCTACAAAGCATGAGGGATGTTCAGTCGCTAGGGAATTCCTAGACTCATGAATACCAAATGCTTCTATATGTCCCCCAAATTCCACAGTTAATGACCCCGCACCAACATCAATTTTTGTACTGGATGTTTTCAAAAACGGTCTCCCTAAAAGAATAGGAGAAACATGACAATCAGACTCCATGTCCAGTACATAAAAGTCAGTAGGAAACTGAAGTTTACCAACATGAACTAACACATCCTCGACCTTACCCTTGGGATAAGAGTGGGATCCGTCAGCTAATTGCACTATGACATTTGTTGCATGCAAAGGGCCAAGCGCTAAAGACTTATATAGCGAAAATGGAATCACATTAATTGAAGCACCTAAGTCTAACATAGCTTTAGGAATACCAATGTCATTAATAGTGCAAGGGATGGTAAACATGCCTGGGTCATCATATTTGGGAGGAAGTGCATTATGAGAAATAGCAGAAACATGCTCACTAGTTTTCTCTATGTTGGTTAAAATAGGAGAACTTACCTCACATTCGCGTATGGACTCGTATATACCTTTGTTGCGTTCATACCTTCTATCGGCCCGCAAAGCTTCTGGAAAAGGTGGGGGAGGTCGATGCTTTGGAAGTAAAGTAACTTCCTTGTTTCTTGTCACCACTCTTTCTCCCTGTGTCAGCTGTGTATCACCCCTTATCATGATAGAACTCACATTCTTCTTTGGGTTTACTTCTGTTTGGGAGGGTAATTTTCCCAATTCACGAGCCTCTAGCCTGCTCACTGCACTCGAAACCTGGCTCATCTGTGCTTCTAAATTCCTTATACTAGAGCGGGTTTCCTCTTGAAACTGTACCATATTCCCTTGCATGGTGGTCACATTCTTGGTTAAGGCATTGAGCATATCTTCAGTAGACATTGTAGAACTTTGCCTCATATCCGAATTCTGACCCTGATGATGACCCTGAACTGGAGTTTAGGGTCTCATGAACTGTTGTTGCGGTTGATGATTGGGTTGTTGGTTACCTTGCTCATTACCATACCTCAACCTCGGATTATCTCTCCAACCAGGATTGTATGTGTTGGAATAAGGATCATATCTCCTTTGATTCCCTGAGCCTTGAAAACCAAGAGCGTTGACTTCCTCACTTGATCCCTCTTGAAGTTGTGGGCAATAATCAGTGGGGTGATCTGAAGCACATATCCCACACGCCTTAACTTGTTGTGTGTGTCCCTTAACAATGAGCTCTCTTACTAGTGAGGTAAGAGCTTGAACCTGTTCTTCAAGTTTGGGATTTTGCGTGTTTGAGCTACTCACATTCACCTTCTTGTGTGTGGATCGCCTACTAAAATGTATGGAGCCTTCAGAAAGCCCCTCTATCAAAGCTCTAGCGTTCGCTGGAGTCTTATTTATGATCGATCCACCACTAGCTGCATTAATCATCCGCACATCATCATCAGAAAGTCCATTGTAGAAGTATAAGATCAAATCTTCCTCACTATATCCATGATACGGACAGCTTGCACATAGCCTCTTAAAACGCTCCCAATATTCATACAAAGGTTCATCATATCGTTGCTCTATGTTGTTGATCTCTTTCTTGAGTGTGGATGACTTTGAAGCGGGAAAATATTTATCCAGGAACCGCTTTTTCATCTCAGACCAACTAGAGATACACCCCGGTGGAAGATAATATAGCCAATCTTTGGCTGTATCCTTAAGAGAAAAAGGAAACGCCCTCATCTTAACTTGCTCTTCCGTGGCATTACTCAGTTTCATGCTTGAGCACACAACATGGAACTCGGATAGGAACTTGTTAGGGTCTTCACCACTAAGCCCATGAAAAGATGGTAATAGATGAATGAGCCCTGACTTGAGCTCGAAAGTGGTACCTGCCTCCGGTGTTGGGAAAGTGATACATAATGGTTGCTGATCAAGATTAGGAGCGGTGAGCTCCCTCAGAGTACGAGTTTCCACCTGTAATACTCCGTATTTTTGGAGTTATTTTGCTATAAATAAGAAAATATAAAGTAAAAGCGAAAGTAAATTATAGTATAGTTTAGGTAAGCCTACAGTTATAATTTAAATATACAACCTACCTTGGTACCTAATTATATTTTAATTCGGTTTTGTTAAGTAAATCAGAATTCGATTTGGAAACGAATCCTAATAAACTATGGTTTCTCATGCTATAAATAGGGAAAAGAAAAAAAGAAAAGAAAAAACATAATACCAAAACCCTATACTCAGCCGTTCTTTTTTTTCCCAAGGATCTTTTCTCTCTCTTCCTTCCTTCCTTCCTTTCTTTCTTTCTTTCTTTCTTCTTCACTGCGTCTGGAAATCCCTCGCCGGCATCGGTTAGTGGCAATCGTTGCCGGCTGTTCGTGGACGTCGCGCGAGGCTGCGGTGGAGGTTCGCGTCTCGTCTGGAGGTTCGAGCGTTGGTGGGGTCGCGCGAAGGTGGGTCGAACCTCGCGTGGTTGTGCGAGTTCTGCCGGTGATCCAGCGGCTGGCTCGTGGTTCCTGTCGTCGCTGCCGGAAGTGTCGCACACGAGGATCAAGGGGTTCGGGGTTGAGCTGCGCGGTAGAAGTTCGTGGCTCGCCGGTGCTCCGTTGGCGTCGGTCGTCGACGTGTTTCCGATGGTTTTTCCCCTCTCTTTTCTTCTTCAAATCAATGTATGAAATCTGATTTTGTTATGTATTGTGATTAAGTTTTGTAATTATTAATAAAGCATAGAATTATTAAAACAAAATCAGAATTATAATTATGCTTTAATTGTTGAGATAACTTATTCCTCAAATTTGATTTTATAATACTTGGATATAATGGTTTGACTTAGTTTTGTAAACTAAGTATAGTAAAGGTTAAAGGAAAAAAAAAAATCAGATTTATTATATATTACTAATTCTTACTTTGGTTTAGTTCTTCAAATATGATTTTATAGTTCTTATATAGGTATCTAGTTAAGTTTTGTTATTGTAAACAAAGTAGTGTAAAAGTTAAACAAAATCAGATTTATAAGAACCTCACTAGTAAGTAATAAATATGTTAGTTCAATAAAGTTTATGAAAGAAAAGTTTAAACAACAAGAACGTTTACTTTTTATTATTCAAAACACTAAGTTTTACACAGTAGTTAAGTTGGTTAACTGAATTATTTTATCTTTCGATTAGGTCCCAATTTCATAAGCGGAACGTTTTAATAATCAGCAAAGATTCTCCGTTACAAGGTACGTACGCGTACTAGTTCAGTTCGATATATTAGTATCATGTTTAGGTTGTGATTGTTATATTGGAACCTAGAATCATGATAGGGAACTGTGGTTGATTTTGATTGCTGAGATTGTTTGGTAACATGAAATCAATTGGGAATTTATATGTATTTCCTTGTTGTATGACTTGTGAGTTGGAATGAGTTATTATTGGTATGCGTAATTCTACCGCATTACAAGCATGAAATGAGAATTGGATTGAAAGCATATGATTTATTGTTGTAACAAGGATGTTGCAAGAGATTGCTTTAATTAGAGAATTTGAGCAATGTACCTAATAATTTAACGATTATATGTTCGATGTTGTATGAATGAATATTATTAAGAAGGATATTGGCGATAACTTGTAGTTGGACTCCCTACAAGTAATGAACAATGGGGGGAGAGTTTGACTTGTTCTACACTCCTACGCAGGCCTACTGTGACGACAGTAGTGTCCTTATAAAGTTTGATAACTCAAATAGGCGGAAGGTTCCGTACGATCTTGGGGGTATGCATACTAAGGTGATGGAAGTGGAACGGAACGAAACCGTATTTACATTCCATCAAATAGACCAAGTTGTCTATTAAGGATTCAGTAGCCCGTATGATTCTAGTAAGATGACGGTGCCCGTTCGCTGCCAACTAAATAAATAAAAAAAATAAATAAAGAATGTAATGCTATGGTAGTATCATGTCTAGGAATGATCCTTATTATTCTGTTTATGCTTTGTATGCATATACTGCTTTACTATGTACTCAGCATAGCTGATTGTGTGTTATTGTGTTGTTTGTTGACCTGTGATGAACCATTGATGCTTCAATGGGGAGCAAACTAGGTGTGCTTGGTGTTCTTTGCATGAGTTTGGCATACGGGGGATATTTTCTGGTTTATAAGCTTTTAAATGTTTTTATTGAACTTATAGAACAATTAGTATGAATAGTTAATGGTTTGAATAAAAGGGGTCTATGGTGATTCCCGAGTTGTAATTTGAAGTGAACATTTTATTTCCGCTGCAATGTAGAAATTATAAAAGGAGTTGAAAAACCAGTTAGAAGAACTACTAGAGAAGGGGTACATTAGACCTAGTATGTCACCATGGGGAGCCCCTGTCTTATTTGTGAAGAAGAAGGATGGTAGTTTGAGGTTGTGTATAGACTACCGTGAGTTGAATAATGTCACTGTGAAAAACAAATATCCATTACCTAGGATAGATGACTTGTTTGACCAACTTCAGGGTGCAGGGATGTTCTCCAAAATAGATCTAAGGTCTGGTTACCATCAGTTGAGGATTGCTGATCACGATATACCTAAAACTGCCTTCAGGACTAGGTATGGCCACTATGAGTTTACCGTCATGCCTTTTGGGTTAACCAATGCACCTGCTGTTTTTATGGACCTCATGAATAGGATTTTTCGACCCTACCTCGATAAATTCGTAGTCGTATTCATAGACGATATATTGATCTATTCAAGGAGCAAGGAGGATCATGAGGGACATTTGAGGCTTATTTTACAGACACTTAGGGAGAACCAACTGTATGCCAAGTTTTCAAAGTGTGAGTTCTGGTTGGAAAAGGTGTCATTTTTGGGTCATTTCGTCTCTAAGGAGGGTGTGTCAGTAGATCCTGCAAAAATAAAAGCTGTGAGTGAATGGCCTACCCCAAAGAATGTCACGGATATAAGGAGTTTCTTGGGTTTAGCCGGTTATTATCGGAGATTTGTGAAGGACTTTTCGAAGATCGCAAAACCCATGACCAACTTAATGAAGAAAGATTGCAAGTTTAACTGGACTGACGATAGTGAGAAAGCCTTTCAAACACTCAAAGAGAAATTAACCTCAGCACCTATTCTAGCCTTGCCTAACGGGGATGAGGGGTATGATGTCTATAGTGATGCGTCAAAGAATGGGTTGGGTTGTGTTCTTATGCAAAATGGGAAAGTTATAGCTTATGCGTCCCGTCAACTGAAACCATATGAGGTTAATTACCCAACACATGACCTAGAGTTGGCCGCAATTGTCTTTGCCTTAAAAATCTGGAGACATTACCTTTACGGGGTGACTTGCCGAATTTTCACCGATCACAAAAGCCTCAAATACATCTTCACCCGTAAAGACCTTAATATGCGACAAGCGAGATGGTTAGAGCTCATTAAGGACTATGACTTAGATATTCAATACCATGAGGGTAAAGCAAACGTTGTTGCTTGATGCATTGAGTCGTAAATCTAGCCATAGCCTGAACACCTTGGTAGTTGCTGACAAACTTTGTGAAGAATTCTCTAAACTCCAACTTGAAGTGGTTCATGAAGGGGAAGTGGAAAAATTATTGAGTGCCCTAACCATTCAGCCCAACTTCCTAGATGAAATAAGAGAGGGTCAGCCTGGGGATGTGAAACTTGAGCGGGTCAAAGCAAAACTTAAGGAGGGAAAAGCAGAGGGGTTTGAAATCCATGAGGATGGGAGTATACGCTACAAGGGTCGGTGGTGTGTACCGCAAAAATGTGAGGAGTTGAAGCAAAAGATAATGAGTGAAGGTCATAATACGAATTATTCCGTCCACCCGTGGGGGGATAAGCTATATAAGGACCTCAAAAAGATGTTTTGGTGGCCTGGGATGAAGAGGGCGATGGCGAGTTTGTTTCCAAATGTCTGACGTGTCAGAAGGTAAAGAGTGAACACAAGAGACCTCAAGGCAAAATTCAACCTCTTGACATTCCAACATGGAAGTGGGATTCGATATCCATGGACTTCGTCGTAGCCTTACCTAGGAGTCGGGGAGGTAATAACACAATATGGGTGATAGTGGATCGATTGACCAAAACTGCAAGGTTCATACCCATGAAAGACACGTAGAGTATGGAATCCCTAGCCAAAGCATATGTTAAACATTTCATTCGACTACACGGGGTACCCACGAGTATAGTGTCTGATCGGGATTCGCGATTCCTTTCGAATTTCTGGAAAAAGGTCCAGGAGGCATTTGGTAGTGAGCTATTAATGAGTACAACCTTTCATCCAGCTACAGACGGCCAAACAGAGAGAACCATCCAGACCTTGGAAGACATGTTAAGAGCTTGTGCCTTAGAATACCAGGGATCATGGGAAGACCATTTAGACCTCATAGAGTTCTCATATAACAACAGTTATCATGCTAGTATCAAAATGGCTCCATTTGAAGCGTTGTATGGGAGAAAATGTCGCAGTCCTTTGTGTTGGAACGATATTAGTGAGACAGTGGTGTTAGGTCCTGAAATGATTCAAGAGACTGTTGATCAAGTGCGAGTCATTCAAGACAAGATTAGGGCTGCACAGGACAGGCAGAAATCCTATGCGGATCAGAAGCGAAGGGAAGAGAACTATGAAGTTGGTGAAAAAGTACTGCTTAAGGTGTCTCCAATGAAAGGAGTGATGCGATTTGGGAAGAAAGGAAAACTAAGCCCTAAGTTCATAGGACCATATGAGATTTTGGCGAGGGTAGGCAAAGTGGCTTATCGCTTAGATTTGCCAAACGAGTTAGAAAGGGTTCACAACGTGTTTCACGTATCCCAACTTCGGAAATACGTACCTGACGAGTCGCATGTCCTAGAACCTGAAAACGTCGAGTTAGACGAATCCTTGTCCTATGAGGAAAAACCCATCAAGATCCTAGACAACAAGGTGCGTAGTACGAGGAATAAAGACGTCAAAATCGTGAAGGTGTTGTGGAGAAATCAGAATACCGAAGAAGCCACATGGGAAGCAGAGGATGCGATGCGTCTGAAGTACCCTGAGCTTTTTCAAGAGGTAGGCGAGTTACGAGGACGTAACTTTTCTTTTAAGGGGGGAAGAATGCGATAGAATTTCGCGCGCTTCCCCTAAAGCTTGCTTAAGTTGTTATTTATGTGTATTATTGTTTATGTGAATTGCGAAAACGAGAAAACGCATGTGAAATTTTGGGACTTAGAAGCGCGAAAGTTCGTCGTTAAGACTGGGTACCTCAAAGTTTCGGGACGAAACTTTCTTTAAGGGGAGAAGCCTGTAATACTCCGTATTTTTGGAGTTATTTTGCTATAAATAAGAAAATATAAAGTAAAAGCGAAAGTAAATTATAGTATAGTTTAGGTAAGCCTACAGTTATAATTTAAATATACAACCTACCTTGGTACCTAATTATATTTTAATTCGGTTTTGTTAAGTAAATCAGAATTCGATTTGGAAACGAATCCTAATAAACTAAGGTTTCTCATGCTATAAATAGGGAAAAGAAAAAAAAAAAAAAGAAAAAACATAATACCAAAACCCTATACTCAGCCGTTCTTTTTTTTCCCAAGGATCTTTTCTCTCTCTTCCTTCCTTCCTTCCTTCCTTTCTTTCTTTCTTTCTTCTTCACTGCGTCTGGAAATCCCTCGCCGGCGTCGGTTAGTGGGAATCGTTGCCGGCTGTTCGTGGACGTCGCGCGAGGCTGCGGTGGAGGTTCGCGTCTCGTCTGGTGGTTCGAGCGTTGGTGGGGTCGCGCGAAGGTGGGTCGAACCTCGCGTGGTTGTGCGAGTTCTGCCGGTGATCCAGCGGCTGGCTCGTGGTTCCTGTCATCGCTGCCGGAAGTGTCGCAGACGAGGATCAAGGGGTTCGGGGTTGAGCTGCGCGGTAGAAGTTCGTGGCTCGCCGGTGCTCCGTTGGCGTCGGTCGTCGACGTGTTTCCGGTGGTTTTTCCCCTCTCTTTTCTTCTTCAAATCAATGTATTAAATCTGATTTTGTTATGTATTGTGATTAAGTTTTGTAATTATTAATAAAGCATTGAATTATTAAAACAAAATCAGAATTATAATTATGCTTTAATTGTTGAGATAACTTATTCCTCAAATTTGATTTTATAATACTTGGATATAATGGTTTGACTTAGTTTTGTAAACTAAGTATAGTAAAGTTTAAAGGAAAAAAAAAAATCAGATTTATTATATATTACTAATTCTTACTTTGGTTTAGTTCTTCAAATCTGATTTTATAGTTCTTATATAGGTATCTAGTTAAGTTTTGTTATTGTAAACAAAGTAGTGTAAAAGTTAAACAAAATCAGATTTATAAGAACCTCACTAGTAAGTAATAAATATGTTAGTTCAATAAAGTTTATGAAAGAAAAGTTTAAACAACAAGAACGTTTACTTTTTATTGTTCAAAACACTAAGTTTTACACAGTAGTTAAGTTGGTTAACTGAATTATTTTATCTTTCGATTAGGTCCCAATTTCATAAGCGGAACGTTTTAATAATCAGCAAAGATTCTCCGTTACAAGGTACGTACGCGTACTAGTTCAGTTCGATATATTAGTATCATGTTTAGGTTGTGATTGTTATATTGGAACCTAGAATCATGATAGGGAACTGTGGTTGATTTTGATTGATGAGATTGTTTGGTAACATGAAATCAATTGGGAATTTATATGTATTTCCTTGTTGTATGACTTGTGAGTTGGAATGAGTTAATATTGGTATGCGTAATTCTACCGCATTACAAGCATGAAATGAGAATTGGATTGAAAGCATATGATTTATTGTTGTAAAAAGGATGTTGCAAGAGATTGCTTTAATTAGAGAATTTGAGCAATGTACCTAAGAATTTAACGATTATATGTTCGATGTTGTATGAATGAATATTATTAAGAAGGATATTGGCGATAACTTGTAGTTGGACTCCCTACAAGTAATGAACAATGGGGGGAGTGTTTGACTTGTTCTACACTCCTACGCAGGCCTACTGTGACGACAGTAGTGTCCTTATAAAGTTTGATAACTCAAGTAGGCGGAAGGTTCCGTACGATCTTGGGGGTATGCATACTAAGGTGATGGAAGTGGAACGGAACGAAACCGTATTTACATTCCATCTAATAGACCAAGTTGTCTATTAAGGATTCAGTAGCCCGTATGATTCTAGTAAGATGACGGTGCCCGTTCGCTGCCAACTAAATAAATAAAAAAAATAAATAAAGAATGTAATGCTATGGTAGTATCATGTCTAGGAATGATCCTTATTATTCTGTTTATGCTTTGTATGCATATACTGCTTTACTATGTACTCAGCATAGCTGATTGTGTGTTATTGTGTTGTTTGTTGACCTGTGATGAACCATTGATGCTTCAATGGGGAGCAGACTAGGTGTGCTGGTGTTGCTGCATGAGTTTGGCATACGGGGGATATTTTCTGGTTTATAAGCTTTTAAATGTTTTTATTGAACTTATAGAACAATTAGTATGAATAGTTAATGGTTTGAATAAAAGGGGTCTATGGTGATTCCCGAGTTGTAATTTGAAGTGAACATTTTATTTCCGCTGCAATGTAGTTCTTATAAAAGGAGTTGTTAACGTTTTGATTTTTATCATGCCTTGCGTTTCACCGCGGCGGTAACACTCCCAAGGTCGATGCAACGTAGCTTAGACGTGTATAGAATTTGGGGGTGTTACACCACCCTAGGTGGCATTACTTCTTCCAAATTCAATGCAAATGGAAGTTCTTGAAAATTTCTTCTCAATTCCCTTCGCAACCTGAAAAGATTCAATTCTAACTCGGGATCGTAATCCACACAATCTTGGTTAGTAGCACGGGTGCCAACCTTATACTAATCAAAAAGTGAAATTTCAAAACACAACCTACAATAAACACGTTTTAGTAGTTGCCAAGTCGTATCCACAGAGACTTGGGGACTAACTCGTGCTTATAATAGATCCAATGGGGGTTTTGTGATTAAAGAATCGAATAACTAAATACGAAGAACTAAAGAGCAATCAAGAAGTAATGTAATCAAGAAGAGAAGAATCTTGAGTTCGGTTAATGGCCACTTCGATTCATACTATTGATCATTGGTTTCTCAAATGTGTAACTTTACTCTTAATTACTTAAAGTTGGAAATCAAATTCCTTTCCCTCAAAAGTACCGTCAAACAATCACAATCAGATGATCATAAAACTTGAACTAAAGATTAATCTAATCTAATCAGAGATTAAATTCAAATCAATAGAACATCAACGAACTAGGAAACAATGAGCCAATTAACAAATTGCTAGCACAACATATTCAAATTGGAACTTGTGATTTCTCTAGTGATTAATCAAGAATAATCAGATTCATTAATCAAACCCTAGATTGCTACTCATGAAAGAAGAACAGATGAATCGGCATCAATTATAAATCCTAGCAAATGATAAATCGAATGTATAAACTAGTAGTACTCCTAGCAATACATACCACAATCATAGATTAAAATCAAGAAATCACAATTATAATTAAGAAAAAGTTAACAAAGAGAAACCTCACAATAATAGACCGAAGCTTGATTAACCGTTCTCAAGACTAGATTTAGGCTACAATCGACATAGCATCTATCAAGCAAATCTTCAAACTAATTATTCGAAACTCAAAAAGGGAGAAATAGGGATTAGGTTTCTTCTCTCTATCCTCTCTAATTCAGTCCAGAAATTACCAGCCATCTCAAAACAAAGTTTTTTTCTTATTAATAAAACCTAAGGAAAGCTGAAAACTGCCGAAGAGTCGTAGCCGCGTCGAAGTGCGCGAGTCGGGCATCTATGGCGCGCGACTCGGGCCTTCGCTGCTGCCTAACAGCACTCTTCGCTCGAAGTGCACGAGTCGTGCATGTCTTGCGCACGAGTCGGGCACTCAGTGCTGACAATCTCATTCCTTCGCTCGCAGCGCGCGACTCGTGCTCTGATGGTGCGCGGCTCGGGCTTTGGCTGCTGCCAAGCACCTGCTACTGCTCGATATACGCGAGCCGTGCGTGTGTGGTGCCCAGCTCGGGCACTCTATAGTGCCCAGCATCCAACCTTCTCCACAAACGCTCGAGGTGGGCTCTTCAACGCCCATGGTGGGCAAACAATGCCGTGGAGCCACATATAGGATGAACTTGGATGCTTTCACCATATAACTCTAGACTCCAAGGAACTTTGTGAGCTTAATCCACCTGTAAATGATCAAAAGCATATGGAACCACAAAAAATCCTTAAATCTCCTCTAATACTGCAAATTCATCATAACTCCCTCTTCTCCACACTAAGGTTTAGATGAGTCAAACTCTCCTTCTTAAACCTTAAACCTTAGTAAAATGGACTTCTCAATACTCTATAATCGCACATAACTTGGTCACATCAATAGCTTTGGCTATTATGTCCCCTTATGGCGATTTTAGTACAAATCGAAGTCATGCCCCGTTTGTATTTGACGCTTCGACAGTACACAAGGTCCATTTAGGACTTGCTGTCTGCTTTAGTAATTGCAGCAAGTCTTCATCAGCCTCAATTTGCAGATTTGGACTGAAATCAGCCATGCTAGAGCTTGCGACTTGATGGCTCTTCTTGGTGCGTACCTGATTTCGTAGCCACTTAGCTGCACTAGCCATTTGGCCATCCTGCCTGAGAACTCTGGTTTATTCATCACAGATCTTATAGGATAATTAGTTTTGACGCAAATAGGATGACATTCAAAATATGGACGCAGCTTGGCAGATGCATAACGAAAGCAAGTATGAGTTTTTCTAATGAAGTATATACCTTGTTTCAGCATCTACAAGTGTCTTACTTACATACTATATTGGTGATTGTGTTACATCTTCTTTCCTTACCAAAACGGCACTTACAGTTGCGTGCGTTATAGCTAGGTCATCAAATTCTAGAACGCCTCTTCATGCTTGCTTGTCCATTCGAAAGATTTGTTCTTCCTTAGCACATCATAAAATAATTTGCACGTGTCTGACGACTTGGATATAAATCAGTTTAGTGCCGCAACTCGTCTTGTCAATTTTTGCACGTCTTTGATGCATCTTCAGGATTGCAAGTTGACGATTGCTTTGATTTGCTCTGAACTTTCTTCCATTCCCCTTTGAGTTACAACGTATCCAAGGACCTTGCCGAAGGCGACATCGAAGGAGCATTTGGTTGGATTTAGCTTCATTTGGTAGCACCTAAGAATTTCGAATGCCTCTTCATGGTGCTGGATGCGGTCGCCAGCTTTTTTACATTTGACTAGCATGTCATCGATGTACACCTCCATGGTGTCCCCAATATGTTTTTCAAATATTTTCTTTACTAACATTTGGTAAGTTGCGCCTGCGTTCTTCAAACCAAAAGGCATCACTTTATAGGAATAGATCCCTTCATCTGTGATAAATGCTGTTTTTTCTTGATCTGCAGGATGCATAAGGATTTGGTTGTATCCGCTAAAGGCCTCCATGAATGTCAGCATCTCATGACTAGTGGTTGCATCCACCGTGGCGTCGATGTGTGGCAGTAGGAATGGGTCTTTTGGGCCCTTGTTGAGGTCTGTAAAATCAATACAAACTCGCCACTTCCCATTCTTCTTTCGCACCACTACCACGTTTATGAGCCAATATGGGTATGTTGCTTCTCGTTCTTGCATGTTTCTAAGAAGTTTTGCACTTCTTCATTGATAACTTGGTTGCGTTCTGGTGCAAATTTATTGCGTTTTTGCTTGACAGGCAAGTGGTTAGGATTAACATTAAGTTTGTGAGTTATTACCTCAGGGTCGATGCCAACCATGTCTTCATGTGACCAAGCAAAATAATCCACGTTTTTCTTTAGGAATTCCATCAAGCGCTCTCGCAACTCACCTTGCAGGTCTGCTCCAATCCGGACAGTTTGCTTTGGTTTTGACGGATCGAGGATGACTTCGTCTATTGGTTCTGCTTAAGGTTCTACATATTCTTCGACGATCCGTCGTTACTGTAGTTGCTACGATGACATCTTGTTTGTTACGGAAGGCTTTAGAGCTGTCTTGTAGCATTCCTTTGCCCACTTTTGGTCTCCTATTATATCTTGTAATCTCCACTTAGTAGGGAATTTGATGGTTTGGTGATAAGTGGATGGCACTACCTTTATGTCATGGATCCAGGGCCTGCCAATAATGACATTGTAAGAAGATAAGCAATTAATGACAAGGAATTTTACTCTGAATCTTGACGCCTTGCACATAAGTAGGCAAAGCGATTTCGCCAAGTGTATTTTTTACTTCGCCACTGAATCCCACAAGCACTGTGGACTTTTTTTGGTGATGTCGCCTTCGCTTAGCCCCATGTCTTTGAGGGCATCGAAAATGAGGATATTTGCCTATCTGCCGTTGTCAACGAGCACTCTTCTTAGGAGGCAATTTCGAATTGTGAGAGAGATTAGAAGCCCATCATGGTGTGGATCTGCCAAGTCTGCTGCATCTTTTTCATTAAAAGAGATAGGCATGTAATCTGATTTTGCTCTTCTGCATGTGGCGACTGGTTTCTCCATGGCGCTTTCTTTTGCGTGGCGTTTTGCTGCTGAATATGTTAAGCCACACTCGTCTGATCCTCCAGATATAAGGTTGATGATTATTGTAGGTTGTGGTGGAGCTGGTGGCCTTCTCTGAAGTTGTCGCTTCGCGTTGCATAGTAGCTTTCGCTTTATCAGTCATAAGATCTTTCAAAAATTTCTTATTAAATGGGCGACTTCTCTTCTTCATGCGATGCATTCATCTGTTGTGTGCCCAATGTCAGTATGGAAATCGCACCATCTTGACGAGTCTTTTCTGTCCGACGGCTTGTCAGGTTTTTTGGGCCATCTGATGGCGCCGCCTAACTTGCTAAGGTTGCTTACCCTTCTGTGGGACTGATGCTGAAGTTGTATTTTCTGATTGCTGGAGGGTGGTTTGAGTTCACCACGGCGACATTTTGCGCAAAATCTTTGTAATATGGCTTGCATCAGTTATCTCACCGGTTGTTGTTGCTTCAGGCCTTTATGCCGCCTCTGTCCAATTCTAATGCGCTTTCCTGGTAACGACATCTTCCTCGAACCTGATTTGCGCAAGGGCTTTGGCATGGGCATCTTCAAAGGTTGGACAGGGGTATTTCGCCAATTCCTTGTAATGTTCTGATTATTCGAGCAAACCTCTTCGGAAGGCTTCTATAGCTGTGAGAGCATCGCATCTTGGGATGAAGACTTTCTCGCGGTTGAACCTGATGAGAATGTCTCTGTAATCCCCCACAATTTTACAAATATATTTTAAAGTATATTTATATATATATTAGTATTTAAATAATAAATGTCTTAAAGTGTTGACCATTTTTAAAGTCAAAGGATCATTTAATGTTTTTAAATAATCAAATATTTTAGTGAACGATACATTGAAAATTATTTTATAATTTAAGTAGTTGAGTTGAAGTACAAAGTTTTAATATTGGGTAGAGGAGCCCAAACATCTACAACTTTATATGATCACCTTTTATTTAAATAACCCACAAAGCCCAATTCTCTTTTGGACTCCTAATGGGGGGAACCTATAAATACTCGCCTTATTAACAATTTTTGCCAAGTTACAATCACCCTAATTTTCTATTCTCTCTCTCTCTCATGGTTTTCTTCCTCCTCTCATCCAACGTTTTCTTTCTCTCTCCCTCGCCTCCGTCGCTCGGCTGTCGGACCACCGCGGCCAGCAGCTGCTGACCAGCAGCACCCCCAAGTCCTCCCTCGGCTGCCGCGAGCTTTCTCTCCTCTCCTCTTGGTTTTTCTCTTCCTCCTCTATATTATTTTAATGATTAGGTTTAATGTTTAAGTATTGTTTTGATGTTTTCATAATTAAAGTTTTAACTTTGAATTTTTAAATATAAATTTCAGATTATATAATTAGTTTAGTAAAGGAATTAAATTTCAGATTTAAATTACATGTTTAGATTAGGGTTTTAAGCATGAACGTATGGATTTTTAAGTTTTAAGAGTTGGAAGATGTTGTACTATGTTATAGTTTATGAAAATTGAGTACTTTAATATTTAGAACTATATTAGAGTGACTTTAAAAGGGTTGTAGAGATATTATTAGTTGATGGAATTTTTATTAAGCACACTTATGTTGGATTTTAAATATCAAGGTATGGATTTTTCAGTCTTAATGTTTAAGAAGCTTTTAAAACACTTTTTAAGAGTGTTTAAAGTATTTTAAAGTTGATATAATTTTACTAGAGTATTTATACTTGGCTGTTTTTTATTTTGTAGGCGGAGATTATACCTTGAATGATTTCTTTGGTTGTGAAACTGGCCTCTCGTTTTGTCTACACAAGGTACGTACATACCTATGTGTTATTAGACTAGTATCATGTCCGAAGATTAGGATTTAATGTAGTATCATGTTTAGGGTGCTAGTTCATATATGGCTTATATTCAAGTGAAATTGCATGTTTTATGTCGTTGTGTGAAGCATGTTGACTATGATGAATATTATATGTTTGTATGGATGATTGATGCAAGCATGTGGGTTTGGGGAACTTTTTTTTTTTTATTAATTCACATGAGGGATTATTAATTATTATTGTTTATTGGATCATGAATTGCATCATGTTGTTCCCTTGGATTATTATTATATTGACTTTATAAGGACCGTGGGCCTTGTCTAGTAAAGTTGGTTATTCACCTATTGACAGGTTGGTTGATTGTTGATTTAATTCAACAAATAAAGGATGGTTGGTTATTAATTAATTAATGGGATTATTCATGGATTATTTGAGTTGTTGATCACCTTTTATAATCTTAAGATAAAAATGGAAGTTTTGTGTATCCATGATATTTATGCTGGTTGTCTTACTTTGTGAGTCACAACAAGTGAATAATTTATTAATAACTTAAAGTGGAAAGTGAATTGCAATAAGCTTTAGACTTGTGCATGTCTGAAGTGTTGGAATAGTATGAGTTGGAGTACATGGTGGTAGCCCATGGCTTTTCCTGTTACCAGATTGATCACCGTATTCTATTTTATTTAATTAGTACCTCGATATCGTTGGTCGTTGGAGTACGGAGTCGCGCCCATACTTCGTCTTCTAAATTGAAGACATAGTTTGGTTTGGACAACTCTATCCATTGCCTATTCAACTTAATATTAATGAACCTTGGTTAAGGAGTCTAGTTCAGTATACTCAATCTGTTATTTTATTATGTTATTATTTATCTTTGAGTTAATGTTTATTAGTATCATGTTAGGCTTTATATTTTATTAGTATGTATTGCGCACCTTTGCTGATTACGTGCTTTTCTGTGTGTGAATCATGGTTGTGCCTTATTGATCCTGTGATGACCCATTTGGTGTGCAGTCATTTAGGATCAACAAAGCATCGACCATTCCAAGTCCGAAGATGATGCATTCATTGCATTTCTAGGAATCAGTTGGAGAGCTTGTGTTTAGCCTCTTTATTATACTTTCATAATTTTCGTTTAGTTATGGTTTTAATCGTTTGACTTTTATGTTGGTTTGACTTTTGGTTTGGTTTTGGAGTTGACCTTATAGTTGACTAAGTTATTTATATTTGTGAAATTCCCTATGGTAGCCTCCTACTTATTAATTTTCCCAATGGTAGCCCTAAGATTTTTTTTATTATAAAAAATAGCCTTCTATTTTTGTTCATGTGTTAGGCATGATATTAGTAGGGTAATTGCTGTTAAGTGTTAATGAATTCCGTTAAGCTAAGTTTAACCATGATTAATCTTATTTGGTAACTAAATACTATTTACTACTTCCAACCACCATCCATTTACACTTCTTTTTTTTAAAAAAAGAATTCTACAACTTCCCTCTCTGCTCTATACAACGATAAAGTTGACTTACCTCCTCTCAATTCTCATCATTCATTGCACGATCATCACAAAAATCAATATTTAAATAACTCCCCAAATTCTCTACAATCAACATCAATTTTGTGAGAAATAGCAATTTTTGAATTTTAAAATTTTTGAATTTTAGGGTTTCAAAATTATTGTAAATTTGTAAGTTGTATCTGAGTTGAATTGTTAAACTTTAGAATTATATCATATAATTTTTTTTTCGATCAATGCATAAATTCTATTTAATATGAAAGGAAAATAATCATATTTTGTGATTCTTACAATTCAATTATTTTGGTTAATTTGAAATAATTGTTGTAGTGTTAATTGTTGTTCATAATTCTGTTAAAATTGGGATCATAGAAATGATTTGTTTGCATGTGAAATTTGGTATTTTTATGATGCACTCCTTGTTTTTTATAGTGGCTTCGTTCATGTTATTTTTAAGACTATGTTTTTTGTGCATGTATGAGTTTCTATGCTGCTTGTTTAGTTCTTGTGTACATGTTTGTATGTTGAATGTTTAATTTATGTATATGTATTAATATATTCATGCTCATTCGTTTGTTTGTGTAATGAAATCTAGCTTAACAAATGGATGATAATGTGGTCCCGAGGTTCCAATATAGAGGTAAATATATTGATGTGGTTGTGAAGCATAATGATATGGTTAACATGATTGATTTGATTATTGAATACTGGGAACGAAACATGTGAGCGAGATGAAAACCCTATGGCTAAACATCCTCAGTTTACATACATTCATAAAATGAGACATGTTGAGTTGTGTGATGACAATGGCCTCATGAAGATGTTTTCAGACTCACCTGGGAAGGGCATGATCTATATTTGGGTTGGGGAAGTCTCTAGACCTATTGCAATTATCAAAACTGTACAATCTTTAAGGACATTATAAAAGACCCAAAAGCCATTAAGAATGCTGAACCCAAACAAAATGAACCAAACCAGTCCACTTTTGTTCAAATCAATGAGCCTCGCTAGTCTAATTCTCCTTCAATAATTCCAGAAAACATTATGGACAATATGGAATTCTGGAACAATTTGGAGACCGTTGAAATTGAATCCAATCTTGGAAGAGGGATAGGAAATGGAGGACTTAAGGGCAGTGACAGTGGTAAGGGTAGTGGGAGAACGAGTGAAGGTATTGATACATTCCAACCACTTGCGTTTCAAACACCTGATCTCCCATCTCAAGAACCATCAATTATGCCTAACACATTTAAAGTTGGTGAGTCTTCTAACCATATTAAGGCATCACCACTATTGAGGAAGATAGTTCTAAAAACAACAGTAAGAAGGAAGAGGTTGATTGCCAGTTCAAATGGGACAAATGTTGTGATGACATATCTGATCACAACAATAGAAAAATGTAGTTGTTGGTGACTTAAGAAATGACCTTGATAATGCTTCTATAGACTTAGAAGATGATGATTACAGACCTGATGATGAGGAAAGTGACCCTAACACATTTGATCAGAGCCCGGATGATGAAGAAGATGAACCTGAAAATGGATACTTGGCAATGATACATGATGATTTTAACCCATATGAGGAACTAGAAAGGAAGGATGATTATGATGATGATAATGAAGATTATTTGCAGAAGTTGTATAGTAATGGGGAGTTTTACAAGAATGAAGAGTTTGGGAAAATTATCATCAAGCCATGGCAACTGTATACAGAGAAGTACCACCTGAAAGATATAATTAGGGATTTCTCCATCCAAAATGGTTTTTCGGTGGTGGTTAAACGGGCAACAAACTATAGGTATACAATTATATGTAATGATGAGAGGTGTCCATGGAGGTTGCATGCATCTAAACTTGTGGATGGTGTGACATGGGCAATAAAATCCATTCATTGCAGTGAGCATACTTGTTTAGGCTTGGAGACAAAGAATCCAATGGTGTCAGCAAAATGGGCTTGTAGAGTATTATTGGAGGATATAAGAGCCAACAATGACATCCCAGCAAAGTCCCTAAATGAGTTGCTTTGGACAAGGTATGGTGTTCAAATGACAAAGTCTTCACTCTACAGAATAAGATCCATTGCTTTGACTAAAATTCATGGAGGATATGGCATCTTCTACAGCTACCTACCACATTATTGTGAACCCACCTACTAATCCAGAAAAACCTCTAGCTTTCACTAGCATTTTCATATGTTTTAAGGCTGCATTAGATGGCTTATTTGCTGGGTGTAGAGGACTCATTGGGGTTGATGGGAATTTTCTTAAAGGGAGTGATGGGGGTGTGTCGCTCTCAGCTGTGGCATTAGATGGAAACAATTAGATGTTTTCAGTAGCTTGGGAAATTTTCTCTGCTGAGGATAACGAATGTTGGAGATTTTTCATTTGGCACTTGAAGAATGTTCAATGGTGTATTATTTCTGACAGACATAAGGTATCATTGGTCACTTTTTTAACTCTAATTTTATTTGAACTTTGTTTTGCATGACTAAATTTAGTTGTTGTTTGAGTTCATTGAAAACATGCGATTGAAAAGGCATGTGCTGAATTATGGCCACAAGTAGGAAGAAGGTTTTGCTGCAAATATCTTAGTGTGAATTGGAAGAAGCCCTTCTCTGGCCCAAAGATGTGGCAGTTATTTTGGTTAGCATGTGGTGCAAATTCCGAATTCACCTTCAAAAAAGCTATAACACAAATTCAAAAGGTAAAACTAGCTGCAAGGATTTGGCTTTGCTAACTTTGGTAAGCAAGAAAGATGGACAAAACATAAGTTCAATCCTGCAATCAAATGTGATGTGAACAACACAAACTTTGTTGAGTCCTTTAATGCCACCCTAAAAATTGATAGATGCAGGCCAATACTCACTCTTCTTGAAGGTAAATTAATTGAACTAAAGCAGTTTTTTCTAATGATGGCATTTGGATTAATTGATTATGTGTAAATCTGTTAATATAATTTCACCCTCTTATGTGGCATGTGCAAATTAGGCATTAGGAGGGTGGTCATAATGGTTAGAATGGCTACAAGACGAGAGAATTGTGAAAAATGGGATAGATGTGACATTTGTCCAAACATAGTGAAAAAGGTCCAATTTCTTTGCACTGAATCTCGCTTATCCATCAAAACATGGAGAGCTTGAGATTGTGGAGGGAAAATCTACTTTTCCAGTTAGCCTCAACAATCACATATGCCTTTGCAATGCTTGGCAACTAACTGGAATCCCATGCAAGCATGGGATGAGAGCCATTTTGCATGCAGGGCTTGATCCCCATAAATTTGTCCATGAAAGGTACTCAGTCAAGAGGTATAAGATGGCTTATGGATATGGCAAAAATTCATTGCCTGATAGGGAGCAGTGGCATGAGACAAATATACCAACCATTGCGCCACTTACCATGAGGAGAGGCGTTGATAGGCCTTGTAAAAACAGAAAGAGAGGTGAGGAAGGGCAAAGAAAAGGCAAAAGCAGCAAAACTTTAAGGTGAGGCAATTGTGGTGATTTTGGCCATAACATGAAGACTTGTCAAAGAGCTCCCACAAATAAGGAAAAGAAGAAGCATTAACTGCAACTTGTCTCCTACTTTTGGTTGTTATCATACTACTATAATTGAATCTTAAATTATGATATCAAGTTTTGGAACTTAGTTTTAATATAGTTTATTACGATGTTAGTTTTTGGAACTTAGTTTGATATAGTTTCAACATGTGTTCTTTGGTCATTTTGTACTTTATCAAAAAACTTGAATGTCAGATCATTTTGCTACAGTTAGAACATGTTTTTTTGGTATTCTTTTGCATATAAGTTGCAGTTAATGCAAGTTACAATTAGTAAAATTTACAGTGTGTTAATGATATTTACACTAAGTTTATTGTTGACAAAATTATAATGAAAGCTTGTACATATGCACAAAAATGAAAAGGAAAGCTAAATAATATAACAGCTCATTTAAATCCATCAGTTGCAATTATAGAAGAATAGGAAAACTACAAATTCAATGCTTATTTAAGCATCATACAATTCACTAATCTACCTACAAAGCTGCTAGTCTTCAATATGGAAAGTAATTGTGTTGACATGGCAGCAGAAAATGAAAGAAAGAAAAGTGAAAAAAAAAATCATATGAAGATGAAAGAGGGAGCATGGGGTTAGAATGTTTGGCTTTTATGGTGATTAGGGGTTTAGTTTAAGAGAGAAGACTAAAATAGATTTTGGAGGGAAAAGTTAAACCATGGTTTATAAGGATTTAACAAAAATCACCTAAGCAACAAGCACTTGACGTTTTTTATGCTCATAAGTTACATTTGATAACTGTACTAAAATTGAAGGCTATTTTTGATAATAAAAAAAGCTTAGGACTACCCTTGGGAAAATTTAAAAGTAGGAGGCTGCCATTGGGAATTTCCCATTATATTTTCAAAGTTATTATTTATTTCCGCTGCAAAATTCTGGATAAGCCGATACGTTATCACACGGGCGATAATACTTTGGTAATTCTCTAAGTTTTATACAAAAAAGGTATTTTGGAAAAAAAAAATTATCAAGGTGTTACAAAGTGGTATCAGAGCTTAGGTTTTTATTGGCCTTTCGTGCTATTCTTTTTTTTTGGGCGCCTAGTTATTTGAAAATAATTTCAAAAGAAAACAAGTTCTTGCTTATTCGTTGTGCTTAAATCACTTTTGCGAAATTCAAAACATGTTTCAAAAAGGGTTCGAAATTGTTAGTTCGAAATTTTTTGCTAGGATCGAATTTTTTTTATATGCGAAATGTTTTTATTTTCAGTTTTCTATTTTTTCAAAAGTTAATAATTAATTTTAGTTGTTTATTTTTGGTACTTTTAGTTTTATTTTATTTTAGTTTATTAATGTTGTGAGAGATGGGTAGAATGGGAAGGACATATAGGATAGAAATATTATATGTCTGCATTTAAATGTTTTGTTCAGCATGTTTAATGCATTCTCCCTGCTTAATTGTATGATGTCATTCCTGGCTTTAAATGATCTGTTGATTCTTGATTATTATTTATTATTGGGAATACACGCTAAGTGAGGGTATTATGTATTTATAGATGTCGTATTCATCTATTAACGGACCTCTAGGCATGTCTGATAGTGAAGTTGTCCGAGTAGGAAGCTACTCCAACCCTATTGTGCTTAGTGATGATGAGTCTGATATGGAGTCTGATATTGAGAGCTACACCAGCCTAGATATTGCTTTTGCGTTGTGTCTTAAAAGTAGGAGTTTGATCGTTCTTGAGGGCAGACCTGAAAGGACATCTATAGTGCTACATGGAGATCTTATCAGAGCGCTGTGAGTGATTCAGAGTCGAACGAGGATGTACCTCAACCCAAAAGGATTCGAAGATCTACTAGAGCTAGGAATCCAGGTTATTATTATTATGATAGTGAAGACTCTGAAGACTTTGAAGATGAAATGTTTACTCTAGAGAAGTACAAAGAAAATATGGATATGAATGATAATGTAACTCCATAGAATATTTATTCATGTTCTAAGATTAGTAGTTGAATAAGTAGCTACAGAACATGATGTCTTGTTTATTACTTTACTTTTTGATAGTTATTAGTTAGTATTATAGTTGTTTTTTAGATAGTTTAGGCTAGTTTGTTAGCTATTTCCTTAATTTTGTGCAATTTTCTTTCTTGTATGCTCTTTCTTTGGGCGATTTGTTTCGTTTCAGGACTTAGGAGCATGCTTGGAGGACACTTGCAAAACCCCGAATATTAATATCGAAGAGGAAGGTTAATGCAGCATCAACGAAGCATAACCGAGTTCCGGGGGCAAAATATAAGAAGTTTTGGAAGAGTTTGCACACAAGGGTCAACTTCAAATGGCCATAACTTGCAGCACACAAAACATTTTTGAGTGATTCATGTTGTAGATGAAATCTTGACTCAATATCTTTCCAACGAGTGGTCACAAGCTCAATCCCGATGAAACACGAGTGAGATATGGCCGTTTGAAAATGAACTAACGAAACTGAAAAATGACCCGAGCGTATGGGTCAACTGACCCGCCCGGGTTAATTTGTGGAAAACTAAAATTTCAGTTTTGATGGTCTGACCCTCCCGGGTCACTCCACTGGCCCGGGGTCGTTGGGTTTTTTCGAAAATCTTTCCTTTGAAATCCTATTTTTGAATGAGGGTTAATTTGTAATTATGCCTACTTTATTTTATGACTATAAAAGGTAAACTCCTCTAATTTTAGAAGAACCTAATTTACATTATATTTTAATAAAGGAGATTTGAAATTCTTAGAACCCTAGGAGAGAGAAAATCTCATCTTCTAGAGAGATAAGTGAGAGAAACTTGTTGAAAGCTTGAAATTTGAAGAATCTACGAAGAAAACTTGAAGATTTGGAGACTCCTTGCAACTTTAATGAGAATTTCTTGCTCTCGCTCATATTTTATTGCTTTATTTTCTTATTTTCATGTCATTCTCACTCTATTTACTTGTTCATCCTAGATTAGTGTTTTAGTTCATGTTAATAGTTGTTAATGTCTTTTAGTTTATAATTTATTATGATTTTTTAGTAGCTAATTCTTTGGGAAGGGTTTAACGCCATTAATGAGTTCATAAACCTCTAAATCCAGCATTGGGTTTTGACTTGGGATAGTTTTGGTTAATTGATTTGGCATTTTCATGAATGTTTGTGTGATTGGCCATCATAGGAGCATAATTTAGGTACCCTTAGTGAAGGATCGAGAGATGAAGTTAAAGGGTTGCCTCAAATCGATTATTAGGCTTGAAGGACCACGAGAATAGGGACTACCTAGCCTAGGGGACTTAGTTTGCTTGTTTATGTTCATCATATTTATGGATATGCTTGGTTGAATGCCTTAGCGATGAGAATAATTATTCGGTAAGAGACTAGGCCAATCTAGCTTGCTTGAGAGTGTGGTTAGAGTACCAATGGATGAACAATTCCCCTCAATTGATCCCCATTGTAAAATACCATTGTGATTGCTTGGTTTGTGAATGAGTGGGTTGGTGGATACCCCTTCCCAAACTCATTTTTCTTATTGTGGTTTTATGTATAAATCTTCAAAAACATAGATTTTGCTTAGCTTATCATTAGTCGATACTTATTGGTGCTTCCCCTAGTCCTTGTGGATTCGACCCTTTATTTGCCCTTTATTGGGTAGTTTAGGTATCTTTGACGTGTTTACAACGAGCGCGTCACTACAATGGCTTAAGTTTCTTTCTTTAGCATCTTTATATTGTTGAGGAATAAGTTGGTTATTTTGGATTGGAAAAATATTCTTATTATAGTTTGAGGAATAAAAGTTATTATTCAGTTATTTGAGAATTTATTTTAGTATGCAAAAAGGGGAAATATTTTATTTAATTATTGTGATAGGTTTCATTTTATCCTTACGTGATTACTAACGTGAATAAATATTCATGCGTGAGTATGTGATTTTTATGGTTCATAGTGTGTGAACTTAGTGCTATTGTAATTCCATAATAATTTTAATTTTGATGCGACCTTGTATAGTCTAATCGGTTGATGCCTTCATAGAGAATGTCATGTAAGTTGTGAATCGAAACCTAAAGTAGATTTACGTTAAATTTTAGGTAGCCAAAATAGAATGGCAAACAACGATACCACGTTAGCCTCTGCTATTCGCCTGTTTTCTGAGAAACTAACTCAAGAAAGGACTGAGCTTCCCGACCCTGGGGGGGGATATGTTTGAGACATTAACTAAGATTAACACATCGTTCTTTAAGGGGCAGGCTGACCTTATTTTCTTAGAGAGCTGAATTTGGGAGTTCGATAAGATTTTTGGGGCTGTGAATTGTCCTAAGGCTAGGAAAGTAGGTCAGGCTGTGTTATATTTGAAGGATGAGGCTGATTTATGATGGAAGGAAAATGGAGATAAGATTAGTGCTGTGGAAGGGTTTAATTGGGATTCCTTTATTGCTGCTTTAAGAGGAAAATTTTACCCTGCATTTATGAGAAAGCAAAAGGCTCAAGAGTTCAGAAACCTTAGGATAGGGAGTATGACCATTTATGAGTACTGTAGCATGTTCATAGCATTGTCTAGATTTGTACTTGAGGTTGTAGCTACCGAAGAGCTGAAAGCTCACAGGTTTAAGCAAGGGCTAACTGAGGAAATTCAATTGGGATTAGGTGGTGAGACTTTTGTGTCCCTAGTTGTTGTTTATGGGAGAGCTGCCCATATTTATGGTTTTCAATCAAGGCAAGACAAGAAGAATGTTGTGGTACGTGAGAAGAAAAAGGATTTTAATTCTGGTGGAAATCAGGGGAATTTCAAGAAGAATAGGTATGGGAATTTCAAGGAAGGAATGGCCAAGGCTTTAATGGTAAGGGCCAGTCTGAGAGAAGTTACAACTGTAAGAGATGTAACAAGAACCATCCTAGTAGAGACTGCAAGGGTGAGCTAGTAACCTGTCATTACTGCCAGAAGAATGGGCATAGAGAGTTTGAGTGCTTCACCAAGCAGAAGAAAGAGCTGAATAATACTGGGAATGGTAGTCAAGGAAGGTCTGAGTTCAACCAAGCGAACAACCAAGGGCCGAAGCCTTCGGGACCACAAAATGGTCAAGGAAGCTACACTAAGCATGCTAATGAGAGCAACAACAACAACTAGAACAAAGCTCCGGGTAAATTGTTCGTGATGAGTCGCAATGAAGCCGAAAAATCTACCGACGTAGTTTCTGGTACTTTTTCTATTATCTCCGTTCTATTTAAAGCGTTATTTGATTATGGAGCGACCTATTCATTTATTTCATCGTCCATTGTAAAAAGGTAGGGGTTAGTAGACTTTGAAGTAATTGACTTGCTTATAAGTATACCTACTGGAGAAGTTATATGGTGTACTAAGTTGTATAGAGACTTACCTCTGAAGATAAGAGACGGTATTTTTCCTTCTAATCTGATGGAGTTCAATCTAGGAGACCTAGATGTTATGTTGGGGATGAACTGGTTAGGTTTCTATAAGGCCAAGATAGATTGTGAAGCTCAGAAGGTAGTGCTGAGGAGCCCTTTGGGGATGTTAACTTCATACCGACTATTTGGGAAGCCTAAGAATTTTGGGTTCATTTCCGCAATGCAAGTGAATAAGTTGGTAAAGAAGGGGTGCGATTTATTCTTCTATAGTGTGCGAAATGTGAGCAAAGAGGTTGAATTGAAGATTGAGGATGTACCGGTTGTCCAAACGAGATTTCTAGTATGCCCCCTAAGAGAGCCGTTGAGTTAACCATAGACTTAGTTCATGATACTGCACCTATTTCTAAGGCACTGTATAGAATGGCACCTCCAAAGATGAGCGAGTTGAAGACGCAGTTGCAAGAACTGTTGGAAAAAGGTTATATTAGGCCTAGTGCGTCACCTTGAGGAGTTTCTGTGTTATTTGTGAAGAAGAAAGATGGAAGTATGAGATTGTGCATTGACTATAGGGAGTTGAACAATGTGACCATTAAGAATAAGTATCCTTTGCCTAGGATAGATGACCTGTTCTATCAGTTGAATCGAGCAAGTGTGTTTTCGAAGATGACTTGTTCGATCAGTATCACCAATCGAAGGTAGCTGATAAGGATATACCTAAGACTTGCGTTTAGGACGCGTTATGGTCATTATGAGTTTATTGTGATGCTGTTTGGACTGACCAATGCTCCGGCTAAATTTATAGACTTGATTAATAGAATATTACATGAGTTTTTGGATAAGTTCGGTGTAGTGTTCATTGATGATATTTTGATCTATGCGAAGAGTGAAGAAGAGCATGATGAGCATTTGAGGATAGTTTTGGAGATGCTTAGGAAGAACCAGTTGTATGCAAAGTTCTCTAAGTGTTAGTTCCAATTGGAGAATGCAACATTTTTGGGTCATTATGTGTCCAAAGAAGGAGTTTATGTGGATCATGTGAGCATTCAAGCTGTTAGTGAGTCGCCTACACCAAAGAATGTGTCGGATATTAGGAGTTTTATAGGATTCACTGGCTATTATAGGAGATTTGTGAGAGATTTCTTGAAGATAGCAAGGCCGATGACAAATCTGATGAAGAAAGAGTCAAAATTTGAGTGGAGTGATAAGTTCAAGGAAGCTTTTCAACTTTGAAGGAGCGTCTGACCTCATACCCTATTTTCACCCTGCCTGACGGAAATGAAGGCTTTGAGGTGTATAGTGATGCTTCGAAGAATGGATTGAGATGTGTTCTGCAGCAAAATGGGAAGGTGATCGCGTATGCATCGTATCAATTGAAACCGTATGAGTCTAATTATCCTACCCATGACCTAGAGTTAGTTGTTATTGTGTTTGCCTTGAAAATTTGGAGGCACTATCTATATGGAGCGACTTGCAAAATCTTTACTGATCATAAGAGTTTGAAGTACGTTTTCACCGAGAAGGATCTCAATATGAGGCAGAGAAGATGGTTGGAATTGATTAAGGACTATGACCTAGATATCTAGTATCATGAGGGGAAGGCGAATGTAGTCGCGATGCTTTGAGTAGGAAGTCGAGTCATAGTATGAATATGTTGGTAGTTCCGGAGGAATTGCACAGAGATATGCAAAGGCTTAGCCTAGAAATTTTGAATGCTAGAGAAATCGAAGCAAGATTGAGTGCTTTGTCATTGGGATCGTCAATTTTTGATGCGATCAAAGAGGGTCAAGTTGGAGACGAGCACCCTGATAAGATTAAAGAGAAGATGAAGTAAAGCAAAGAATTTGACTTTAATATTCATGATGACTGAAGTTTGAGGTTCAAAGGAAGGTGGTGTATACCACAGAACTGCGAAGAGCTTAAGAGGAAGCTTATGGAAGAGGGGCACAATGCTCCATATTCTGTGCACCCTGGGGGTGCAAAGTTGTATAAGGATCTCAAGGAGATTTATTGGTGGCCGAATATGAAGCGTGAAGTCACTGAGTTCGTGTCAAAGTGTCTGACCTATCAGAAAGTCAAGATCGACCATAAGAGACCAATGGGGAAGGTTCAATCCTTAGAGGTTCCTGGATGGAGGTGAGATTCTATATCAATGGCTTTTGTGACTGCTTTGCCAAAGACTAGAAATGGCAATGATACTATTTAGGTTATCATGGACTGTCTAACGAAGTCTGTCGTGTTCGTGCCAATCAAAGTTACATGGAAGAAGAAGCAACTTGCCAAGACGTATATCAAGCATGTGGTGAGACTGCATGGAGTCTCGAGGGACATCATTTCAGATCGTGATTCGAGGTTTCTCTCGAAATTTTGGTAAAAGATCGAGTTGAATCTTGGAACGACGTTGAAGATGAGTATTGTGTTTATCCTACGACTGATGGTCAGACTGAAAGCACAGATCAGACTATAGAAGATATGTTGAGAGTGTGCGCGATTGGTTTCCAAGCAAGTTGGGAAGATCACTTGGATTTGATCGAGTTTTCATATAACAATAGTTGTCATGCGAGTATCAAGATGGCTCCATTTGAGGCGTTGTATGGAAGGAAGTGTAGAAGTCCCATTTGCTGGAGTGATTTTACTGAGAACATAGTGTTGGGGACTGAATTTAGTAAGGAGACTGTCAAGGATGTAAAGTTGATTCAAGCTTGAATTTAAGCTGCTTAAGATAGGCAGAAAAGTTATGCTGATTTGAAGCGAAGAGAAGATGAATTGGCAGTTGGTGATAAGGTGTTTTTTAATGTATCACCGACAAAAAGAGTGATGAGATTGGGTAAGAAGGGCAAGTTCAGTGCTAAATATGCTGGCCCATATGAGATTTTGCAAAGACTTAGCCTATAAGTTGGCTTTACCAATGGAGTTTGAGAAGATGCATGATGTGTTTCACATTTCTCAACTTAAGATATATATCCCTGACGAGAACCATGTTCTGGAGCTCGAAAGAATTCAAATCGATAGAAGCCTCACGTATGAGGAAAAACCGAAGATGAAATCCTGGATAGGAAGGTGCCTAGTACACACAATACGGATGTGAATATTGTGAAAGTGCTTTGGTCTAACCATGAGTGCGAAGAGTCACCATGGGAAGCCGAAGATGAAATAAAGAAGAAATATCCTGAGTTATTCATCGAGGTGAGTTACGAGGGAGTAACTCGTTTTCTTTAAGGGGGGTAGAATGCGATAGAATTTCGCGCTTTTTGACTTATTTTATGTTATTTTTATGCATTTATAGGCTTATTTTGGCTATTTGCACATATTGGTGTGCAAAATAAATTCATCCTCCGCATAGAAAACTGTGTTCATGAGTAATACAAGTGGTTTTAAAGTTAATAAAGCGTCCACACGTTGTGATACAAGTATTTCCAAATGGATGTTTTGAGTCAAAATTTTGAAACTGTGAGGGTTTTCGTGCCATGTTTCGGGACGAAACCTCTTTTAAGAGTGGTAGACTATAATCAGCCCCCACAATTTTATGAATTTTATAAATATATATTAAATTATATTTATATATATTTTAGTATTTAAAAAATAAATCTCTTAAAGTGTTCACCATTTTTAAAGTCAAAGGATTCTTTATTGTTTTTAAATAATAAAATATTTTAGTGACTCATACTTTGAAAATTATTTTATAAGTTAAGTACTTGAGTTGAAGTAGAAAATTTTAATGTTGGGTAGAGGAGCCCAAACATTACAACTTTATATGATCACCTTTTATTTAAATAACCCACAAGCCCAATTCTCTTTTGGACCCCTAATGGGGGAACCTATAAATAATCCCGTCATTAACAATTTATGCCACATTACAAACACCCTAATGTTCTATTGTCTCCCTCTCTCTCTCACGGTTTTATTCCTCCTCTCCTCCACCGTTTTCTTTCTCTCCCCCTCGGTTACGGGACCACCGGACCACCGCCGGCCAACAGCAGCCCGCGTCCTCCTTCAGCTGCCGCTAGCTTTCTCTCCTCTCCTCTTGGTTTTTCTCTTCGTCCTCTATATTTTTTAATGCTTAGGTTAAATCTTTAAGTATTGTTTTGATGTTTTAATAATTAAAGTTTGTATCTTTGATTATTTAAATATAAATTTCAAATTATATAATTAGTTTAGTAAAGGAATTAAATTTTAGATTTAAGTTACATGTTTAAATTAGGGTTTTAAGAGTTAGAATTTGTAGTACTATGTTATAGTTTATGAAAATTGAGTACTTTAATATTTATAACTATGTTAGAGTGACTTTAAAAAGGTTTAGAGATATTATAAGTTGTTGGAATTTTTATTAAGTGCACCTATGTTGGATTTTAAATATCAAGGTATGGATTTTTAAGGGTTTTGATGACTAGTATAGTAGTACTATAATAGGGGGTACTAAAGGTTGAAGTCTTAATGTTTAAGAAGCCTTTAAAATACTTTTTAAGAGGGTTTAAAATATTTTAAAGTTGCTATAATTTTACTAGAGTATTAATACTTAGCTGTTTTGGTATTTGGTAGGCGGAGATTATACCTTGAGTGATTTATAAGGTTGTAAAAGTGGCCTCTCGTTTTGTCTACACAAGTTACATACATACATATGTGTTATTAGACGAGTATCATGTCCTAAGATTAGGATTTGATGTAGTATCATGTATAGGGAACTTTTATAGTTCATATAAGGCTTATATATTCAAGTGAAATTGCATGTTTTATGCCGTTGTGTGAAGCATGTTGACTATAATGAATATTATATGTTTGTATGGATGATTAATGCAAGCATGTGGGTTTGAGGAACTTTTTGTTTATTAATTCACATGAGGGATTAATAATAATTATTTTTTATTGGATCATGAATTGTATCATGTTGTTCCCTTTAATTATTATTATATTTACTTTATAAGGACTGTGGGCCTTGTTTAGTAAAGTTGGTTATTCACCTATTGACAGGTTGGTTGATTATTCTTGGATTATTTGAGTTGTTGATCACCTTTTATAATCCTAAGATAAAAATGGAAGTTTTGTATATCCATGAGATTTATGCTGGTTGTCTTACTTTCAGAGTCACAACAAGTGAATAATTTATTAATAACTTAAAGTGGAAAGTGAATAGCAATAAGCTTTAGACTTATGCACGTCTGAAGTGTTGGACTTGTTTAGTCCCCTTGTCCAACAAGTAAGCTATGGATTTAGCTTCCTTGTCCAACAAGTAAACTAGTATTTCTTAGATGTTCTTCACTTAGAGACTTGTGCAACAATGTCTGAATCTGCCCGGTCCAACCCTGAGCTTCGTTCCCGAACCTGCAAAAAGGGACCCACCCTGGAGGTTTGGGTGGTGGTTCCCCCTCCGAAGCTTAAGTCAGATATCAGGAGTTGTAAGGAAAAAGTAGAGATGGAGAGAGAAAGTGAGTGAGTATTTTTACAGAGTAAGTTTACACTGTTTGCATTGAATGAACTTCTCCTGATTTCAATGGTATTTATAGTGTTTGTGGTATGACTGTTGCCTTTTAGGTTGCCCTAGAATAGTGGCACCTGATTGGATAGGCAATCAAATTGTGACACTTGTCAGGCTAGAATTGGTGATGAATCATCAAACAATCACCAGCAGCTACCTTAAAGAGTTGGGCTCTGACTAACCTTTGGGCCAAAAAGGTGAGTCCTTTTTCCCAACTGGGTATAACCCAATGGTTAAATCATTCTCCTTTATTTTCTATGAGGGGACACGTGTACGGCCTTGATGGACCCAAGTGTCTCTAAAGGAGTCGTAGATATTTTAGGCTACAACTTTTACCCCTAAAAGGGTTTTTACCGTTGGCCTATCTGACTGTTATGACCCTTTTGCCCAAGGTAGTTAATTCAAATTCAAAAAGGAGGCGAAGACGCGCCCTTTTTTGGGCTTTACCGCTCATAGCCGACCGTTTTAAGCTTTTCAGGTCATTCTTAACCGGCTCAGTGTGTTTTTTACCCTCCTATATATATGCTTGGTGTGTCTTCATTTAATCATTTCACACCTGGAGAGAATTTTTCTAGAGAGAGAGGCTCTGCATTTTTTTTAGAGACAGAGTGTGATCGTCCAATCTCCGTTTTCTTCCCCGAAACGTCCAAGCATTTCGTCAGGTATCTTTTCTTTCTTCTTTTTTACTTTCCTTAATTCTTTATTTTTTCTTAGAAAATCAATAAAATGGAATCTTCTTCTTCGTCAAATAATCTTAGCCAACCAAGAGCTTGTCTTGACCCTAGAACCGAGAGTACTTCTTCTTCGGCACATTCTAGAGTTGGGCCTCTTCTGGCCCAGTATATATATATATAATTTTTATGGTTTTGGCCGAAAAAGTCAAACGACCAAGTCTTTACCTATGCAGAGTAATCTGGCGCGCGTCAAGCAAACGGCCCGTCTAAGACGAAGGGTAATACTCCCGATAGATAGTTTCGAAATGGAGGAATCTACTGGACGAGTTGCAGATGAGGCGAGGGAGACCCAAAGTGCTCAACCTTTGGGCGGGCCTCCTTCCCCTGACCACAGTTTTGAAGATCCTCAAATAAACCCTGAGGCCACTCCTTCTGGTAGGGACATCAATATGGAGGAAGCCGGCGAGGACAATAACGGGAGTGAATCCGGCACTGTCGAAGAATCGGACGAACCCTCCACTACCTCGTATGAGATTAGGAGACGCTTAGGTCCCCTTTCTGACCCTGGCTTTATCTTAGTTAATCGTAAATGGTTAGAAAAGATTGGTCCTGACCCCAGCTACTTGTCTACTTATATACCCATGCTGGGCTTCTCTTTCGTCATTCCTAATAAGGAGGCCACAATTCTAAGTGCTCCGAAGAACCACTTTGTGGTTTACAAGCTTGCCTTGGACACAGGATTGAGATTCCCCCTCCATGATTTTATAGAACAGGTGCGAAGGTATTACAACATCGGCGATAATCAGTTGGCACCTAATGCCTGGCACAACTTGATGACCTTCATAGCCGTCTGCGAGCTACACGGCCTGGCTCTTTCTCTCCAGGCCTTCACCCACATTCATTATGCAGCTACGGTTCCAGGGGTTGTGGACGGAACATGGCTCAGCATCTGCAACCGCCCCGGCTTTCTCACTACTTGGGGCAAGCCGTCGAAGATTGATGTTATGGTTTTATATAGAGTTTTTCCCCTTATAATTGAGCTAAAATGTGTATCAATGGTGCTCTTAGGAGCCATTTGACGCTAACTTTCTCCATCTAGTTGTGGTTTTCTGTTCTGTGTCAGATTGCAGGTTTTAGGGAGCTTTTTCCCTATTTTCTACTTCTTTACGTCTTCCACATTCGAATGGAGAGGTTCGAAGGCATATATGATGAGTTCCGGGGTCCCGAGAATATTTTCCGAGGCCTTCGAAAAAAGAAGAAGTGAATCCTTGGCGTCTGAAGCCAAGGGATGACTAAACGGTGCCTCGCCCAACTCTATCGGGCTCCTGACGCCCGATCGGGCGTCCATCACAGTCAAAAGATAGTTTGTTGCGGGCCCGATCGGGCTTGATCCGCCCTGTCGTTGTTCGGTGTCCGACCCGATTGGGCGAGATGGCCCGATCCCATCGGGCGTGTTCGTGCTCGAGTGCTTGCAGCGAAGTCCATCGCCTTGCTCGACTGCCGAGTGCTGCGAGGTCCCATAGCCCAATAGCATCGGGCGGCCTAGTCCGGCATCATCGGGTGCGCTTACGTGCCTTGCGTGCTGCCGTACGTGTCTTGCGCGCAGATCCTTGAAGAGCCCGACGACATCTGGCGGACGCTATTTTGGAGCACAGTTGCTGCTTTGAGCCCGATTCCATCGGGCTGACTTGGCCCGATCGGGCAATTAACTCCGCGCGCTCATTTAATAAATGTCGGGTTACTTAGTATAAATAGGAAAATCATAATATTACTATTCATCTTCTTTTTTAGTCTTTATTTCTCATAGTTTATCTCCAGAACCCTAGTTTTTATTACTTTTCATTGTGGATTTAAAGATCAACCCTTTGGATTATTCGTAATTTCAATATAGTTCTTTAATTTGGTAATCTTCTTCCTTGTTCTCTCAATTATTTTTTGCTTTCTCTATTATTGATTAGATTAGTTTCTTAGTTATTTGTAATAGTTCAAAGTATAAATTTTTACATAGATTTTGTTATTGTTTTCTCAAGCATGAGGGAGTAGTTTCATTTCTAGGATTGTGGGGATCTATGTATGCAATGAGGGATTGATAGGTTAGTATAATTACCCTTTATTTCAATTGTTTTCTGTGATTAAATCGTTCATGCTAGATTTCTAAATTAGGCCTGTTTTGTATTTCTATTATCGCAATATTGAATCTACTTCGAGAGGAGAGATTTCGTATAGGCTTTCAATCATTAGGCATAGTGACCCTTGACCCTGCGAGAGCGGCTAGGTGATCTTTGAGGGAGGTATTGTTCGAGAGAAATTACATGTGCCCTAGATAAATTGACTTATTGGGTGGTTATTATTCGTCTCTGATTTCCCGAATTGTATGCATAGTGATTCGTAGTCGTAGTTCTTTATTAATTGATTCTTACCTTCGTATTTTGTTCTGTCATTTGCTTATTAGTTTAGTCACACACCCATTTTTCAACTGATTTAGTTAGTATAATATTCGAATTCAAATACAATAGTAGAACTTTCTCCCTGTGGATTCGATCTTGACTTCCCTGACTACTTGTTAGTGGACCTTAGGTTATTTTTGATAAGGTGATACGACTTTAGCCTGTCAAATTTTGGCGCCGTTGCTGGGGAGACGGTTTATTTTTATTTTATCTGAATTATAGTATTACACTAACCTCTACTCTGAAGAACACCTGTTCTTTGGAGCATCTCACGTTTGTTTTAGTGTTTTTGATGTATGATTAGGAAATTGAAATCCCCAAATCTCATTCCACTTGACCCGGTGATTGAAAAGACTGCTCGTAAACTCAAAAAGAAAACTAAGCAAACCAAGTTGTCTGCAGGGACACCTTCCCAAAAGGCACCTTCTCCACCATGCACCTTCACCTATTACTGCTAGAATGGGTGACGAAGCTAAACCGACCTTCAGAGATTATGCACAACCATCTCCTGATAATGTGCCCACTAGGGTACGGTTGCCTACTATTGCTGCTGTAAACTTTGAAACCAAGTCTCATGTTCTGAATATGGTTCAGAATAATCAGTTTGCTGGGTTACCATCTGAAGACCCAAATCAGCACCTGCACCGGTTTTTACAATGTTGTGCTACTCAGAAGCAAGCTGGTGTTACTGCTGATGAGATGAAGCTCATCTTATTTGGTTTTTCTCTGCGCGACAAAGCTCTATTTTGGTATATTAAGCTGTCTTACACCATAACCACCTGGGCAGAGCTCTCAAAGATTTTTCTCATCAAGTGGTACCCTTACCAAAAGACTGCAGATATGCGTCATGCCATAGTAACTTTCACCCAAGATCCTAGAGAGTCACTGTATGAAGCTTGGGAAAGATTCAAAGATCTGCAGCGTCTTTGTCCCCATCATGGTTTTGACAAGTGGTATCTGTGCCACATTTTCTACACTAGAATTGATGCAGATACGAGACGGGTAATTGATGGAGCTGCTGGTGGGTTCTTCATGGATAAAGCCGTAGACGAAGGGTATGAACTTCTGGAGAAATTCGCTTCTAACCAAGTGTCTACTATCTGTTCTTCTATGACAAAGGGAGGCAAACATGATGTTGACGCCATTTCTTTACTGACCGGGCAACTAGCTGCTCTGCACTAAAAGATTGATTCTTTGAAGCTAGGTAACAATTCCTCCCCTCACATGAGTGTCAATGCTATGGCTAGTGTTTCTGGTTACAATGCTTTCATATGTGACGCTTGTGGGATAGCTGGACATAACTCTCAAGAGTGCCCCGCTCTCTCACATTCTAGTGAGCCAGTGCACGCATTACAATCCCAACACAAGCCCCAATTCGATCCCTACTCCAATACATATAATCCTGGGATGAGAGATCATCCAAATCTCTTGTATAGGAGTAATAATGTGATGAATCCGCAACAACAACATTATCCACAGTATCAACAACAACAACAATATCAACCACAAGCTCCTCCTGGATATCAGAGAACTCAGTTTCAACAGCATCATAACACACCTCCCTCAAACCCAGCTATAGCTAAACTCAAAAGTCTCATGTTGCAGATGCAGAAAGGTATTATTTCCTTTCAAGCAGATACCAGGTCTCAATTTGAGAGCCTGCATGCTCAAAATAAGCTACAAGGGACACATAATAAGATGTTGGAGTCACAAATAGCTCAGCTGACTAGTTCCTCTGCTAGTAGGCCATCTAGGTCATTGCCTTCGCAACCAATGCAACCAAGAGACACTACCAATGCTATTACCCTTCGAAGCGGAGTGCAGTACGATGCTCCTGTAATGCTAGAGGTGGAATCATCAATTGCTAAGAAACCACAAGAACTGCCTGAGGATGCTGAACCACAAGCAGAGCAAGGAGCTCCAGACAAGACTATGGAGGTGACTAAGGAGAAAACTGTGCCTCCGGTGATCAAGCTACCATTCCCCGAGCGGATGCTCAATAAAAAGCTCGACTACCAGTATGGTAAATTTTTAGAGGTGGTAAAGAATCTGCAGGTAACAGTTCCTTTTACTGAATTATTAAATCAAGTGCCTGCTTATTCTAAATTTTTAAAAGAACTGTTGATGAGGAAGCGGACTCTCAATGAGGTGGAAACACTGGCTTTTACTGCTGAATGCAGCGCTCTTTTACAAAACCAGTCTCCACCCAAATTGAAATATACAGGGAGTTTTTCCATCCCCTGTCACATTGGCACCATATTTATTGACAAAGCTTTATGTGATTTGGGTGCCAGTGTAAGTGTCATGCCTCTTTCTATCTGTAAGCAACTGAACATGGGTGAATTAAAATGTACTACCATTACTCTGCAAATGGCTGACCATTCTGTGAAATACCCTCTAGGTATATTAGAGGACGTTCCTGTTAGAGTAGGTAAATTCTTTATACCTGTGGACTTTGTTATATTAGACATGGCCGAAGACACTCTAACACCCATTATCCTTGGGAGACCTTTCCTCCATACTGCTGGGGCAGTTATAGATGTTAAAAGTGGGAAACTGACACTGACCGTGGGGGATGATAAGGTTATGTTTAGCCTAAACAATGCCCCTAAAAGCCCAATGCTAGAGGAATCATGTTATAGTGTTGATGTTATAGATGAACCGATCCATGACTGCATGCCTCATTCCCCCTCCTATGCTACTTCAAATGATGTGCTTGTCTTAGAGTCTATTGCAGGTGATGAACATTTTCTATCGGTCTTATAGACACACAAAAAGACCATTGGCTATAGCACTGATGACTTGACAGGAATAAGCCCTGACATTAATGAGCACCGCATTCATCTACATGAGGGCCACCACACTAGCATTACAGTCCAACGCGGGTTGCAAGATGTGGTACAACATGTGGCTACTAAACTGCTCGATCCAGGCTGATGGGTGGCTGATGTCCATGTCCCTTTCCTTTCCCTTGTTGCAATGAGGCCATTGCCAAGTTCAGCTTGGGGGAGGATTTCTGTAAGTATTAGTATTGATTTTCTTTTTGTTTTTACTGCTTTTTAGGTTAGTTAAGTTAGTTTAATTGCTTTGAAAAAAATGAAAAATCACAAAAAAAAATTGAAATATTGCTGAAAAAAAAACACAAAAATACGAGTTGAATATGAATAGATTGATTGCTTCCCTGTGCCCCGAACTTTGTTCTAAAGAAAACGATTTAACTCCTTATACTGGATAGTTGGGCATTTGTGATTGGGATGTTGTGATGTGATATCTGATTGCCTTGATCTTGAATGAATTTTGATGATAAAGTGCCCATTCTAACTGCATGCTTGAATTGGTTAGATTGTGAGGATTCATTCTAGCCCTGGGATTTATCTCTATATCCGGTCTATTCCTGTGTGATAGTTCCTCGTAGCATTCTTATCTTGGTTTTGGCATTGTACTCGTTGATTTCTGGTAACTTTGGACATGTGCTGTGATAGAGGCGTTCATTTGTTTAATTTTTAAGCCTCAGAGTTGTTTAATGAATCATTTTCCCCCTAGCCCCGCTGAGCCTAATGATTTCTTTTGGATCTATATTAAGCCACCTTACACACCTTGAGCCTTTACATTGACTATTGTCCCAAGCCTAGCTTGGGGGAGCATTTGTTAAGTTAATATCATATTGTGTGGTTGATTCCGTAGGGCGGTTGGAAAATAATGATATTTTGGTACAAAGAAAAGAAAGAAAAAGAAAAAAAATAAAGTGAAAAATGATAGTGAAAAACTGAAAAATTTCTATGATCTTCACTTATTAACTTTCAAAAGTGTTGGAATATATGATGAATGAGACAATTATTGGTTGGTTCGTGAAATTTCAGAGTTGGTTATTATCTTGGTTATGTTGTTGATGCCATGGGAGTTGTTTCGACCACACCTAGTCCTACTAGTGTTTTTTTTTGCTCCCCATTCTTGGCTTTTCCACCACATTCCCTAAATAATTTTTGTACCTTTACCCGAGCCCCATTACAACCCTGAGAAAGACCTTTTGAGCACATGTTTGATTGTTTATTGGAACAATACCGAGTCAATATGCCAAAGTTGAAGATTAAGTTTGTTATTTGAGTCGACCTGATTAGGATGAGCGATATTATACCTTTCTAAACACATGAGAGTGTGAGTGGGAAGGGCTATTATGGTTGGGTTGGTGAGCGATCGGGCACACATTTTGCCTGCCACAAAATTGAGAGGAGTGACACCTCGGTGAGCACCTTTTCAAGATTTGCATGATATGTAGGGCAGCTGCATTTGATAGTTTGCTTAAGTGATTGGTAGTCAGGTGATCTGAGCAACTGAACTTGAATTTTGCTTGCTTGAATGATTTTGAGTTGGAAATAATTGAGTTTAAAATTTCCTATCTGAGGGGTGAAGCAATCCTATTCTTATTCATGTTGTGCTTTGCTTGGGGACAAGCAAAGGTTTAGCTTGGGGGAGTTTGATGTTATGGTTTTATATAGAGTTTTTCCCCTTATATTTGAGCTAAAATGTGTATCAATGGTGCTCTTAGGAGCCATTTCACGCTAACTTTCTCCATGTAGTTGTGGTTTTCTGTTCTGTGTCAGATTACAGGTTTTAGGGAGCTTTTTCCCTATTTTCTACTTCTTTACGTCTTCCACAATCGAATGGAGAGGTTCGAAGGCATATATGATGAGTTCCGGGGTCCCGAGAATATTTTTCGAGGCCTTGGAAAAAAGAAGAAGTGAATCCTTGGCGTCTAAAGCCAAGGGATGACTAAACGGTGCCTCGCCCAACTCTATCGGGCTCCTGACGCCCGATCGGGGGTCCATCACGGCCAAAAAATAGTTTGTTGTGGGCCCGATCGAGCTTGATCCGCCCTGTCGTTGTTCGGTGTCCGGCCCGATCGGGCGAGATGGCCCGATTCCATCGTGCGTGTTCGTGCTCGAGTGCTTGATGCGAAGTCCATCACCCTGCTCGAGTGCCGAGTGCTGCGAGGTCCCATAGCCCGATAGCATCGGGCGGCCTAGCCCGGCATCATCGGGCGAGCTTACGTGCCTTGCGTGCTGCCGTACACGTCTTACGCGCTGGTCCTTGAAGAGCCCGACGACATCGGGCGGACGCTATTTTGGAGCGCAGCTGCTGCTTTGAGCCCGATTCCATCGGGCTGACTTGGCCCGATCGGGCGATTGACTCCGCGCGCTCATTTAATGAATGTCGGGCTACTTAGTATAAATAGGAAAATCAGAATATTACTATTCATCTTGGTTTTTAGTCTTTATTTCTCATAGTTTCTCTCAAGAACCCTAGTTTTTATTACTTTTCATTGTGGATTCAAGATCAACCCTTTGGATTATTCGTAATTTCAATATAGTTCTTTAATTTGGTAATCTTCTTCCTTTTTCTCTCCATTATTGTTTGCTTTCTCTATGATTGATTAGATTAGTTTCTTAGTTATTTGCAATAGTTCAAAGTATGAATTTTTACATAGATTTTGTTATTGTTTTCTCAAGCATGATTGAGTAGTTTTATTTCTAGGATTGTGGGGATCTATGTATGCAATGAGGGATTGATAGGTTAGTATAATTACTCTTTATTTTAATTATTTCCTGTGATTGAATCGTTCATGCTAGATTTATGAATTAGGCCGGATTTGTATTTCTATTATCGCAATATTAAATCTACTTCGAGAGGAGAGATTTCGTATAGGCTTTCAATCATTAGGCATAGTGACCCTTGACCATGCGAGAGCGGCTAGGTGATCTTTGAGGGAGGTAATGTTCGAGAGAAATTACATGTGCCCTAGATAAATTGACTTATTGGGTGGTTATTATTCGTCTCTGATTTCCCGAATTGTATGCATAGTGATCCGTAGTCCTAGTTCTTTATTAATTGATTCTTACCTTCGTATTTAGTTCTGTCATTTGCTTATTAGTTTTGTCACACACCCATTTTTCAACTGATTTAGTTAGTATAATATTATAATTCAGATAAAGTAGTATAACTTTCTCCCTGTGGATTCAATCCTGACTTCCCTGACTACTTTTTAATGGACCTTAGGTTATTTTTGATAAGGTGATACGACTTTAGCCTGTCAAAGATGCACGAATGGAAAGCCGACTTCATCTTCCTACGAGCGGCCAACGCCTCCGCCATTGAGAGCTACCATTTCTATAATCGAGCCGTCACACAAACTGGGCGAAAACAGTCCTGGTTGGAGTTGGAGGACCATTATGACGAAGAGGTGGTGGCATACTATATAATAAAGGAGTATTCCAGGTCGGGTCAGACGTCCGTTAAAGGGCCAGCTAACTGGATACCCTTTAAAGAGATGTTTTATGACGATAACTTCTTGGTCGCTGCTGGGTTGCGGTTGGCCGTTGAGAAAGGTATACATTCGTAGTTTCTAAGTAAAATGCCTCTTCCATAGCCCATATCGGACTAACTCCTTTCTCTTCTTGTAGTAGATCCAGCCAGAGCACTTCTCAAACACTCTTGGACGGGATATTTCAGTATGTCTAAGTTTACTGATAACTTGTGGAAGGAGTTCGCCAAGAGTAGTACTGAGAAAAGGGCTGAAACCTGGTAAATTTTTTTCTTTTTTTTTTTTGGACGAGGATCAGTCTGGCTCGTCAAATATTGATCTCCAATCAATGGACGAGAATCACCCGAAGAAGGAAGGCGTCCATGCTTGGACGACCACCTTCTTTGGGCCCTTCTCGTCTGAGAGGCTGGACGTCCTTGGACGAGAACCATTCAGGTTCGTCCAGATTGTTTTCCAATCCTTGGACGAAAATTATCCGAAAAAGGAAGGCATCCATGATTGGACGACAACCTTCTTTGGGCCCTGCTCGTCTAAGTTACTGAATGATCATCGGACGAGGACCATTTGGGTTCGTCCATATTGATTTCCAATCCTTGGACGAAAATCACCCGAAGAAGGAAGGCGTCCATGCTTGGACGGCCACCTTCTTTGGGCCCTTCTCGTCTGAGTTACTTTGATTTCCAATTCTGGGCGAAAATTGATTTCCAATCCTTAGACGGAAATTATCCTGGTCCGTCTAATTTTGGACGGCCTCCTGCTTTGCACCATTCTCGTCTAGGCATGAAAATTACTTTGGGCGAGGTTCCCTTAGGAAAGGAGTTGTCCATACTTGGACACCTTCCTTTCTTGGGTGATTCTCGTCCGAAGCTTAAAAGTTTGATTATAGCTTTTGTTCTTTGGACTATCCAGATAATAACTTTTTTTTTATTTTTGCAGAAAAATGCCCCTACCAACAAGCCCCCGCCTGGGAAGTCCTCCTCGTCCAAGAAGAGGCCTACAGCGGCCGTGGATCAGCCTCCAGCCAAAAAGGCTAAAGGCTTTACAAGGAAGAAAATGGAGAAGACTACTCCGTCTGGCAAGGGGGTTGGAGAGAAAGCCATGCCTCCTCCAAAGGACAAGGTACTGAAGGAGGAGGAGTCTGCTGCTTCCCTGGCTGTGGAGGAGAAAGGCTCCGCTCCTGCTGGTCAGTTGGATGTATTCCCTACTGATCCAACTGAAATCATACCAGAGTCGGCTTTGGCACTGGTTATTCCGGAGTCAGAGACGACTACTGACAACTTCCCAGGCTTCAGCGGCTCGGTGGCGAAGCTGGTCTCACAGATGCCGCTATCCGTTAGGACGGCACCCTTATCGTCGGGTGAGTCATATTATCCAAATAGAGTTAGGACGGTGCGGGTCAGCGGACTGTCCATGAGTCTGTCCAACAGACAAGCCATAGTCTTTCCTATCAAGAGAACTGACTCCCCCTCTCTTTCAGATAAGGGCAAAGGACCAGCTTCACCCACAGCTGCTCCCACAATAGACTCGGACGAGGAGTCTTCTGCTGCTTTTGCCAAGATGTCAAAAGTTGAGCGAGATCGGCTCAAGCAGGAGCTATTCAAATGCTACCTTGAATCCTATATAAAAGGGTCGAGGGGAGCATCAGCTTGGCATGTGGGCTACATGTCACAACTTGCTGCTGAGGTATAATTTGTTGCCGCTGTTGTTTTATACTTGTACAAATTTTTTCTTTTATAACTCGTCTAATGACTTGTTTTGTTTTCGTTGTTCCAGCTTCTGGCTCGCAGTATATTGACTGAGGAGTGGACGAGGGAGCTTAGGAAAGAAAATAAGCACCTCGTCCACCAGGTTACGACGGCTGGCGACATGGCCATGCACGATATTAAGATGGCCAATACTCTCCACCGCCAATCAAGAGAGGCCTGGAAGAAGAGGTCAGCAGAACTGGAGTCCAGCAACAAGAAGTACCTTGTTGCTATCAACAAGCTGTACAAGGAACAAGACCAACTGAAATTAGCATTGGACACTATCTCAGTCGAGTTAAAGGGAGAAAGAGATACCGCTCTATTGGCCGTTGTCCAACTGAGGAGGGAAAATATCCTCCTAAGGGCGAAGAATGTCCGTCTGCAAAAGGAAGCGGCCCAGGCTTTTGATGACGCTAAAGAAGGCTTGAACCAAGTCATTGAGATGTCCAAAGGCTGGGCCGTCAAAGCTTTTGAGATGCTGGCCGAGCCTAGTGAGGTCCCTAGCTTTGTTCGTCGTCTGGAATTTCAAGAGAGTGTTCACCGTGCTATGGTGTCTGCTGAAGAGCCTCCTGAATTCCTGGACTCGGATGAAGAAGCTGCGGACGAGGAAGAAACCCCTGAGGACGACCAAGAAACTCCTACTAAATGAGATGCCTAGCTTTAGGTTTATTTTTCTATGTTTCTTTGCTTGTTTGCCGTCGTAGCTTTGTCTCCTCTAGTTTTATACTCAAGCTGTAAGTTTTGACAAGTATATAATGAAGTGACCTTTTATTAATTGCTTGTCCTTTCTTTTATTACACTGAAATTTTCATCAAGTATAACAGAGACTCGTCCATCTCTTCTTAGACGTCTTTGCAACTTACTAAAACAGCAGGTGCCTCTTGCCCTTGTCTTTAGACGGTCTTCAAGCATTCCGCAAATTATTAAGTAAAGATGAGACTCGTCCTGACCTTTGAGCGGACTTTAAGCTTTGTGAAGGAAAAGGTGAGTATCATCCTTGTTTTTGGACGATCGTCAGACTTTCCAAAATGTAGCCAAGTATAAAATTAGACTTGTCCTGACTTTTGGACGGTCTGCAAACTTGTTTAAGGAAAGAGTATCATCCTTGTCTTTGGACGATCGCAAAACATTCCAAAATGTAGCCAAGTATAAAATGAGACTCGTCCTGACTTTTGGGCGGTCTGCAAACTTAGTTAAGGAAGGAGTATGATCCTCGTCTTTGGACGATCGTAAAACTTTCCAAAATGTAGCCAAGTATAAAATGAGACTCGTCTTGACTTTTGGGCGGTCTGTAAACTTGGACGAGCCTTGCCCCAAGAAGGAAAGCGGCCAGTATTGGCCGAGCAAACCTAAACTCCTTTGTTTATGACGGGCTTAATTTCTTGTGGACGACCTATATGTTGTGGTTTATGGATGAGCCATGCTTTGGCCGGCTTCGTTGATGAGGCAACCCTCGTTGATCCATTACTAGCGCTTTTATTGCCTAGTTCGGCCTGGTCTTTGGACGACCTTTGACTTCCCTCAATCGAGGCCAAGAATAATTGTAGCTCGTCCTACAGACTTGTCTCGTCCTAAAAGTTTCATGGTTTTTAGCCTTATCCCCCCCTTCTTGGGCTTAGCTCAACCGTGTATTATGGATGAGCCATGGACCAAGAAGGAGAGCGGCCAACATTGGCCGAGCCTGCTAAAATTGCTTAGGACGAGCTTTAGATATATGGGCGAACCATGCTTTTGCTGGCTATCTTGAGGGAGCAACACTCGTCTTGAATTAGCGATCCCTTACTAGGGTCCTTACTACTTAGCTGACCATGTATTTGAAAGTAAGATTCCTTTACTAAAGGTTGCTTATTTCAAGTCAGCTTTCTAATAGAGACTTTGACGTTTCTCTTACTAGAGATTTTTGTCAATTTGTTAACCATTTATGAGTTTTAACCTTTAGGTTTTTACACTTTGGCCGGTCTCTTTGAGGGAGTGATTTTTGTCAGAGAAGTGAGCATTTTAGACGTTTTATTGTTCTTTGTAATTTTTTCTAAGTTACATTCACTTTTAGACTACTAGACTAACTGAAAAATGCCCCACAGTGAATAACTTGGTAAAAAAAAAACAAAGATAAGAAGGAAGTAGGAATTGTATTATATGAATTTTGCTTAACTAAATGTCAAGATACATGTGTCTACTTACCAGTAGGAATTGTGCATGGCACTTTGGAGTGATTACAAACAACTTGCCAGTTTCTTGAGTCAGACGTGATACTTCTTCAAAGTGTCAAAGTTCTTAGTGCGCTGTATTGGTCGTCCATCCATATCTTGGAGACGAAAAGTTCCGCTTCGCATCTGTTGGACAATCAGACAGGGTCCTTCCCAATTTGGTGTTAGTTTCCCCAGCTCCTTAGCTCGTCCAACTGCCTCCATCTTCCTTAGAACCAGGTCCCCTACCTTGAGTGGTCGTCTAGCGACTCTCTTGTTAAAGTCCCGAGCCATTCGCAGCTTGTACAATTGCATTCTTAGCAAAGCATTGCCCCTGACTTCTGGTACTTGATCCAAAGCCGTGCGTAATGCAGCCCAGTTGGCATCTTCCCTGTACAACATGACTCGCAGGGTGAGTTCTTCAATATCAATGGGCAAGACGGCTTCAGTGCCATTGACTAACTTGAAGGGTGTCTCCCCTGTAGAGTTTTTGACGGTGGTTCTGATGGACCATAACACCAGCTGTTGTTCTTCAACCCATTGTCCCTTAGCATTATCCAACTTCCTTTTGATTCCATTGGATAGAATCTTATTGAACGACTCTACTTGCCCATTGGCTTGTGGGTGGGCGACTACAGCGAAGTGAGCTTTGATTTCTCTTTCTGCCAACCAATCTTTCAGCTTAGGCGTTTCAAATTGTGGGCCATTATCAAAGGCGATGGATTGCGGCATGCCAAAACGAGTTATAATGCTCTTCCAAATAAAGCCTTTGACATCATTCGTTGTTATACCCCGCATGGCTTCAGCCTCTATCCATTTAGTGAAATAGTCCACAGCTACAATTACAAACTTCTTTTGCCCAGCGGCTATAGGGAAAGGTCCCAGAATATCCATGGCCCATTTGGCTAAAGGCTGAGGGAACAAGATAGGAAATAAGTAATTGGACGGCTTATGATGCAGATTTTCGTGCTTCTGACAACTGTCGCACTTCTTTGCATAGACGAGAGCATCCTCCTTTAAGGTAGGCCAGTAATACCCAGTCCTTAAAGCCTTTTCTCCCAATGCTCTTCCCCCAATGTGGGATGCACAAGCTCCTTCATGGAGTTCCTTCAGAACCTCTAGACCGTCTTCCCTGGTGATGCACTTGAGAAGAGGACGATTGAATGACTTCTTGTAAAGGGTCTCATCCCACAGTTCAAACTATTTGTCTCGGGCTTTCCCATACATAGCCTCTACAGGGTCTGAAGGCAGTCGTCCTGTCTTCTTGTACTCTATTACAGGATCCATCCAAACTGCCCTTCGGCTAAGAAACATGATTTGTTCTTGGTCAATGCTCTTTTTTGGGTTAACTTCCCAAAACACTGTTCTTAGTGCATCACCTTCAGCTAAGCTGGCCAATTTTGAGAGTGCATCTGCTTGAAGATTTTCTGACCTTGGTACTTGATCGAGAACAAATCGTTTCAAAGGCTCAATCTCATCCTTGAACAGACGCATATATTTGCTCATTGATGCGTCTTTACATTCAAAGTCCCCATTAACTCGACTGACGACCAAGCGGGAGTCCGATTTGCCCTCAATTTCTAGAGCTCCAGCCGCCTTACACATTTTGATCCCAGCCAGAAGTGCTTCACATTCAGCTTCGTTGTTGGACGCTTGGAATTGGAACCTTAGCGCATATGTAAACTTATCTCCTTGTGGAGATTGACAAATGATTCCTGCCCCACATCCGTTGACAGTGGACGATTTATCAACCATTAGCGTCCAATGCTTCCTCCCTTCAGCTGGATTAAGTATTGGTTCTATAGTTGGTCGAGTGAGCTCAACTATAAAATCTGCCAAAGCTTGCCCCTTAACGGCTTTCCTTGGTTCAAATGATATATCGAACATGTTCAGTTCACTATCTTTTGTAAAACTTGCTTCAAGGGTTAATGAGTGTAAACGAGTATGTTGTGAGCCAAGAAATAGGGCCTTAACTTTCTGTTGGCCATGACGAGTGCCAATCCAAACTTCTCGACCAGAGTATACCTATTTTCCGCGTCCTTGAGCACATGGCTCACAAAGTATATTGGGACTTGCACGGACACTCTTTCTGCCAGCAGGACAGCACTCACAGCCTGAGTGGACACAACCAAGTATGCAAACAGTTTTTCCCCCTCGGCTGGACTGACCAATATAGGGAGCTAACGAAGGTGATCTTTCACTTGCTGAAGCGCTTGCTCAGCTTCTGTTGTCCATTCAAACCTGGCCTTCTTCTTGATAGTAGCGAAAAAGTGATGGCACTTGTTGCCCGACTTAGACAAGAAAAATCCAAGGGCAGCTAAGCAACCCGTCAATCGTTGAACTTCTTTTATCTTTGACAGGGATTTCATGTCTAGAATAGATTGGATCTTTTCAGGGTTAGCTTCTATTCCCGTCTGATCTACTAAGAAGCCTAAGAACTTCCCAGACAAGACTCCAAAGACAAATTTGCTGGGGTTCAATTTCAGTTTGTGTTTTATGAGAGTTTCGAAAGTTTCTCTCAAATCACCTACATGACATTCCTCTTGCCAACTCTTGACTATCATATCATCTACCTATGCTTCCATGTTTCTTCCTAGCTGTGGCTGAAAGATAGTATTAATCAATCTTTAGAAGGTGGCTGGCGCATTACGGAGGCCAAAAGGCATCCTCAGCCAGCCATACAGCCCTTTCTCGGTAATGAAGGACGTTTTGTCCTGATCCTCTAACCACATAGGGATTTGATGAAAGCCTGAATATGCGTCCATGAAGTTTAACAAAGCATAGTCGGCTGTGGAGTCCACCAGTCGATCCAACTTAGGCAAGGGGAAACTGTCCTTGGGACAAGCCTTGTTGAGATCATTGTAGACCACACACATCCTCCAAGTGCCATTAGGCTTTGGCACCATGACCACATTCGCTATCCATTCTGGATAATAAGTCCCTCTGATGAATTTTGATTCCAACAACTTCTGAACTTCCTGGTCGACCGGTTGGTTCCTGGCCGGTCCTAAATGTATTTTCTTCTGACGAACAGGTTTTAAACTCGGATCAACATTCAGTCGGTGGACGGCTATCTCTAGATCAATTCTAGGCATTTCTTCAACACAATAAGCAAACACATCTTGAAATTCTTTTAGCAAGCAGATCAGAAGGCCCCTCAAATTAGGAGATGGTGAAGACCTAATCTTCAAGATTCTTTTCGGACGAGCTTCATTCAAACAGACATCGTCTGGGACTTCCACCGGCTCTGGACGTTCTAGTGCCCGCCCCATAATGGCCATCACTTCTTCAGACGAAGGTGGCTCTTCCTTGACGGGCTCATACTTCCTTTTCTTGCTGGGGAGGTGTTCAAACGTTTTCCTTGAAGGAGCAACCGGCGTCTGAGGACTCTCAATGGCTGTTCTTAGTGAGGCCACCTGGTTCTTTACATTTTCGGACGCCCTCTTTTCGTCAGCAACCTTCGTCTTGTCTTTTCCAAATTCAGTCGGGTTCCTTTTGCCAACAATATTCGTTTGGTCTTCATAGCCTGCTTTCCATGATGACGCTTCAGGGTAGCTAGGTAACATTCCCTAGCCGCTTGCTGATCTCTATACAAGGAGCCCATTTGGCCACCATCACATTCAAATTTCATAAGCATCAAGTGATTTACTATTACAGCTTTAACATGATTCAGAGTTGGCCGTCCAAGTATGACATTGTATGCTGTCAAATCTCGGACAACCAAGAACTTGATAAACAAAGTCCGGGAGGCATCCTTCTCTCCAACTCGGACGGGCAAGGTAATTGTTCCCATAGGATGAATGATTCCTTCCCCAAACCCTATGATGAGATGGTGGACGAGGACCAAGTTCTTTTCATCAAACTTCAATCTAGACAAGCAATCTGCACTAATGATGTCTGTCGAGCTTTCGGTGTCAATCATAATTCTTTTTACTCTCAAGTTTGCCGTCTTCATTTCTACAACCAAAGGGTCATCATGGGGAGTTCTCAGCTTCCCCTGATCTTGCTCACTAACCACCACCTTTGGGAAGGGCTCGGCCTTTGTATGATCAGTTAGTAAGACTTGGTCGAGCTCCCTGAGATAGTTTTTGTCCCCTCTATTGGTTGGTCCTCCAACGACAAATCCTACTGAGATAACAAGGACGACATCCTCGTCAGTGCTTTCACTCTCCTTCTTCTTGCTTTGACGATTATCTCTCTTCTGAAACTTCTTTCCACCTTGGGGTAAGTATGAGTTCATCTTACCCTTCCGAGCTAAATCCTCCAAAGCCCTCTTAAGGTGTTTACATTCATTAATCTCGAGGCCGCAATCCTTGTGAAAATGACAGTATTTGCTCTTGTCTCTATTTCTGTAAAGAGTCTTCATCTCAGTTGGAGCCTTCAATTCATATTAGTCCTTTATCTCCATAAGAATGGAGTATTGGTCCTTGCTGAATTCAATAGAGTAGGCGGAAGGTTCAGTTTCCTTTCTCTTGCATTTCCTGGACAAAGTAGTGGTTGAGGTGATGCCCCAAGTCTCAGCCTTTTTAGGGTTGCTCTTCTTTAGTTGAGCAATCTCTTCAGGCTTCTTGGACTCGGGATGCTTTCCCTCATCACATACTTCTGTAACGTGTATAAAAGCTTCGGCTTCCTTGAAAGCTTTGGCAAGAGTAGTGATTTTCTTCTTCATAAGGCCAAACATAAAACTTTATGGCCTCAAACCCATAATGAAAACGTCAAAGGCCACTCCAGCATTGAGATCTTGAATTTGAAGCGATTCTAGATTGAATCTCTTATCAAAACTTCAAAGGGCTTCTTTTGGTCCTTGTACGACCATGCCCAAGTGCATGATTGTCTTTTGTTCTTGCTGATTGTCAACAAAGTGACAAGTAAATAAGAAACTGAGTTCAGTGAAATTGTTGACTGAATTAGGGGGAAGATTATTGAACCACTTCTGAGCTACACCCTTCAGGGTAGCTGGGAAATTCTTATACCAAATGGCATTATCTACTCCTTGGACGTACATCTAATGTTTGTAAGCGGACAGGTGATCATCTGGATCGATTGTTCCATCAAAAGGCTCTATTGTTGGGAGTTTAACCTTTGGGAAGGGGGGCGCCTCCATGATCCTGGCTGAAAATGGAGTAGGCCAATTGATCCGGAGGGCTCCCAGCTATCCCTCAATAGGTATGAACTCCTTGCGATATTCTTTTAACCCTGTATTAGATGAAGTGTTTGCCGAACTGGACGCCTATAGACCATTGGATGAACCACCGTATTCTCTTGTCTTGGACAAACAAGAGAAGGACCCAGACTTCTTCCTTCTGTTCTGGATGGTATCCTTAAAGGAGGGTCTCTTAAGTACGGGGTAGAGCCAGTGGCCGACTGTTGCAATGCCGCAACCCTCTTTGCCTCTAGGTAATCCCTGACATCTGTTTCCATTCGGTGTCCATTCGGACGAGATTGATCTTGGGTCCTAACCACTAGATTCCTGTCCATGTTCCTTTGCTGCTCACTGCCTTCTGGCTGCTTTCCCCTGGCCATCCTCCTAGAGGGTTCCTGACGAACAACTCGACTAGGACCTGGATGATTCTCTTGAGAACGTCCCCTAGGAGGAGCTGGATTGTTAGCGGCTAGCTCCGGATTATAATGGAAAACAGCAGGTTGTTCTTAATGTGTTCCTGGATGACTGCTGCCATCTTAGTCTGAAAATTTTTCAGGACGTTCTCTAGATGAGCAGCAGTCACGGGAAGTTCAAGATTCTCCTGAATGACAGGTTGCTGGCTTGGTCCAGGGACATTGATGATGGACGGAGTTCTATCCCTTCCTCGAGGCGGTCTCTCATGTTCTACTGTGTCTTCGACATTCACCTAAACACTTCGGTTCCTAGCCACATTAGACGATTAACAGTCAGTCATCGTTGCGTCTCCCCACAGACGGCGCCAAATGTTTAGTCCCCTTGTCCATCAAGTAAGCTATGGATTTAGCTTCCTTGTCCAGCAAGTAAACTAGTATCCCTTAGATGTTCTTCACTTGGAGACTTGTGCAACAATGTCTGAATCTGCCCGGTCCAACCCTGAGCTTCGTTCCCGAACCTGCAAAAAGGAACCCACACTGGAGGTTTGGGTGGTGGTTCCCCCTTCGAAGCTTAAGTCAGATATCAGGAGTTGTAAGGAAAAAGTAGAGATAGAGAGAGAAAGTGAGAGAGTATTTTTACAGAGTAAGTTTACACTGTTTGCATTGAATGATCTTTCTCCTGATTTCAGGGGTATTTGTGGTATGACTGCTGCCCTTTTAGGTTGCCCTAGAATAGTGGCACCTGATTGGCTAGGCAATCAAATTGTGACACTTGTCAGGCTAGAATTGGTGATGGGTCATCAAACAATCACCAACAGCTACCATAAAGAGTTAAGCTCTGACTAACCTTTGGGCCAAAAAGGTGAGTCCTTTCCCCAAATTGGGTATAACCCAATAGTTAAATCATTCTCCTTTATTTTCTCTGCGGGACGCGTGTACGGCCCTGATGGACCCAAGTGTCTCTAAAGGATCCGTAGATATTTTAGGCTACAACATTTACCCCTAAAAGGGTTTTTACCGTTGGCCTATCTGACGGTTATGACCCTTTTACCCGGGTAGTTAATTCAAATTCAAAAAAGAGGCAAAGATGCGCCCTTTTTTAGGCTGTACCGGTCATAGCCGACGTAGATATTTTAGGCTACAACTGAACTCATATGAGTTAGAGTACATGGTGGTAGCCCATGGCTTTTCTTGGGACCGGATTGATCACCGTGTTCTATTTTATTTAATTAGTACCTTGATATCGTTGGTCTTTGGAGTATGGAGTCGAGCCCGCACTTCATCTTCTAAATTAAAGACATGGTTTGGTTTGGACAACTCTATCCATTGCCTATTCAATTTAATATTCATGAACCTTGGTTATGGAGTCTAGTTCAGTATACTCAATATGTTATCTTATTATGTTATTATTTATCTTTGAGTTAATGTTTATCAGTATCATGTTAGGTTTTATATTTTATTTAGTATGGAGTACTCAGCTTTGCTGATTACGTGCTTTTCTGTGTGTCGATCATGGATGTGCCTTATTGATCGTGTGATGACCCATTTGGTGAGCAATCATTTAGGCATCGACTATTCCGGGTCCGAAGATGATGCATTCATTTGGTTTCTAGGAATCAGTTGGAGAGCTTGTGATTAGCCTCTTTATTATACTTTCATAATTTTCGTTTAGCTATGGTTTTAATAGTTTGACTTTTATATTGGTTTGACTTCTGGTTTGGTTTTGGAGTTGAGCTTATGGTTGACTAAGTTATTTTTATTTTCAAAGTTATTATTTATTTCCACTGCAAAATCCTGAATAAGCCGGTACGTTATCACACGGACGATAATACTTTGGTAATTCTCAAAGTTTTATATGAAAAAGGTATTTTGGAAAATAGAGAAAAAAAGGTTACTGGAAAATAGACTCGATACATGTCGCTAGTTTGCTTTTCCAGGCGCCTGCTACTGGCGAATTGAATGTTGAACATATCTACCAAACCTGCAAAAGTCAAAATTGTACCATATGGTAGATTAATGAACCATTGAAGAGCAGGACCTGACAAGGTTGATCTGAAGCCCTTGCACATGAAAGCTTCGTGCATCTCGCGCGAGACTGAATGGTGATCATTCTTTGCTTGTATTGGGCGACATGCTCGCTGGGATCCGTCGTTCCATCATAGAGCTTCATGGCGGGAACGGTGAAACGCTTCGGGATTTCGACTAAGGCAATCGCATCGGCAAATGGCGAATCGACAAAGCTGGTCAAGGCGGCTTTTTCCACGGGCCTTGACATTCCAGGGATTTTGAGGATCATCTCTTCAACCTGCCTGAGGCGTTCATACAGAGGATTCACGGTCACAACTGCAGGCATGACTTTTTGCACATTCGACACAGGCGGGTTGCCTATTTTGTAGGATGGCTACTAAGGTTGTTCTGCTACTGCTTTATGCGCGGGCCCATTCAGGATCGGTTGATTTTGCGGTTTGCTAGCTTTCGCATCTTCATCAAAGGGAGAGATCCATTCATAAGCGGTTTGGCAGTTTAGATTAGGATATTCGCCGATGGCTGGCATTTCTTGGGTGACTTGTTCCGCCTTGGCATCTTCACCGTTTTCATGGATTGGATCTTCCATGTTGAGTTGCTTCGCTATGCTGCTAAGGTCACTCTGACGCTTCTTCTAGGAGTTGGACGCAATGGATGCATAGGACAACATATGAGAGCGAAGCTCGTCGGTCTTGTTCTCGAACTGGGCATCTTGCATGGCAATTTTTTCTTTGAGAGATTTCTTCATGTTGTCAATAGCTCCCATGATTTGGTCCATGACTTCTTGCCTTGGCACCTCGGGAGGCGAGTTGGGAGTTGCGGGGGATCCAACTTCGTTGATTTTAGTCATGTTGTGTGACAAATTGGTTATGATTGATAGGATTGCTTTCTAATTATCAGCCCTACGGTGGGCACCAAATTGTTTAGGGCAAATTTCACACTAAGGCTAATTTACTTGGAGAGGGAGTTAACAATTAACTTACGAAAGGAAATAAATTGCGTAAATCAAGTTACGAAATAAGAACAAAGGCATACAACATGTTTTTACGTGGAAAACCCTTTGAAATAAGGAAAAAACCACATGAGGATTGGTATCCTGCTAATTCACTAAGTTTGCTCGAGTTTGCGAGAGAGTACAAGTAAGTTTGCTTTAGCTAGTGAGAGAGTAGTAGAGGTGAGTGAGATGATTTTATAATATAGCTACTGAACTCTATTTATACTAAGAATGACAATGACGTTGCACAAGTAGCCGTTTTTCTTCCTTGATGCTTATTGGCCAAGATCCTACTAAGTAGGGATGAAGGTTATCTCCCATGAAGTTGTTACAATCTTTTCTCCACTTCTTCCTCTACGCAACACACTTTTTCCTAAGATGTTGGGTGATCTCCACCGCCTGCCATGTCATGAATCCGGTCTTCTTTTATCAACGCAATTATATGGCGCCACTTCAATATGCAAACAAACACATATCCTTCGAAAAAGCTGCTGCCAAGTGGCTTGGATAATCAGCCCCTAACACAAACTACGTCCACTTTCTTCCCAAGTCAACAATTTCCGAAGATATTTTCTTCTTCAAGATATTTTCGTCTTCAAAACCATGGCCTTGCAATTCCATCAAACTAGCTCGTTGTTTTGGAGCTTCTAGAAGCCATAGTCATAGCTATAAATAGCCATGTTCAAGGTCCTTCAAGCATCCACTCACCACTCACCTCTTAACTCTCAAATTCGCCGATAATCTCCTTTGATTTCGCCGGAAAAACGCAGCCCAAAGAAACCCAAAGCCCTCATTTTCGCACCCTCTCTCGTTTCTTTTTCACAAATCCTGACGCACCACCGTGCTCATCCCACCGCAGTACCACCCCATCTACTGCCGTCATTCACTGACCACCGGCACACCTCTAAGTGCCACCTTTCCGCGTCCCAGTACCACCCTATCTCGCTCGCATCTCCTATCCTCTCGCTGCATCCATCACTCTACTAGCACTACAGTTGCTTGCACCACGACCTGTCACCCAGAACAACCACCTTCTTGTTCGCCAGAACATTGATGCGCCACCTGTGTAACTGTCGCGCCAAACGTACTTCGTCTACATGGCCCTACAAGCCCCCGCTGCCGATTGCTTCTCACCCCACTGCTTCCCACTCCCCTTTTCTCCCCTGTTCCCTAAAAACTCTACTAAGGTATATCTTTCTTCCGTATTTACTATGGGCTTAATTTGTTTATAACATTTGGGCTTGTGTAAATGGAACTTTTGAGTCATTTATAAATGAAGATCTCCTAATGTAGTATGAGACTAATATGATTATGGACCAAGTTATGAGAACAAAGTTAGTTAAATGTTTACACCAACTAAATCGAACTTAATGAGACTAACCATGCCCCACTAATATGCATGACTCCTTTTTAATGTTTGAATGATGTTCTTATCATGGTAATAGTATAAAATAAATGAATGAATATTACTAATTTTGTTTAATAATGGTTGGTTAATGATAAGTTATTTCAAGAAGTATAACTTTAGCGATAATAATGACTATTAATTATGGACGACTTAAAGTAACAAGCATGACTTCATAAGCAGGACAATGATGGACCATATAGCTGTAATTCACTTTTAATAAGCTCAAAATAAGGTATGGGGTTTCGAAACCCAAAGGGGGAGGTGGGTATGGCTCATACCAATACGTCTAGGTATCAAATAGAAGAAAAAATTTCATTCCCAAATAAAACCAAACACATGGTATTAGCTATCAAGTTTCAAACCTATAACACCTTGGTTTCATTCCTGATTCTAAACTCATAACACTATATGAACCAATTGCCCCCTAAGGTATATCTCTCTTCCTTATTTCATATGGGCTTGTGTAACATTTGGGCTTGTGTAAAACTTATTGTTAGGCTAATTGATCTCGTTAATGAATCTATAGCCACGCTCTAGTTTATGGATCTTTTGAGTCATATGTAAATGAAGGTTTCCTAATGTTGTATGAGATTAATATGATTATGGACGATGTTGCGTGAACAGAGTTGATTAAATGTATACACTAACTAAATTGAAATTAATAATACTAACCATGCCCCCACTAATATTCATGTGTAAAGCCCCGACTACTAATCAACATTATTAGGTTAATTAAAGACTTATTAGTTGCGAAACCTAGATAGTCGGTGAGTTACAGCCGTAATTCCCAATATGAAAAGCACAAGGCAAACATGAATTCATAAGCTTGAACATATTATAACTAGAAAACATAATTATTCATTATGAAAACATAAGTTAAAACCTAGATATTGTAGATAGTTTGACATTTAATATGATCATAAGTGTTTAAGAAAGCTTCAACTACTAAACTACACCTCACTGCTACACCATCTCATTAGCACTATCAGTAACTAAAACAGAAAACAAAGCGTCATGAACCGAGGTTCAGTAACATATTACTCTAACAACGTAAATTCATTTCAAATCACTTTATTATAGCAAACAGGGAGGAGATAAATAGTAAAACTATTTCATAAACATAACATTTAATCATAATCATGTCGTTATCGTAATTCTTTATCATATTCATAAGCTTAGTGTTTTCATTTGGTAACTTTGGCGAGTACAACGAAAGGGACATCTTATCAAAACATATAACATACATCATCCTAAACGGAAGGCAGCCACCCAAGGACAATAGCTCTCACAAACAGAAGGTGGCATTGTGCCCAAAATAATATGGTGTGTGATGCCACCCGAGGTCATTAGTCCTCATACACAGAAGGTGGTCCTTACACACAGAAGGTGGTGAACTGGCCAAAAGGTACATGCACGACCCAAGATAACAAAATACTGCCAAGAACTGTATTTCACTTGAATTTATCATGTTTCATGACTTTTGACTATATTTCATAATCATTATGATATAGTATATTCTTTTCATTGCATCCATAACATCATCATATTTTCATAACGTCATCATTATTTGGTATCATCATATTCAGCACAAAAAAAATCATATCCCGCAATCCATATACAAGAGAATAATATATATTAACGTAAACATGATCATAAAACATATTTAGAAGGGGGATGCGGGTGTTAGCAGTAGACGTTACCTGGTATCGTAGTTAAATTTCTTGATAGCCTAGGGAGGCTTGTAATATTCCTTCTTTTAATATAATAAATAATTGAATAACGAGATCCATTGCTATTTAACTAAGACATGGGATTTTCAAAAATATACTCATTCTTAATAAGTAGCGTTTTTTGATACATTTAACGTAATATTCATTTTTAACTTTCTATTGTGAAGGTTTTAATGGTTAGCCAATGCTTATCTTCTTATATTAGTCCAATATAGTTCATGTCATTACTACTGAAGTCTTTCTAAATATAAGAGTCATATATAGGCAAAAATAATAATTATAGTCTTGACTTACCATTCATGTTATTATTCTTAACATCATAAAAGTCACATTTAGGTGGTTGATTTATAATTCATGTGTTAATGACTTGTAATTTCAAATTCTAATTATTTTATTTACTAAAACAAACTATGACAACACTATTATTTTTTACTTTTATTATGGTTCACAATTTTAAACTAACGAGTAAAATTATTATCAAATTACTCGTTTATGTTCAAATAATAATTTTGACATGATTACAACTAAACTAGAATGATTATTATCATTAATCCAATTATCCAAAACATTATATCTAATATACTACAACCATTGTCATTAACTTATAAACTAATATAAATTCATTTATACAACCTTAACTGTTCCCAATATTTAAATCATAAATTTCAGATTATAAGAGTTAGTGGTTAATCAGTGATACATAACTAGCCCAACAAGTTTAAGGTATAAATTATATTAGATGGCTTAAATAAGCAAAACAGTTTTAGGCCCAACACTAAACTAATTAATTAACAATGGGCTTGAGTTCAAATCGAAATATGATGAACAGCGATGAAAAGAGATGAACAGCGGGACATAATGGGGGGTTCGAACTCCGGAGAGCGGCAGCAGGCACGGTGTCGTTCGTCAGCCTTCAGCTTCGGCGTTGTGGCTCGCAGAAGTGCAACAGTGCAACGGTGCGCAGCAAGGAGGGGAGGGAGAATCCTGAGAGTGAAGAGGAGAGCGACGGAAGAGGAGTGCAAGCGGAAGAAGAAGAGGTAGATAGGGGCTGTGGGAGGCGCGAGGTGGTGTGATCGTAGTCGGGAGAAATGTCGGCGGTGTTGCACCAGAGGCGGGACGAAAGCGGGGCAGGAGCTCCGGCGGGATTTCGAAGAGAGAAAGACGCACGAGAGGAGGAGCAAAGGAGGTTTATTGGTGTGGTGATTTCCGACGAACACAATGAAGGAATATGTCCTTAGACTTCCCGGCAATTGCTAAATATAAATAGGATTTATATTATGAAGATAATAAAGTTAATTATTTTAGTAATCGTATTTTCTTGCTAGAGAATAAATATGATTAATAGGACAATATTGATTGGGCCTATAACTAAAATAGATTAATCCTATGAGGTCACACATTGTAGCACAAGTTGGACAAAGCAATCCAAATCCATTTAGGATTAGGGTTGGGCCGCTCCAAAGGGGAATAGGAGGAGAATTAGTTTTCCTAACTAGCCTATGAATCTTCTATTATATATAGGATATAATATTAGGGTTTAGGTTATCAATTCATTAATCAGTTTATTTTCACAAGAGAGAGAGAATTGAAACCCAAATCTATTCCCTCTAACTGGCGCCTATACCAACAAAAAGCAAGGGATATTTTCTCTTCCGTTCTAGCAGACGTTGGTATTCAACTGGTGCTCGTGGACTGATTAGAGGAGCAACACTTGGGGCTCTCGGATCTTCAAAGCTTGCATACAACAGGGGAATCACGCTACAACGGTTTGATATTTAATCCCTATTGAATGATTCATATGTTTGATTATGTTTGCGATCCTATGATTGATGTTAGGAAATTGTTTCCTGAAATTCCGCTATATGCATCTATATATATTCCTACAGTGGTATCAGTTTTGCTTAATTCATAATATTATTTTTATTCAATCAAGGAAGGATTTATTTAAGGCTTGAATTTGCATAATTAATATTTGATATTAATTAATTTATTTGTGATTTATGCTCAAATAATTTTTAAAGTTCTGAATTTCTTATATTATGGACGAAATAAATTGGTTAATTTACTCTAAAAGTTTTGGATTTTTATAAATATATTTGTTAGATTTAAAATTATTTATGTTTAATTTGATTAATCATTGAAATAATTTGTTAACAATTAAAGATTTGATTTTTAATTTGTTAAATAAATCTAATGTTCATCAACCACATAGATCTAGAATGATATGATGGCTGAAAATAATTTGATTATTTTTCCCACTAATTTTCGAATTTTATCATATTATTTATGAATTTTGATTAAATTTTATGTTTAATTTGATTATTCATAGAATTTAAGGATAACAATTTAAATATTTAATTTCATTTGTTAAGATAATTCAGTAGATCACCCTAAAAATAATGTTCGAATTTTTTAGATTTTAATTGTTAATTTTCATAATTTTTCGGATATTATTTGATTTTTGCCCTAATTTTGAATTCTTGATAAGATTTATTGTTTAATATAGATTATACATTCAAATCTAATCTCAACAAACCTAAAAATTTGTTTAAGATTTGTTGATTGATTCAAAAAAAATTTGCCACAAATTTTCGGATATTTTAACCCAATTAAATCCTAAATCTTTAAATAAATTGTTAGTTAAAGATTAATTAGAATTATGGTAAATTGTTACAAAATTCAAAAAGGAAGCCCACCATGGCTAGGTGGCCCCACCTGCGTCGGTGGAGCCACTATGGAGGGCAGTTTTGGTTGGCGGCAAAGGGGCAGTTGCCGGGTGGTGGAGACGCAACCAGCAGCGCACGTCTGACGTGAGTGGCTGCTGGCGCGTGCTGGCAGGGGTGCTGGTGTGTGCTGGCGGCGGCTGTGCTAGCCGGAGTTTTCTGGCGTGGATGTCGGAGACCTGTCGGTCGGTGCAGTGGGTGAAGTGCTAGCCGTGTGCTGGCTTTCACTGCTGGTTGTTGTTGAGGTGTGGTGATGGTGTTGATTTCGCGTGAAGGAAAATCCAAAAGTTTCATATTTTGCAAATTTGTGAATAATAATGATTATTGCCATGTTTAAATAAGTAATTGAATTAAAATAATAAAGTTTCCTAAATAATTTGTAGCTTAAATTTGTTAAGTTTTATAATTATTATGAAAAGTTTATTTGCTTATTAATTGTTAATAAGTAAATATTTTGTGTTTATTTTATTATGATATTATAAATGCATGTATGTTTAATGTAATATGTGCGATATTATATTTTGCATGTCATGACTAGTATGGCCTAAATTAGGATAGTAAATACGATCTGTGAATCGTTATATTTGAATGTAAATTAAATACGATTTGCGAATCGTTAAATTTGAATGTAAAATTAAATACGATATGCGAATCGTTTGTATTTTTGTAATTTAAAATTTTCGTTATTTATTTAATTCAAATTATGTAATCAAGCATGAGGATCCAAGGAGTTTCGAGGATGGTGGTCCATGGAGATTCAAGGGAGGATTCATGAAGATTAGTTATTTTCCTAAGTATGGCGGCCATACTACATCATTTAATTATTGCTTTTATAATTCTCTTGCATTTATTTTGTTTAAATGCTTGCTTCTAAGTTTGTTTGTGGTTAATTAATTCATGTGTTCACTATTAATTGACCATATTAGTAAACTTAGGTCCCCAAAAGTAATATTGAGTTCAATTGCTTTTCCAAATAACACCTATAAAGCCTTAGATCATGAGTAATAGGTTATGCCAAAGCAGGGTGTTGTTCGTAGTTTCGGGGATAGTAGGGTAGGTTTTTGAAACTTACATGTTAATGTTTGGTTTAACTCAACAAAATCATCAAAAGACAAAGTTTTTGGTTTTGAAGCTAAGAGATAGGAGTAAACAAGGAGTGTTATAATTAGTAAAGTGTTTACTTACCTCAACTACTATAAATTGAAGGCAGGGCCAAAGTTCGTTTGATTGTAGTGGGAGGGGATCTTGGTTATCTCTTTATTCAATGGGGGACTTTCATTTTGAATAAAGGGTAGTAGTTAATTAAAATTTGTTTAATTGATGCTTTTGATAAATATTGATTGAATCTTGCTTTATTATTCTTTTGTTGTAGTTATCATGTCTCGTTCAAACAACAACAACACTCCCGTTTTTAATTTGCGCTATTTACTCGAAAAGGACAAACTGGATGCACATAACTTCCTAGAATGGGAAATGGCTTTGAGAATCGTTCTCAGAGCCGAAGGAAGGGAAAAAGTTCTTGACAAACCCCTGTTAGAAAATACTACTATAGCTGAACAGACAACAAGGTAAACCCTAGAGGCTGACTATGTGCAAGTAACATGTCTGATGCTTGCTTGCATGGAGCCAGACTTTCAAAAGCGTTTTGATGGTCTAATTTCCTACTCCATCCTCCAGCAGCTGAAAACTATGTTTCTGAAGAATGCTAGATTGGAGAGGTTTGAAGCTCACTGTAAGTTGTTGGAGTGCAAGTTGGGAAAAAGAAAACCCGTTGGTCCGCATGTGTTCAATATGATTGGACATTTTTAGATCATGGAAAATTTGGGCTTCCGTTACCCTCTAGATCTGGCAACTGATATTGTGATCAAATCCTTGCCTGAAAATTTTCAAAACTTTCAGTTGAATTTTTACATGCAAGGATGGGAGGCTAACTTGCAAGAGCTACATGGTATGCTAACTCAGGCTGAAAGGAGCTTGCCTGCTGAACCTGAACATAAGGATGTTCTTATGGTTAGGAAGGGCAAGCAATTCAAGAAGAAAGGGGCTCCTAATAAGAAGAACAAGGGCAAGGTTGTTGCCAGTGATGATACTTCTAAGCCACAAACCATTCCTTAGGCAAAAGTAGCAGCACTACATGAGTGCTACCACTGCCACAAGATTGGTCACTGGAAGAGGAACTGCCCCAAGTATCTGGAGGATAAGAAGACTGACGCTTCGACTTCAGGTACTTATGTTATAGAGATTATCTTATCTACTTCCACATCATGGGTATTTGATACTGCATGTGGATCTCACATTATTTGTAACGTGCAGACACTAAAAAGAAGTACAACGTTGAGCAAAGGAGAAGTGGACCTCTGCGTAGGCAATGAAGCACGAGTTGTTGCTTTGGTTGTGGGAGATTGTAGTCTACTTTTGCCTTCTGGTTTAGTATTAGAACTCCATAATTGTTATTATGTTCCAACTATTACCAAGAATATTGTTTCGATTCCGGTTTTCGATTCGGAAGTTTTTTTCATTTCAAATAAAGAATAATTGTTGTTCTGCTTATTTGAATGATATATTCTATGACTCAGCCAAGTTATGAAATGGTTTATATGTGCTAGACTTAAAAACCCACATCTATAACATAGACAGCAAGAAACATTAAGCAAATGATTCAAACGCTACATACCTATAACATTGTCGATTAAGCCACATAAGCTCAAAGCGTATTGAGAAGCTTCATAGAGATGGAATTCTCAAATCATTTGATTTCGAATCATTTGATACTTGTGAGTCTTGCTTGATGGGGAAAATGACAAAGTCTCCTTTCACAGTTTCAATTGAAAGGGCCAATGACCTTTAAGCCCTCATACATACGGATGTGTGTGGACTTATGAGTAATTTGGTTAGGGGAGGGTACTGTTACTTTATTACTTTTACTAATGATGTACGTTGATTTGGATTTGTTTACCTCCTGCGGCATAAGTCGGAATCCTTTGAAAAATTTAAAGAATTCCAGAATGAGGTACAAAACCAACTTGGGAAGAAAATTAAGGCATTACGATCCGATCGTGGTGGTGAATATTTATCTCAAGAATTTTGTGATCGTTTGAAAGATTGTGGAATACTTTCACAATGGACTCCACCAGGAACACCACAGTTAAATGGCGTTTCTGAAAGAAGGAATCGAACTCTACTTGATATGGTTCGATCCATGATGAGTCTTGCTGATCTTCCTATTTCATTATGGGGATTTGCGCTTGAAACAACGTCATTCACGCTTAACAGAGCACCATCCAAAGTAGTGGAAAAGACACCATATGAAATGTGAAAAAAAAAATTTCCAAAATTGTCTTTTCTAAGGATATGGGGTTGTGAAGCTTATGTAAAACGTTTACTTTATAATAAGCTTTCACCTAAATCCGATAAATGTTTTTTTGTTGGTTATCCAAAAGAGACTAAGGGATACTAATTCTACAACCAAAGCGAAAACAAAGTGTTTGTTGCTCGTAATGGTATCTTTCTAGAAAAGGAGTTTATTTTCAGAAAAACAAGTGGGAGAAATGTATATCTCGGAGAAGTTCAAGATGAGCAACAAATGGATGAGGTTAACACCTCATCAGAGGCGGCCCAGCATGAAAATGCTCAGGAGGTGGTGCGTTCAATTCATATACCTCCTACCGTCGCACTTGGAGATACTCCATGCGAAGTCAGTCAACCTAGTGAGGTGGAAACTTCTTCTATTGTTCCCCAAAGTAGGTCTAGTAGGACCATCATTCCGTCAAAGAGATATATTGATTTCCTTTTGACTGAAAGTTCTGAAATAACGATTATAGAATCAGAAGAACCTACTAGCTACAAAAATGCTTTGGATAGTCAAGACTCCGAAAGATGGCTTGAGACCATGAAATCTGAAATGGATTCCATGTCTGAAAATCAAGTATGGGACTTGGTTGATTTGTCTAATGGGGTAAAACCCATTGGATGCAAATGGATTTTCAAGTTGAAAACAAACAAGGATGGAAACATTAGTGTTTTCAAAGCAAGGTTGGTGGCGAAAGGTTTAAAACAAATTCATGGTATTGACTATGATGAAACCTTCTCACTAGTAGCCATGCTGAAGTCCATTAGAATAATCCTTGCGATTATGGCAGATGGTTATCAAAACGGCTTTCTTGAATGAGTTCTTGAAAGAGGATGTGTACATGACACAACCTCAAGGTTTTGAAGATCTAGAAAATCAAGGGAGGGCAAGCTTAAGAAGTCCATTTATGGACAAAAGCAAGCATTAAGGAGTTGGAACCTCATATTAGATGAGGCAGTCAAGAAATTTGGCTTTCTCATAAATAAAGAGGAATCTTGTGTATACAAGAACTTAAGTGGGAGTAGTATTACTTTTATGGTCTTGTATGTGGATGACATACTTCTCATAGGAAATGACAAGACCATGCTTGAGTCAGTCAAGGAATGGCTTAAAAATCGATTTTCTATGAAAGACCTAGGAGAGGCATATTACATATTGGGAATAAAGATCTATAGAGATAGGTTGAAAAGGCTGATTGGACTTAGTCAAGAGACTTATATTGATAAGGTTCTTGCAAGGTTCAAGATGGAAAACTAGAAGAGAGGATATTAAAGTAAGCAAGGTTCATAATGAGGATAATATTGCAGATCCTCTTACTAAACCGCTTGCTCAACCTAAGCATGAGTGTCATACTAGGTTTATGGGGCTTAAGCATATGGGAGAATGGCTTTAGGTTGTTTACTTCATGTTTACAATTGTAAAGACATTTATTATGCTTTGAATGTTTATCAATACAAAATTCATTTCTTGTTTAATCGCTTGGTTTAGTATTAAATAAAATGTCCAAATAATTTGTGTTTTCAAATAGGATTATCGAAAACATTTTGATAATGGAACCCTATAAAGTGAACTGAAATCACAATTTAATTAAAGTTCCTAATCTAAATCACTAATTGGACATAAGTGATATATTTAAAAGACTAGTATATAATTAAATGATAGCGCAGTTCCATGGGCTATGGAGACATAAAGATGTCTAATTGATTATATGGATGTATAGTTGATACATTGAGACTTGACCTAGTTAGATTCTAAAAGTAGAATCAAACTGCTATATTTAGTGGATTCCTTAGACATGAATATGTCTTAATAACCACAATATAATTAGTTTAACCTTGACGCTGTTAAACGACGCACCGTAAAAGGAGGTTATAAAGGCAGTGATCAGGTGGGCTAAGTATTATTGAGTGGGAGTTATGATCATACAAGAGTGGATAAGTCCTCCTATTAAATAGGAATGGTGTCTGGGCCTCTTGATGAGCGAGAATTGAAAAGTTACATAGCCATGCGGAATAGGATTAAAGAGCAGTTCGAACTTGGCGATCAAGGAACATAAATTTGAGAATAACATGGTGTTATCAAATTTGGCATTAAGTGGCTTAAGGAATTTAACATTGCACTCTTGTCTTCGGACAAGTGGGAGATTGAAGGAGTATGTCCTTAGACATCCCGGTAATTACTAAATATAAATAGGATTTATATTATGAAGATAATAAAGTTAATTATTTTAGTAATCATATTTTCTTGCTAGAGAATAAATATGATTAATAGGACAATATTGATTGGGCCTATAACTAAAATAAATTAATCCTATGAGGTCACACATTATAGCACAAGTTGGACAAAGCAATCCAAATCCATTTAGGATTAGGGTTGGGCTGGTCCAAAGGGGAATAGGAGGAGAATTAGTTCTCCTAACTATCCTATGACTCTTCTATTTTATATAGGATATAATATTAGGGTTTAGGTTATCAATTCATTAATCAGTTTCTTTTCACAAGAGAGAGATAATTTAAACCCAAATCTATTCCCTCTAACTGGCGCCTATACCAACAAAAAGCAAGGGATCTTTTCTCTTCCGTTCTAGCAGACGTTGGTATTCAACTGGCGCTCGTGGACTGATTAGAGGAGCAACACTTGGGGCTCTCGGATCTTCAAAGCTTGCATACACAAGGCTGTTTCTGGGGATTTCTTGATTGAGGTAGATAGTGGTGGATGATTGATGTTTAAAGGTGGGTGAACATGGCTATTTATAGCTAGCGTTGAGTTTGTAAAAAAATTGGTAGTCATGATTTTGCTTTCAAGATAACAATGTAATAAAAAGAATTTTAGTGAAAATTGTCCTCTTAGGGTGATTGTGGCAGCAGTTGGAGGTTTCAATATTGGATGATTTTGATGAACTTGACCTTGGGTTGCCATGTATGAGAAGGAAGAAGGAAGAAGAAGGGTGGGAAAAAAGAAAGTCAACATTTTTAGCTACTCACTCCTTTCTTTCTTTGTTTATTTTTCTTTTTAATGACTTATAATATTAGAGAGAAGTTGGCATATTTATCAATATGATTTTTCATTCATCACTTGTTAAGCTAATTACAATTTACAACTACATAACAAAAATTATGTTCCTATTTATTTTATTGATCCCAAAAAATAAAAAAATAATAGATTATAACTCAAACTTGTAAATGATTTATTCAATTAGAATTTTATTGATGGCCTAAATAGTAAAACATTAAAATAAATTTTAACCTCATTTATAATAATTAGTTAATTAAGCATGATTAATTTTTTGAGATATTACATCATAACTCATTTCTAATGTTTGAATGAAGTTTATCATGGTAATAGTATGAAATAAATGAATGAATATTATTAATCTTGTTTAATAATGATTGGTTAATGATAAGTCATTTTCATAAGTATAACTTAAGCGAAAATAATGACTATTAATTATGGACCTTCTTATTGACAGGCAAAAGTCGTATCACCTAATCAAAAGTAATCCTAAAATCCTCTAACAAATAGTATTCAGGGAAGTAGGGTCGAATCCACAGGGAAACAGTGTTATTTTCCTAATCGTCGATCAAATCTAGATTATAGGGAACGAGTGTTTGTTTGTAATTATACTAAACTAGTCAATAACTATATCGAGAATATCAATAATATAAAGTCTAGGGCATAGGTTCACCAATGAACAATATTCCAGGATGAAACACAATAATCAATAATGAATAACGCAGTCAACAGGTTGATTTCCTCTCTCGAGTCGAAATTAATCATAGAATGATATTAACAGGCTCTCGCAATTTATTAATACCAACTCTACCTATTGAAACTAGCCTTAATATCAAGTTTATACCTCTTGGCACATAACCTAATATTGCAATACTATAACAATCAAATCTGGCCAAATCGGATTGAATAGAGATAAAACATACAATAGGAATCAACATACATCATCAAAAATCAATACTTTATAAACATCCCTTCATAAATATTCATGGATCCCCTTAACCCTAGAAATAAACTACTCAATCATAATTAAAGAAAACATACTCATGATGAAACAAGTAAACATAGTGAATCAATAATCAAAGATTGAATAAGAACAACAAGAGAAGAGAAGAAATACCAATGTAGAATCAAACTTGCAAAATCCAAACTTCTATTGAAAATCCAATGTAAAAATGGCAAAGAGTAATACTAGGGTTCTTGAGTAAATAAAATGTGCTTAGAAAACTAAAAGCTGAAGCTATTATGTAAAAACGTGGTTTTTCAACCCTAAAAGGATAAGTATTTATATCAAATAAGAGCCAGCACAACACGCGCTTAAAACCCTTAGAAATCTACCCGCCCGACCGGGCGTCGCCAGGTGCTATATTTGCTCGTCGCGCCCGGTCGGGCGTTCTTCAACTGAATCTTTCAAAGTGAACTCGCCTCGCACGACCAACCCGGGCGATTGTCGCCAGGTCGGGACCGCAAGGGAGTTTTTCGTGCCTTCTCTTCAATCTCAAAATGTGGCTAAGGCAAAGTCGCCCGACCGGCTGGGGCGGATATCGCCCGACCGAGCAGTCTTCAGGTCCTTGACGCCCAACTTCCAATCTTCAAAGTGTCATAACTTTTGCGTTAATTGTCGTAATTAAGCAAGTGACCACTTGTTGGAAAGCTCTTGAATTGTAGAATCCAACCGAATTGAAATGCTCGAGCTCTGGAAAGTGCATCATCTCTTGTAGTGGTATAAATGAATAGGAAATGCATCAAACATGCTAATTCCTACAATAATCGTCCAAAAACTACAAACACACTACAAGAAACACATTAGTACTAAAAATGGCTCCTCGGAGCGCAATTAAGAACAATAACCAATAAGGGACGGGGGAAAAACTCTATATAAAATAGACATATCAAACTCCCCCAAGCTAGACTTTTGCTTGTCCCTAAGCAATACCTGTCTGAAGATCAAGAGTTCAAGGGAATAATAGTCGTTTCAAAAACATTTAGGTGACTATAGATCGAATCCAAGCACACCACAAATCACAATCTGTAAAGCTCAACAGATAAGCACCAAACAGGGATAAGAATCAAAATAGGCCACTAGACATGCACTACAAATCAATAAAAATGATCTCACAAGGGGACTCTCCACTCATTTGTAGAATACTCTCCAAGTAGTTAAAATGACTGCTTTTAACCAACCCCAAGTGCCCATCCCAACTCTCACACTCGTGTGTTTGAAGGATGGTTAATAACACTCAATTGCCAAACTTCACCAAGTTAGTCCATAGGCTTGTGTCATCTCTCCACATTAGGTAACTACACAAGCAAACAAATCATATGACTCATTGAAGGTTGTAATGGGGCTCATGGTAATAGGTGTGGTAAATATATTTGGGAATGTGGTGTTCAAGGAAGTGAAGTATTACTACAACTTTGATGAAACAATCCACACAATATATAAAATTTCAACACAACTACAACCAATTCTCTTTTCCTTTATCCATTTCTCCTTTCATATAATCCAAGCAAAAACTTCCAACTCGATATTTTTCAATTTTTTTGCCCTTTATTTTAGTATTTTATTTTTCTTTGAAAGCCTTACTTGTCTCATTTTTAAAGTTTTCTACTTTAGCTACTAGCTATTAAGGATCGAGGAGAGTCAACAATTTGGACTTGAAAATAATAATGCGGAGTCCTTCTTTTTCCACGTACATGAATTTTCTTTCTCCTTTTTTTTTCAATTCCACCAACAATCAATTCCATCCATCAAATGTCAACTAACATACAATTCCTAAATACTTCACAACCAAAGGTAGAGAGATGTATTTTTGGAAAATGTGGAGCTCATAGCGTGGTTATCAAAAGAAATAGGCTCAGCTCAGAGTGGTTAACTAGGGGAAATAAATGCAGGGAAGGCTATTTGGTCTTATGGTGCAATTTCCTAAGGGAGTCATAATTGTTTTTTTTAGCCATCATATAGTCAATGCATCAATGGAGATAAAACACAAGTTCTAGCATCCCTCAGAGAAGTGGGCATACACACATGAAAAGAAAAACTGGAATATATGCAGTTTTAAGGCACATAAGCTCACAATTAAACCCAAACATGCTTGTAGGACATATAGAGTGCCACGATTATGATTCTTATCATAGATCAAAGTATAAAAATATTATGCTCTGGAAATCAATCATTGTTTCATGCCCATCAACAATCCAAAGTCAAACCACAAATATGATGATACGGGGCACAGGGAAACAACTATTCAACTTGACTCTGATTTTCTAGTAAACTCGTATTTTTGTTCTTTTTTCTTTTTTAATTTTTTTTCTTTTTGCAGATAACTAAAAAGGAAAACTAACTAGCTATGATGAACTAAACTATGAAAGCATTAAACTACCTAAAAAGTGAGAGGAAAATACCATATACACAAGAGACATCCTCCCACAAGCTGAACTTGGCAATTCCCGCATTGCAACAAGGGGAAGAAAAGGAACATGGACATCAGTTGTCCATAGTGTCATCATCACCATTATCATCCTCATCATCCACTCGAGTACTAGTACCAGCGCCATTCCTCCCAGCACCACCACCATATGTGGGGTTCCAAGTGTACCAACTGGGGTGTGGACCAGCCTGAGCTATTGTTCCGATCCTGCAATACTCATTATACATAGGAAACATAGCTCGATGTTGGTCAGTGTAAATGGTGTCCACACACCGCTCGAGGCACTCAATAGCCTGAGTGTTAGCAGCCATATTCAGTTCCATACGCTGCAGAACACTCATCATCCCCTCAAAATCAGCAGTAGGGGGAGGGGGGTGGGAAGAAGAGGAATGGATGGATGGGGCAGGTTCACGCCTACGGTAGGTCTGAGGAGGCTCAAGTACTGGAGCAGTCTGAGGAGGGTTTGTCTCGTTACCTACATGGAGAAGGTAGCTGGGTGGGACAGCGTCATCAGAGTAGTCATCCCTTATAGGTAATTGGATCAAGTCAGGATTAGGTATAGATTTTCGATTTGCAATCAGCCACCTAAACTGCCAACCACTAGGAGTAAAGTATCGAGCCGAAAGAAAATGGTCAAGATCAAGGTAGGCGGCTCCCGGAACTACATTGTTTCGATTTTCAACATAACCGAAATGACAAGCAATGTAGGTGACTAGCCCCCCAATAGCTATAGGCAGAGTTGTCTTGACACTGCCATCCTCGTCAAAAGTGGGATAAGTGGTGGAAATTTTGTGTAAGTGGTGCATGAAGGCGTAGGCAAAATCAAACTGCATTTCCATGGTAGCAGGGCATAGTTATGTCCCTAGAGCAGTGAGTTCCTCAGTCCGGGTTGTATTGGGTTCCCATCTCCCAAAAATAGTACCCCCAAGGAATCGGATGCTCGGATTGTGAACAGACTTAATCTGCAGATATTGGCAATTAGGGGGTCTAACTCCGGTCAAGGCTTGCGAAAAGAGTCCTAACAGCATTGTTTCGGGTTTTTTTCTATCTCTCCTAACAGTCATCCCAAACAGTTGGGCAAATTGCCTGAGAGTCAGTTTACGGTCAGCATTGGCAATCCTAAAATACATGACGTGATCATGCGATGAATGTTTACGAATTTCAAGGGAGCTTAAAATTCCAGAGTGAGATCAGCATATGTTCCATGATATAGTGTAAAAAATTCCCTAATACCAACCCCCGCAAACAAGGTCCGGGTAATTTCTGTGATACCAAAAGCATGTAAGAGATCCCGACTAACAAATCTAGTAGGAGAAATCATGCGATGTTTGAGTTTTTGGAATCGTACCCGTTGTTCTTCATCTTTGAAGATGATGTAGGGGAATGTAGTGTCTACCTCAATTACGGGATTTTCGTTTCCACGTGCACCACGACGAGCCGCCATTGAAGAAGATGAAAAACCTTGAAGAAACAACAATGGTAATGTTAGAAACTTCACAAAAATCTGATTAAAAACGTCTTATATGGCACAATTTAGTGTAGGAACACAAATTACAAGGCAAAACTAGCAAGAATCATCACAAAATTCAAACCTTTACTCAATAAACCCAAGAAAGATGGGGAGAGAAAGTGAGAGATCTAGAGGAGGAAACAGAGAATTGGAGTGGGGAAAGTGAAAAGGATGAATGGAAGATGAAGATTTGTGAAAAAAAGTTGAGAGTTTGGGGAGGGAAGGTGGAGTTTGGAAAAAATATGTTGTTAGGGTTTGGGGTTTTGTCTTGAGGAGAGAGAATGAGTGAGAGGAAGAAGATGAATGAGGTGTGAGGGAGGAAAAGAAATTTTGTGGGTTTAATGAGAAAACCGTATTTGCTATTCAAACCTTGGAATTTTTTTTTTATTTTCGTTTTGGTGATGTTTGCCTAGGAAATGGTGATCTTTGCATTTTCGCCTCTCTTTTTTTTTTTCTTTTTGTTGTTCACTGTGAAGCTGCGAATTGTCACTCTTGACACACATTCTTGCACGATAAAATTCCAAAATATGAAAATTTTTCTCTCATTATGCTAAAAAAGAAAAACTTCAAGAAAAAGGAAGAGAGAAAAAGCCAAAAATGTGGTTGCTTCCCGAATACCGCTGGTTTATAAAGGTCCCGCACGACTGTTTACCGCCCTCATTCGTCAAGTGGTGATGGTACTTGGAGGTAGAGTTCCTCAACTAGACCCACAATAGCACCTGTGTGGTACAACTTCAAACGTTGCCCATTAACGTTGAACACTTCACCTTTTTCATTCATAACCTCTACAGAACCGAACTTGCTCACTCTAGTAACTGTGAAAGGGCATCTAGATTTCAACTTACCAGGGAAGAGTTTAAGCCTAGAATTGTACAATAAGACTTTGTCTCCCACGACGAACTCCCTTGGTAGGATCTTTTTGTCATCCCACTTCTTCGTTTTCTCCTTATATATTTGTGCACTATCATAAGCCAACAATCGAAACTCATCAAGTTCATTGAGTTGTAGAAGTCGTGTCTCCCCAGCAAGCTTTTGATCATATTAAGCTCTTTCATCGCCCAAAAAGCCTATACGGTGAAGTACCAATGGGTGTCTTGAATGCGGTTCTGTAGGCCCAAAGTGTGTCATCCAACTTTGTACTCCAATCCTTCCTAGACCTTGCAACTACCTTCTCAAGAATGGACTTAACTTCGCTATTTGAGACCTCTACTTGCCCACTCGTTTGAGGATGGTACGCTAAGCCAGTACGGTGGTAGACTCCATATTTCTTCAAGTGGGTATCCAAATGTTGTTCATGAAAATAGGAGCCTCCATCACTGATCACGGCTCGTGGGACCCCAAATAGTGGGAATATGATTTTCTTTAACAAAGCCATCACTACCTTAGAGTCATTAGTAGGAGATGCCACGGCTTCAACCCACTTAGAGACATAATCGACCGCAACCAAAATGTAACAGTTCCCATTAGAAGATGGGAACGATCCTATAAAATCAATACCCCAAACATCAAAGATTTCAACTTCTAAAATACCTGTTTGGGGCATCTCATGCCGTCTCAAAATGTTGCTGGTTCTCTGGCAAGCGTCACATGACATGATGAAAGATTGTTCGTCCTTAAAAATTTTGGGGGCCAAAAGAAAGCCGACTCATGGAGCTTTGCCACAGTTCTCGAGGGGCCATGATGCCCACCATAAGGTTAGTTATGATAGTAATTCAGAATGCCTTTGACCTCCAACTCAGGAACACATTGGCGGAAAAGCCCATTTGAACGTTCACGAAACAAGAAAGGGTCATCCCAAAAGTAGAATTTAACATCATGGAGGAACCTTTTCTTTTGTTGGTAGGACAAATCAGGAGGTAGTATACCGCCAACCAAGTAATTGGCATAATCGGCAAACTAAGGGATATGTGAGGTGACTGCATATAGATGATCGTCAGGAATAGAATCATCTATGAAAGTTGAGTTCATACCGTCGTCATGCCTGATCCTTGACAAGTGGTCTGCAACTACGTTCTCTGCTTCTTTCCTATCACATATTTCTATGTCAAACTCTTGGAGCAAGAGAATCCATCGAATGAGCCTAGGCTTAGCTTCCTTCTTAGAGATAAGGTACTTCAGTGCTGCGTGATCAGTGTAGATAATTACTTTGGAGCCAATCATATAAGATCTGAACTTCTCTAAAGAATAGACAATAGCCAAAAGCTCTTTTTCCGTAGAGGCATAGTTGACCTGAGCCTCATCCAATGTCTTGTTAGCATAATATATAGCATGCAAGACCTTATCCGTGCATTGACCGAGCACGGCTCCAACCGCGTATTCACTTGCATCGCACATTATCTCGAAAGGGAGTTCCCAATCGGGGGCTCGGATAATAGGTGCAGTTATCAAGCTTGCTTGATCATGTCAAAAGACTCAAGGCATTCATCAGTAAAATCAAATGGAGCATCCTTAAGAAGGAGTTGGGTCAGTGGTTTAGCAATTTTGGAAAAATCCTTGATAAAGCGGCGATAAAACCCCGCGTGACCAAGGAAACTTCGTACCGATTTAACATTAGTTGGTCAGTGGTAATTGCTCGATCCACTTGGATGCCCCTATCAGAAACAATGTGGCCAAAAACAACTCCCTCAAGCACCATAAAATGACACTTTTCCCAGTTTAAGACCAAATTACATTCTTCACATCTTTTCATGACTTTAGTGAGATTAACTAAGCATGCATCAAAAGTAGAACCATACACACTAAAATCATTCATAAGGACTTCCATGATAGACTCTATGAACTCAGAAAAGATACTCATCATGCATCGTTGAAAGGTGGCAAGGGCATTACACAAACTAAAGGGGCATTCTACGATATGCAAAAGTGCCATAGGGGCAGGTAAATGTTGTCTTTTCTTGATCATCAGGATGAATGGGAATTTGGAAAAAACCTGCAATACCCATCCAAATAGCAGAAATATTTATGACAAGCCAACCTCTCAAGCATTTGGTCAATAAAAGGTAGAGGAAAGTGGTCCTCTTTAGTGGCTATGTTGAGTCTCCTATAGTCTATGCACCTACGCCATCCAATCACAGTTCTAGTAGGAATTAACTCGTTCTTTTCATTTTTCACAACAGTCATACCACCCTTTTTTGGCACTACTTGTACAGGACTTACCCATTTAGAATCAGCAATAGGGTAGATAATACCTGCATTAAGTAGTTTCATCACTTCTTTCTTCACCACTTCCTGCATGTTTGGATTCAGTCGCCTTTGTGGTTGAATGCACGACTTATGATCATCCTCAAGGTGTATCCTGTGCATACAGAAGTCGGGGCTTATACCTTTCAAATCCTCAATACTGTAACCGATAGCCTTCTTATGATTTTTCAAATCAGCCAGAAGTTGTGAGAGTTGGCTGTCATCAAGTGCAGCACTGACAATTACAGGATTTAACTCATGCTCATCTAAAAACATATACTTCAAGTGAGAGGGGAGAGGTTTAAGTTCGGGTTTCTTTACCTCAATATTGTACGCAGATTGAACTAACCTCTTTACCTTTTGGCATTCACCAAGGTCAAGCTCATCACTTGCTAGAGCCTTCTCAATAGCATCGACCTCATTTCTCCAAATACTGCCATCACCTTTGGAAGAATCAAGACAAAGTACCGCCTCCAAGGGGTCTCCATAGAGAGCTTGGGGTATGTTATCATGGCAAATCACATCAACCACATCAATACTATAGCATTTTTCCTCTAGCATAGGACTTTATAAAGCGGACCTCAGATTAAAGGTGACTTCATCATCTCCTACAGATAGTGTAATGTTGCCATTTTCACATTAATTACTGCACCTGCAGTATGAAGGAATGGCCTACCCAAAATAATTGGAATTTGCTTGTCTTCCTCCATGTCAAGCACAACAAAAGCAACGGGAATAAAAAAATTTCCTACTCTAACAGGCACATCTTCTAGAATACCTAGGGGGTACTTAACAGAACGATCAGCCATTTGCAGGGTAATATTGGTAACTTTTAGACTTCCCATATTTAATTTTGAGGAAACAGATAATGGCATAACACTCACACTAGCACCCAAGTCACACAATGCTTTATCAATGAATAGTCTACCAATGTGACAGGGAATAGGGAAACTACCAGGATCTTTTAATTTTGGTGGAGACTTATTTTGTAAAAAGGCACTACATTCCTCAGTAAATGCAACTGTCTCCACCTCATTAAAAGCCCTTTTTTCTAGTAAGGATATCTTTCATGAATTTTGCATAAGCAGGCACTTGTGTAATTAATTATGTGAAAGGAACAGTTACCTGACGATTCTTGACGACTTCAAAAACTTACCAAATTGTTGGTCCAGCTTACTCTTGAGGAAGTTTGATAGGAGGAACCTCAATGGCAGACTTCTTGGCTTCATTTGTCTCTTGATGCTCAGTCACTTGCTTAGGGTTCTCCTTGTCAGTTTCAGGTTGATCTTGGACCCATTCCCCATCGTTCCTCACACTCCTAGTATCATCAGTAGGCATGGGTGGTCCTTCATAATGAGAACCCCTGCGGAGAATGATGGCATTTGCCGAGTCTGTTGGCTGAACATATTTTGCTGGAAGAGCACCTTGTTGTCGAGTAGAGTTCGAAGTAGCCAACTGTGCCAACTGGTTTCTCTAACATCTTATTGTGAGCTACAATGGACTCAATATGTGCCTTGTCATTTTGTCTGTCTTTTTGCAACTTGATAGGCTAAAGTCGTATCACCTAATCAAAAGTAATCCTAAAGTCCTCTAACAAATAGTAGTCAGGGAAGTAGGGTCGAATCCACAGAGAAACAGTGTTCTTTTCCTAATAGTGATCAAATCTAGATTATAGGGAACGAGTGTTTGGGTTGTAATTATACTAAACTAGTCAATAACTATATCGAGAAATATCAATAATAAAGAGTCTATGGCATAGGTTCACCAATGAACAACAATCCAGGATGAAACACAATAATCAATAATAAATAATGCAGTCAAACAGGTTGATTTCCTCTCTCGAGTCGAAATTAACCATAGAATGATATTAACAGGCTCTCGCAATTTATTAATACCAATTCTACCTATTGAAACTAGCCTTAATATCAAGTTTATACCTCTCGGCGCATAACCTAATATTGCAATACTATAACAATCAAATCTGGCCAAATCGGATTGAATAGAGATAATACATTCAATAGGAATCAACATACATCATCAAAAATCAATACTTTATAAACATCCCTTCATAAATATTCATGGATCCCCTTAACCCTAGAAATAAACTACTCAATCATAATTAAAGAAAACATATTCATGATGAAACAAGTAAACATGGTAAATCAATAATCAAAGATTGAATAAGGATAACAAGAGAAGAGAAGAAATACCAATGTAGGACAATCTTGCAAAAATCCAAACTTCTATTGAAAATCCAATGTAAAAATGGTAAAGTGTAATACTATGGTTCTTGAGTAATTAAAATGTGCTTAGGAAAACTAAAACTGAAACTATAGTGTAAAAAACGTGGTCCTTCAACCCTAAAAGGATATGTATTTATAAGAAAATAATAGTCAGTGCAACACGCGCTTAAAACTCCTTAAAAATCGCCCCGCCCGGACTGCTGGGGCGGATCCCGCCCGGTCGGGCTGTTGACAGGTCAAAACCCGAAGAAAAAGCAAAACAGCGATCCGCCCGGCCGGGCAATATCCCGCCCGGCCGGGCCCGCAAGAATTACCAAAACTGCTCGTATTCAAAACTTCATAACTTTCTCGTCTCTCGTCGAAATTCAGCGTGTGACCAGTCGTTGGAAGGCTCTTCAAGTCTACTTTCCAATCCAATTGGAATCAATCCATTATCATTTATGTATCAAAAGTTATGAGTAAAAGAGTATACAAGAGTCAGTTTTGACACTTCTTTCAGCAATGCGTTGCTTCATTCTAGCCCAAATTCATCCCAGAGAGATGCTTTGTGATCCTCATGCAATCTACCTTCTTTATTCATGTTTTCTTGACTCAAGATTAGCCAACCATAGTCTATTTGCATTAATATCACCTTAAATTCATCAAAACAAGCAAACGGAGAGCAGTATAGCCAAACTTGAGTAAATCATGCAAATATGCACCTAAATGCTCTCATTTGAACTTGCAATGCAACCTAAATGAACCTAAAATCTATGTATAAATATGACTCATCAAACTCCTCCAAGCTAAACCATTGCTTGTCCTCAAGCAATAAGATATAGACATTGGAGAAGAAAAACACCTACAATATGAGACTACAATAGAGCCAAACACTCAACTGAAAACACGAGAGATATAGCCACTACACAAAACAAGCATCGAAACAATATCGAATAAAGCCGCATAGCATATTATGTATCGCAATCAACTCTCCAAACATACCACAAACCATCTCCCCCAAGCTAGATTTGACTAAACCTGACAGACCTCACTATGGTCATGTGCACTCAAATCTCTCATGTGTTTATGGGATGATAAATAAAACTCAACCTAAATCAAGTCGACTCAGATGAAGCATATACTCTTTAACTTTGACTTTTTGACTCACTTAATACTCAACAATACAATACACAATGATCAAGAGGACTTTTAAGGGTTGTAATGGGGCTAAGGTTAAAGGTATGGAATAATTTGGGAATTGTGGTGGAAAAACCAAGAAGGGGGATCATCATATAACTAAAAACATGACGAAGAAAGGTCACAACAACTCCACGCAACAACCAAACAATCTCCAAATATAATCAACAACCTTTTTCAGTCAAGAAATTCAATCATAACCCTTTTTCTTTCACTTTTTTTTTTCATTTTTCACAAACTTTCTTTTGATTTCTTTTTGTTTATTTTTTTTTTACAAACTTTCAATTCAATTTCCAAGCTCACTAAACATACTTTCCATCCAACTACACCACAAATCGAGCTTTATCATTCAATATAACCAAACCAAAACTAATACTCGCTCCCCCAAGCAAGGCTTGGGATAAGAATCAAATGAGGTCAAAGGTTTATAATGTAAATATCAATTTAACAATGTCAGAAAGGCTCAATGGGGATAGAGAAAGGATAATATGAAAATAATAATAACATTGGAGCTAAGATCACGAAAAAAAAATGCCTCAATCATATCAAAATGTCTACACTATCAAACATCAAAGAGTACCAAGTCAAAATCAAGATCAATATGACAACTGAGGAACTAATCACACATGAAAGAACAGAACTGAATACGTCAGTTCATTGGCACAAAAGCTCACTTGGGTTAAGGTGTATGCATAGTAAAGTTAAATTGAGCCAGAGAGAGATCAAACAATCTTACCACAAACAATCAATTGCAAAACAATCGTGCTATGAAGAATCATGAACAGGATGAATGGGGAGGTGTATTTTGTTCATATTTTTTAAAAAGAAATTTTAAGTGAATGACGCTTTTACCAAGGATTTGCTACGTCAGGCCTCTTAACTGAAATGCATCAACAAGGTTCTCAAAAAAGTGCTAGCAATAGTCTCATAGATGCAAACTAACATGATATGAAAAAAATTCTAATGCAACTAAGAAAACAGTACATTTTTTTCGTTACATGTAAACTCCCGCTCCTAATGAGCGGCACAAACCATGTAACCATCCTACTAAAGCAATAAATCTATACTAGTATGCAACTAACATGCACGAAGTGACATCCTTCCCCAAGCCGAACTTCACATTGTCCTCAATGTGAACATTGAGAAGAACAATGAAGAAAAAGAAAAGGGAAGAGTACAACTCACAGAAAAGGCGGATAATGAACATAGAGTGTGCCAAACAGTATTGACACTTCCACCACAACCAAAAGCACCTCACTTCAACCTCAATCAGAAAAATCCAATGCCTTGAGTAACTTATCAAATGCTCCTGCAAACATGTCACTAAAAACAAGATATGGCTTGATTGCAAGCACATATATCTTCACAAACATAACGTCAGCAGGAACAAAATAAAAGTGAAGACAAGAAGAATCAAAAGAAAATGGAGAAAAGGAAGACAAAGTATAACTTTCATGTATCTGTTGTGTAGACACCAGAGATCTCAAGGAAAGAATATCAACAATGTCAACTTGGCCAAATGTATCTTTTAATGGTGGCCCATTTAGAAAATATGAGGGAAATAAAATAGGATGGGAAGAAATAAGATCAAGCCTTCTTGAAAATGGTAAATGGGGACAAGAAATTATAGGTTCAACCTCTACAGTTTCACTTACAATGTCACCACCCTCTAAAATAGGCTCATTAACAAAAGGGTTTGTAACTAAGAGTTTCTCCTCCACCAAAACATTCATCCTATCCATATTTTTCTCATTCTCATCATTCCTATCGATATCGGGAGTCATATAATCACCATTCTCCATTGACATGGCATTCTCAACACAATCATCATCATCATAGGAAAACATATTTTGGTCTCTCATTTGTTGAATGCCTCGTAATTGATTAACCATCAACTGTTGTTGGTCACACAATTGCGTAAGGCTAGCACTGAATTCTTTGTCAGACTCATTCAATTGTTTCATTAAATCAAGAAGATATGTCATACACTGTGATGATTGTTGTTGAGGATAGTTATGCAAGTCCAATTGGGGAGGGGAGTTCCAATTATGCACATAAGACTCATAGGGAGCATATGGTAATCCATTATAATCTAAGTTAGGATGGGAAGAATATTGATTATCATAAGATGCACAAAAATTAGAATTCGAATAATCAAAAGATGCATCACAACCAGGCACTTGACCATCCCAACAATTATAACCATATTGTCCCTGACAATCAGTAAAATTTGCTCCATAATGGTGATTCCACTCCATTATAACACAGTCAGAGGAAATTTAAACCAAAGAAAAGGAAAAATATATACAATTCTAGGGAACACATGTTCCTTCGAATGGGGGTTAGTATAGACAAGGAATAATCTAGACTCTAAGACAATTAAAAATTAAACAAAACCGTTTCCCCGGCAACGGTGCCAAATATTGACAGGCTAAAGTCGTATCACCTAATCAAAAGTAATCCTAAAGTCCTCTAACAAATAGTAGTTAGGGAAGTAGGGTCGAATCCACAGGGAAACAATGTTCTTTTCCTAATTGTGATTAAATCTAGATTATAGGGAACGAGTGTTTGGGTTGTAATTATACTAAACTAGTCAATAACTATATCGAGAAATATCAATAATAAAGAGTCTAGGGCATAGGTTCACCAATGAACAATAATCCAGGATGAAACACAATAATCAATAATAAATAATGCAGTCAAACAGGTTGATTTCCTCTCTCGAGTCGAAATTAACCATAGAATGATATTAACAGGCTCTCGCAATTTATTAATACCAATTCTACCTATTGAAACTAGCCTTAATATCAAGTTTATACCTCTCGGCGCATAACCTAATATTGCAATACTATAACAATCAAATCTGGCCAAATCGGATTGAATAGAGATAATACATTCAATAGGAATCAACATACATCATCAAAAATCAATACTTTATAAACATCCCTTCATAAATATTCATGGATCCCCTTAACCCTAGAAATAAACTACTCAATCATAATTAAAGAAAACATATTCATGATGAAACAAATAAACATGGTAAATCAATAATCAAAGATTGAATAAGGATAACAAGAGAAGAGAAGAATACCAATGTAGGACAATCTTGCAAAAATCCAAACTTCTATTGAAAATCCAATGTAAAAATGGTAAAGAGTAATACTATGGTTCTTAAGTAATTAAAATGTGCTTAGGAAAACTAAAACTGAAACTATAGTGTAAAAAACGCGGTCCTTCAACCCTAATAGGATAAGTATTTATAAGAAAATAATAGTTAGCGCAACACGCGCTTAAAACTCCTTAAAAATCGCCCCGCCCGGGCTGCTGGGGCGGATCCCTCCCGGTCGGGCGGTTGACAGGTCAAAACCCGAAGAAAAAGCAAAACAGCGATCCGCCCGGCCGGGCCCGCAAGAAATACCAAAACTGCTCGTATTCAAAACTTCATAACTTTCTCGTCTCTCGTCGAAATTCAGCGTGTGACCAGTCGTTGGAAGGCTCTTCAAGTCTACTTTCCAATCTAATTGGAATCAATCCATTATCATTTATGTATCAAAAGTTATGAGTAAAAGAGTATACAAGAGTCAGTTTTGACACTTCTTTTAGCAATGCTTTGCTTCATTCTAGCCCAAATTCATCCCAGAGAGATGCTTTGTGATCCTCATGCAATCTACCTTGTTTATTCATGTTTTCTTGACTCAAGATTAGCCAACCATAGTCTATTTGCATTAATATCACCTGAAATTCATCAAAACAAGCAAACGGAGAGCAGTATAGCCAAACTTGAGTAAATCATGCAAATATGCACCTAAATGCTCTCATTTGAACTTGCAATGCAACCTAAATGAACCTAAAATCTATGCATAAATATGACTCATCACAATTGCAGCATCATATTTTCTCATCTCAACCATCATGGGATCGGCAGGAGGTGTTTGCTGAGATGGATTGAAAGGTGGTCTAGAGAAACCAGGAGGATGTTGAGAAGGTTGTTGGTAGTACCTCTGGTTCAATTGTTGTGCATGTGGTTGTGGTGCAAGAGGATTTAAGACATTCGTGCTCTTATATGACAGATTCGGATGATTTCGCAATCCTAGATTGTAAGTGTTGGAGTATGGGTTGTTCTGCCGATATGATTGGAAGGCATTAACTTGTTCAAGAGAACTCCGACACTCCTATGACCAATGTCCAACTATACCACAATTTTGTCACACAAGATCTTAGATGTAGTGCCTAAAGCAACAACACTCGCGGGAGAGGAGAGTTGCATATTATCCAGCTTATTATTGATGGCATTCATTTGTGCAGCCAATAGGGATATAGAATCAATCTCATGCTTGCCTCCCTTGTTAGCTAGTCCTCGAGGGATGCCATATTGAGAGTTGTGGATAGCCATCTCCTCGATTAAGTCATGTGCGGCATCAATTTCTAGTTTCATGAATCTCCCATTTGCCACAGAGTGTAGAATAAGTCTTGAGTTGTTCCCCAAACCATTGTAAAATCCCTGAACTAGGAACCATTTTTGTAGACCATGATGGGGATATTCTCTCTGGAGGTCCTTGAATCTTTCCCAAGCCTCATACAAAGATTCGTCATTACCTTGGATGAAATTTGTGATTTGCCTATGCAGCCTGGCAATCTTTCCCAAGCTAAGGCCAAGGTATTCCAGTCTGTGGTCCCAAGAGTGGTGCGATTAATCCCATTGTACCACATCTTTGCCTTGTCTCGAAGTGAAAATGGGAAAAGAATCTCCCGAATTTGATCTTGTGTTACTCCCTGCTGCTTAATAGCAGAATAATATTGGCAGAAGTCCTGAAAATGTAGATTAGGGTCTTCATTAGGTCCACCACCAAATTGTTTCCTCTCGATCTTATTTAGCAATGCAAGTTTAATCTCAAAATTGACAGCTTCGATTTCGGGCATTTGATCGCTATTGGGAAGTTCAGCCAAGGAGGGATGGAAAAAGTTAGTAAGTCTCCTAGACATTTCTGATTCTCTTGGAGTAGTAAGAACAGTGTGTCTAGAATCAGAATCAGAATCAGAATCCAAAGGGTTATCTCCCCCTTAATTATCTCGCAACTGTCTGAAGAAGTTCTTCAGTCTATGAATGAATCTTTCAATTTCAGGATCAAATGGGAAGCCACCTGAACTCAAACTCTTGCGCATAAATGAACTAAAGAACAAACAATTAAGAGATTTTGTCCCAAAGAACAAGTGTTCTCTTAGACGAGAATGAATAATCTAGACTCTGAAACAATTAAAGGAATTGAATCAAAACCGTTTCTCTGGCAACAACGCCAAATTTTGACAGGCTAAAGTCGTATCACCTAATCATAATTAATCCTAAAGTCCTCTAACAAATAGTAGTCAGGGAAGTAGGGTCGAATCCACAGGGAAACAGTGTTCTTTTCCTAATCGTCGATCAAATCTAGATTATAGGGAACAAGTGTTTGTTTGTAATTATACTAAACTGGTCAATAACTATATCGAGAATATCAATAATATAAAGTCTAGGGCATAGGTTCACCAATGAACAATATTCCTGTATGAAACACAATAATCAATAATAGTCAACAGGTTGATTTCCTCTCTCGAGTCGAAATTAACCATAGAATGATATTAACAGGCTCTCGCAATTTATTAATACCTACTCTACCTATTGAAACTAGCCTTAATATCAAGTTTATACCTCTCGCGCATAACCTAATATTGCAATACTATAACAATCATATCCGGCTAAATCGGATTGAACAGAGATAAAACATTCAATAGGAATCAACATACATCATCAAAGATCAATACTTTATAAACATCCCTTCATGAATATTCATGGATCCCCTTAACCCTAGAAATAAACCACTCAATCATAATTTCTATTGAAAATCCAATGTAAAAATGGCAAAGAGTAATCCAATGGTTCTTGATTAATCAAAACGTGCTTAGAAAACTAAAGCTGAAGCTATTATGTAAAAACGTGGTTTTTCAATCCTAAAAGGATAAGTATATATATCAAAATAAGAGCCACAACAACACGCGCTTAAAATCCCCTAAAAACAGACCCGCCCGACCAACGCGGGCGGAATCCACCCGACCGGGCGGTTGCCTGGTGCTATATTTGCTCGTCGCACCCGGTCGGGCGTTCTTCAACTGAATCTTTCAAAGTGAACTCGCCTCGCCCGACCAACCCGGGCGATTGTCGCCCGGTCGGGACAGCAAGGGAGTTTTTCGTGCCTTCTTTTCAATCTCAAAATGTGGCTAAGGCAAAGTCGCCCGACCGGTTGGGGCGGATATAGCCCGACCGGGCGGTCTTCAGGTCCTTGACGCCCAACTACCAATCCTCAAAGTGTCATAACTTTTGCGTTAATTGTCGGAATTAAGCAAGTGACCACTTTTTGGAAAGCTCTTGAATTGTAGAATCCAACCCAAATGAAATGCTCGAGCTCTAGAAAGAGCATCATCTCTTGTAGTGGTATAAATGCGTAGGAAATGCATCAAACATGCTAATTCCTAAATAATCGTCCCGAAACTACAAACGCACTACAAGAAACACATTAGTACTAAAAATGGCTTCGAGGAGCGCAATTAAGACCAATAATCAATGAGGGACGGGGGGAAAAACGGTGGGACGCGGTCGTACGCGCTACCAAAGATAAAAGTTTATTCTCCTTCTTTCCAATACAAATGAATGTAAGTGGCAACTAGGGTCGTATCCACAGAGACTTGGGGACTAACTCGTGCTTATAATAGATCCAATGGGGGTTTTGTGATTAAAGAATCGAATAACTAAATACGAAGAACTAAAGAGCAATCAAGAAGTAATGTAATCAAGAAGAGAAGAATCTTGAGTTCGGTTAATGGCCACTTCGATTCATACTATTGATCATTGGTTTCTCAAATGTGTAACTTTACTCTTAATTACTCAAAGTTGGAAATCAAATTCCTTTCCCTCAAAAGTACCGTCAAACAATCACAATCAGATGATCATAAAACTTGAACTAAAGATTAATCTATTCTAATCAGAGATTAAATTCAAATCAATAGAACGTCAACGAACAACGAAACAATGAACCAATTAACAAATTGCTAGCACAACATATTCAAATTAGAAATTGTGATTTCCCTAGTGATTAATCAGATTCATTTATTAAACCCTAGATTGCTACTCATGAAAGAAGAACAGATGATTCAGCATCAATTCTAAATCCTAGCAAAAGATAAATCGGACGTATAAACTAGTAGTACTCCTAGCAATACATACAATAATCATAGATCAAGAACAAGGAATCATAATTATAATTAAGATAAAGTCAACAAAGAGAAACCTCATAATAATATACCGAAGCTTGATTAACCGTTCTCAAGACTAGATTTAGGCTACGATCGACATAGCACCCATTAAAGAAATCTTCTAACTAATGATTCGAAACTCAAAAAGGGAAAATAGGGATTAGGGTTCTTCCTCTCTATTCTCTCTAATTAGGTTCAGGATTACATAACATACCCAAAACGACGTTTTTTTTCTAATTAATAAAAACCTCCAGAAAAGCTAAAAACTGTCGAAGAATTATAACCGCGTCGAGGTGCGCGAGTGGGGCGCTCCACATGCGCGAGTCGGGCCTTCGCTGCTACCCAAAAATCCAACCTCTACTCGAAGTGCGCGAGTCGGGCGTTCCATAAACGCGAGTCTGGCCTTCGCTGCTGTGAAGGTTCCTGTGAGACTCGATATGCGCGAGTCGTGCGTGTATGGTGCCCAACTCGGGCACTCGCGACTGCTTGAGATTTAGTTTCCAACCAACGCCCGAGGTGGGCTCTTCAACGCCCAAGGTGGGCTAACACCGCTGTAGAAATAAGAGATGAACTTTGACAACACCCATCGAACTCTAGACTTCAAAGGACTTTGTGAGTTAATCCACCTGTAAATGATCAAAGCATATAGAACCACAACATGTCCTTAAATCTCCTCTAATGCATCAAAAACATCATAACTCCCTCTTCTCCACACTAAGGTTTAGATGAGTCAAACTCTCCCTTTTAAGACTTAAACCTTAGTGAAATGGACTTTTCAACTTTCTATAATTGCATATAACTTGGTCACATCAAATACCCCCACACTTGAACTTTACTCGACCTCGAGTAAACTCAAAATAAAGGTCAATGAGGCACCCCTTCCAAGCCATTGCTCACCTTTCACTACTCCCCTTATCTCTCCATCCTAGTGTATGATAAAGGTTTGCTATTTCCCTCGATTCGCTCAAAGCCAAGTCTAAGGGTAAGAGTCACCCCCACACTTGAGCTAAAAGCTCACCTGAAATAATGTAAATGGCCTTCTCACACTATGCTCAACACCAAGATAATAAAAATGTATAACTTTAAACCCCGAAAGATCTCAAAGGATGCAAAGCCATTCCAACCTGCACAACATCATAACCATCCTCATATTGTGAAATGACAAAAGCAAGTTCGAATCCTGACAAATCTCAAAGGACTCGAACTTGGACCATGTAAACACACTCACAACAACCAACTCCTTATTCCTCCAATAATGAGCGAGCTCTAACCTATTCGCCTCTAACTCCGAACACCAAGATGAAAAACCTACCCGAGGCACTCCTTATATCACCAACCCTCCTTATGACACCAACTCCGGCAAATGATTTCAAATTTTCTCTCTTTTATCTCTCATTTTGCCTAGGAGCCCTTTCGGGTTTTCATCCTAGCTTCACACATTTTTTTCCATTTATGAACTCACCATCTCACCCGCTCCAATTAGCCACTTTTTTGCATAGATTGCCCTTTCAGGTTTTCAACCTATCCCGGCTCCCATTTTTGCCTGAGTCGCCCGCCCTTGCGGGTTATCAACTCAGCAGGAAATCGTTTTTTTTTTTTTTTAGATCAAAATATATTAACAAAATAAATACAAGAAAGTAACTATCCCTCCCCCACACTTGAAACATACATTGCCCTCAATGGAAGAAAGGACAAACAATAAACAAAAGGGAAAGGGAATAACTTACAATCTAGGACCTAGAAGGTCCTCCAGGATGTCGGCTAGACGATCCCCTCGCAGCTCTCCTGCGAGTCAACTCAGCATCGATCTCAGCGGTGGGGTCAACATACCCCGTTCCATCAACAATAGATGGGTACTGAGACATAAAGAAATTATTCATGGCAGACATCATGGAGCGCATCGAATAGACATTGTCATCTAAGGTGTGGTACTGTTGCCTCAACTCGTGAAGCTCCTGACCATAGTAGTCTAACCGACTGGTCACATAAGCCTCAAAGGAAAGAGGTACCTCGGCCTCACCCATCTCCTGATGCTCACCCTTAGCCTCTTGATTCTCTTCACGGGCTGGTGTTGGGGCTGCGCCTCTAATTTGGTTGAACTCTTCCTCTACCCCCGGACGATAGATGTCATCAGGTGGGATAAAAAGATCAGCTTGTGAAGTATGCTCAGTGATGGCGAGACGGTTTTGTGGCAAGGACATGTACCTTACCAGGTTAGAGCCGTAAAGCCATACAAAATGGTCCTTAGAGGGAGGAATCCACAGCATGTAGGCTCTGTGCAATTGAGTAAGAGAGTATTTAAATGTAAAGTCACTCCGCCGAGTTTTATGATAGTTCAGAGGGAGCAAAATATCTTCTCCTTGCTCATCCACCGGTACTTCCTCCCCAACATAGTGTGCTAGTTGAGTCACCATACCCCCCATACTGATTTTCCCATGCTCCTTGCGACGCACCTCAAAATAACCATTTTACCAGATATCTAACCAGTTCGGGCATCCGACACCTCCCGGTGTCATAGTCCATAAACACTTGAGATCAAGCTTGGGAATAGCAGTAGGCTCCCCATGGCAAAATACCGTCATAGCTAGTAGACGGTGGACAAATCTAAGAGCGGGGTGAGGAATTTAGCTACTTTTGCACCTATGACCCCAAATGAGTCCACGTGTGATGTCTGACCAGAAAAGAGCCTCATTGCATACACCGGCCGCCATAAACCGATCATCCGTCTCATAGTTCCAACCAAAAGCAAGTTTTACCTCCTCATAGGTCAATTGAAAATTCTTGCCATTAAGGGTGAAAATGATGGTGGGACCCTCAGGACTATCCCGTTTCTCTAATGTAGAGAGAAACTCCAATGTGTATCTCTCATAAGTCGGCTTTTGTATCTTCATGAATCCATCTAAACCCACCTTGGCTAAGAGGAACTTAACTGGTTCAAAGAGTCCTAGTTTGCGTAAGGTGTCGCAGCACACAAACTTGGTCTCTTGAATTGTTTTTCCCGGTTTGGTCAATGTTTTCCATCTTTTTAGTTGAGTTGCATTGAGGTGAATGAGACCCATACAATCATTCCGAGCTCTCTTAGGTGCCATATCAAGAGTAGGGAAGCAAAGCAAGTTATCACCAAAACAACCAATCTCACCAATCAACTAAAACCCAAACCTGAAATGTCACCACACCTTCTTTAACCTACACCACAACACTATCCTATCATACACCACACAATGCACACACCTCAACACCACCAAAGCACAAAACACACACCAATTCACCAACAACCAACAAGAAACAAGCAATCACACCAAGAACATATATAATCACAACAAACAATCTAAAGATTAAGCTAGAACTGAAATTCAAGCAAAACCAAGAGGGATGGATTGAAAGTTTACCAAATTCGTAGTTCCAAGTGTGGTTTTCATAAATGCAAACTCGAATAAATCTTCAATGATACTCCAAAATTCTTCTTATGTCTTCAATTGGTGCAAATTGATGAAGGTGAAAGAAACCCCCAAAAGTTAGGGTTTTTCGAAAATAAGGAGAAATCTCAGATTTGGTGGTGAAAGAGGAAGATGAAGGATGAAGATGACGATTTAGGGCAGTGAGAGATGGAGAATAGAGTGTGAGAATAGTGGAATGGAGATTTGGGAGTGGTGAGACCTAGGGAAAGAGAGAGAGAGTCGAAAAGGGTGAGGGTAATAGGGTGAAAGTATGAAGAGAAGAGAAAAACCGAAGGGGGCCATTTTCCGCAGTTCGAAAGGCGCGACTCGGGCGCTCCATACGCGCGAGTCGGGCATTTCTTTCTGGGACATCGTCAAGGAGTGCTTGCAGTGCGCGAGTCGGGGGCAAAAGGGGCGCGGGTCGCGCATGAGCTCCTGCAACTTCCCTTTATTTAGCGTTAAGTGCACACCTCATGCACGTTTAGTGCCCATGGTGCGCATAAGGCCCTGCCTCCCAAATGTCTGTACGAATTTTTTGTTTCTTTTTTTTTTTTTTTTTTTTTTTTTTTAGCCTCCTTGTATGTGCCCTTCACTGCTAAGGATACCTGCAAACATGAAGTAAGGTACACCAAGCATAAAATCCTAATAAAGAGAAAGAAAAACAAAATAAAAAGAAAAGAAAGGGGAAAAGAAAGTAAGTAAGAAAAATACAAGGCACGAGTTGCCTCCCGAGTAGCGCTAGTTTAAAGTCGTTAGCTCGACCTTTTGCTCATCAATGGTTACTCATAGACCGGGTCCTCCAACTCTAGACCCTCGGTCCCATCCAGTGTAAAACCTCCATGGTAGGGCTTCAAACGTTGCCCATTAACTTTGAAAATTTTGGAGGTCTCTCACTTTGAATTTCCACTGCACCATGAGGGAATACCTTCACTACCACGAATGGACCAAGCCATCGAGAACGTAACTTTCCTAGGAACAAACGAAGACGTGATTGATAGAGTAGGACACGTTGTCCGATCACAAACTCCTTCCAAATTATCAACTTATCATGCCATGCCTTTGTTTTTGCTTTATAAATCTCGGCATTCTCATATGACTCATTCCTTATCTCCTCAAGCTCTTGGAGTTGCAACTTCCGATGCAACCCAGCTCCGTCCATATTCATGTTGAAATTCTTCACTGCCCAATATGCCTTATGTTCTAGCTCTACGGGCAAATGACAGGGTGTACCAAACACCAACCGGTATGGGGACATACCAATGGGTGTTTTATAAGCTGTCCTATATGCCCACAAAGCATCATCTAACCGCTTACTCTAATCCTTCCTATTAGGATTCACAGTTTTCTCAAGGATGGATTTGATTTCTCTATTGGAAACCTAAGCTTGATCATTGGTTTGTGGGTGGTAAGCAGTGGATGTTTTGTGGGTGACTTGATATTTCCTTAACAACGCTCCCACTATCCTATTGCAGAAATAAGTCCCCTTATCACTGATTAAAGCTCTAGGGATGCCGAACCTGCAAAATATGTTAGTTTTCACAAAATCGACTACTACTTGCGAGTCATAAGTTCTAGTGGCGTTTGCTTCCACCCACTTAGAAACATAATCCACAGCAAGCAAGATATAAGTGAAACGAAAAGAATTGGGAAATGGTCCCATGAAGTCTATGCCCCATACATCAAAAATTTTAACATAGATCATAAAATTTTAGGGCATTTCATTCTTTTGAGATATGTTCCCGACTCTTTGGCACTTATCGCAAGATTTACAGAATTGAAAACTATCTGTGTTCAAACTAGGCCAAAAAAATCCACAGTCAAGAACTTTTCTAGAAGTTCTTCTTACTTCAAAGTGACCTCCACAAGCATGTGCATGGCAAAAAGTAAGTATAGAAGTTACCTCATCATTGGAAATGCATCTCCTAATAACTTGGTCGGCACAATGCTTTCACAGATACGGTTCATCCCATACATAATGTTTTGCATCACTCGTGAGTTTGTCTCATTGAGCCTTAGAGAACCCAGGGGGTGCTCATTAGAGACAAGAAAGTTCACAATGTCGGCATACCACGGAAGCATGGTACTAATAGCAAGTAACCTCTCATCCGAAACTCTGCTTGAATGCCCTCAGAATGCTGCTTTTCCACACTGGATTCTATCCTACTCAAGTGATCTGCTACCAAGTTCTCTGTACCTTTCTTGTCTTTGACCTCAATGTCAAACTCACTTAGTAGCAAAATCCACCGAAATAATCTTGGTTTGGCTTCCTTCTTCGTCATTAGATGACGAAGAGCTGCATGATCGGTGAATACTATCACTTTGGTGCCTACCAAATATGAGCGAAACTTCTCCAATGCAAAGACCACTGCTAACAACTTCTTTTCAGTAGTGGAGTAGTTACGCTGAGCCTCGTTAAGAGTCATGGAGGCATAGTATATGACATGAGGCACTCGCCCCTCCTCTTGACCCAAGACCGCTCCGACGGCGTAATAACTAGCATCACACATGATCTCAAAAGGTTGAGACCAATCTAGGGGTCGGATGATAGGTGAGGAAACAAGCATTTCCTTCAACACATCAAATGCCCGCCGACAATCTTCACTAAGCTTGAAGTCAACATCCTTTTGCAAGAGAGTACACAAAGGTGCGGAGATTTTGGAGAAGTCTTTGATGAACCTGCGGTAGAAACCTGCATGACCAAGAAAAGAACGGACTTCCCGAACATTAGTGGGGTAAGGCAAATATTAGATAGTATTAATTTTTGCTCTATCAACTTCGATACCTTGGGCAGAGACCACATGGCCCAAAACAATACCATGTTCCACCATGAAATGACATTTCTCGGAGTTAAGAACTAAGTTAGTATCAACACATCTTTTAAGCACTAGAGTAAGATGAGCTAAACAGTTATTGAAAAAATTTCCATGAACTGTAAAGTCATCCATAAAAACCTCAACAAAGTTCTCGACAAACTCAGAGAAGATACTTACCATGCACCTTTGAAAGGTGGCAGGGGCATTACAGAGCCCGAAAGGCATGCCCCTATAAGCTAACGTACCAAAGGCGCACTTGAAGGTAGTCTTCTCTTGATCCTCTGGAACTATGGCCACCTGAAAATAACCCGAGTAGCCATCTAGAAAACAGTAAAAGGCATGACTAGCAAGCCTTTCCAGCATTTGGTCCATAAATGGCAAGGGAAAGTGATATTTTCTTGTTACCGCATTCAATCTACGGTAATCTATACAAACGCGCCACCCATTATGGACTCGGGTGGGCACTAAGTCACCATCCTTGTTAGCTATAACAGTTACCCCAGTCTTTTTCGGTACAGCTTGAGTAGGACTAACCCACTTACTATCAAAGATGGGATAAATCATACCTGCCTGGAGAAGTTTTAAGATTTCCTTTTTGACCACCTCCATCATGGTGGGTTCAACCTTCTCTGAGGCTGCCTAACTGGCTTAGCATCATCCTCCAACAGTATGCGATGCATGCATGTGGTGGGACTAATGCCTTTAATGTCGGTAATAGTCCAACCTATGGCTTCCTTGTGCTCCTGGAGGACCTCAAGCAACCTCCCTTCCTGGTCCTTGGTGAGTTTATTTGATATTATGACCGGAAGGGTATTATCTGCACCAAGAAAAGAGTATTTCAGATTGTGAGGAAGGGGTTTCAACTCTACCTTCGATGCCTGCAAAACAGAAGGTAACAACTTTTCTCCAGGGACGGTCAAAGGGATAGGTCCCATATGAGATGGGGTAATTGGTAAGCGTTTGGGCCCCTGGAGAGACTGAACCATTTCCTGCAAGTTAGTGCTAAACACATATGCCACATTATCTAGTTCAAAACCGTGCTCTAGAGCTACTTGCAAAGCATCATTTCCATCAAGAGCAAAAACATCTTGTGTCACGGAATCAATGATATCAATAGCATAGCATGTGTGTTCTTCAGTCGGAAATTTCATGGAATCATAGATATTGTATTCTATCTTGGTTCCATCAAATTCCATAGTGAGTGATCCATTGTGAACATCAATTTTAGTCCTGGTAAAAAGGGTCGTCCTAAAAGGATAGCAGCGGCATGCTTATCATGGTCCATGTTTAAGACATAAAAATCAGTAGGGAAAATTAATTTATCGACTTTAACCAACACATCTTCTACTATACCTCTAGGATAAGCAGAAGATTGATGTGTCTAAGTTATCCGCCAATCTTAGGCGGATTTCGGGTCGTTTTTGGTGTCGGTTCGAGCTTAGTTTCGGGATTTAGGAGAGTTTTGACGTTAGGAGGTGTTGTCGGAAGATGTTGTGTTTTGAGGAGTTTAGGGTGCGGTTTGTATGGTGGCGTAATCGAGGGCCGATCTTGGTCCTTCGATCACTTTTTGTGCCCCGGGGTCCCTATCCTTGGTTCCTTTATGGCGCATCTCCCAAGGCTCCGAGCTCTTTCCGAGTTTCGAGTTCCGAGTTTCGAGTTCCGAGGTCCGTGGTTCAAGCTTCTTGGTTTGCTCGTTGTCCGAGGATCGTCTTCACTTTGGTTTGGCAGCTTCATGGCTTACTCAAAAGCCAAATTCTCTCGTCTTTCCTCTTTGTATTTTGTGTTTTTTGCCGTTTTAAGACAGAGGAAACGTCGCGACCCGCGATCAGTATCGCGAGTCGCGACCTGCCCATGGTCGCGAGTCGCGAGCTTTGTCGCGAGTCGCGACCCCGTGTCTTGTTTCTTTTGTTTTCTTTTCCTCCCTTGGAGGGTTAGGTTAGAAGTTTTTAGTTTTAGTTTTTTGTAAGAGCGACTAGAGAGGAGAGAGAAAGAGATTGTTTTCGAGGATTTCTCCCTTTCTTCTTTGGTAGATTTGTAATGAATCCTATGGCTTGTCTAGCTTAAACATCTTTCTTGGATTCGGTTGTTGAAGCTCTAATCTACTTGTGAGAAGTTCCTATCCTCTACTTTCTTAATGGTCATTGTGATACTTCTTATGTTCAATTTCATGATGTTTGCATAATCTTTGCTAGGAACGTTACTAGTATTATTGTGTGATTCATCTAATGCTAATTTTAGGTGCATAATCGGATTGTTGTGTTCCTAGCTCCATGTAGCATACTAGGTGTTTGATTATTTGCTGAACATTAATCTTTTGCACTTAGAGAAGTATTGCTTATTATTTGAATGTTATTGCTTTGATAACATTAGTAATCCTATCGTGTTCCTCGACCTTAATGCTACTTTGGTTTGGACTTGAGTGCGATTCATTTGAGTTAAGGCATAGTAAGGGAGGTTCAAACCACGCAGATCGTGTGTTTAGCCACGATTTAGGAGGAGAGAGGTCTAGACTTCTCGATAGGTGACCATAGGAAGTGTCGGGGGTTGATATTTCATGACCACAAACTAGGTTAGGGTGGATGCTAATCGAATCCAAGGCCTTTTTATATTATAGTCTCTTCATATTTCAATACTGTGTTTAGTTTAGCTTGCTTGCATTGTTCCAAATTCCCCCAATTCGGTTACTTTGGCCTTAGCACATACTAGGGTCTTTAATTCACTAATTTCCGAATAAGTTCCTTTGCTCCCTGTGGATACGATCCCTATTTCCATTATACTTGCTTAGTGTGTATGAGAGTAGGTTAATTATATTTGGTTAGGAGTACACGGCAAAAGCCTACCAAAGATCTATCAGCAAATTGGATCACCACTCTAGCTTCAATTAACTTTCCTACTTTAAGAGACTCATACAATGAAAATGGAATCACATTGATAGAAGCGCCTAAATCAAGCATAGCCTTTTGAAACATAATCTCCCCAATAACGCAAGGGATAGTAAACATGCCCGGATCGCTACACTTAGGTGGCAATTTACCCCCAAACATGGCTGAGACATGTTCACTAACCTATACTTTTTGGGCCCCCCTCAATCTTTGCTGTCTTTTAGCGGTACATATTTCTTTTAAAAATTTTGCATACCTTGGAATTTGTTTAACAACATCAAGAAGAGGTATATTTACCTCGCATTTACGAAAGGTTTCGTAAATGTCCTTGTCGACCTCCTTTTTGCGGGTATCTCTTAACGCCGTAGGAAATGGTGGAGATGGTTTGCTAGGAGGTACAAATGGAGTTTTCACACTTGCTTCTTGGCATGGTGGCAATGGTCCGGTTTCAGACACCGGCTCCTCATGAACAATTGCACTTCCACCCGTATTACTGCTCTCTACTATCAACTCCTTCCCACTTCTCAAAGTGATGGCACTAGCAATAGCTCTCGGATTGGGCTCGGTTTGTGATGGCAGTTTTACTGAATCACGAGCCTCTAATCTATTCACGGCACTTGAAACCTGGCTCATCTGCTTCTCCAGATTTTTGATACTAGAGCGGGTCTCATCTTGAAACTGAACCATGTTACCTTGCATGTTGGTTACATTCTTGGTTAAGGCATTGAGCATATCTTCAGTAGACATTGTAGAATTTTGCCTCATACCCGAATTCTGACCCTGATTAGCAGTTTGCATAGGAGGTGGGCTCACATAAGGTTGTGCTTGATGGTATTGCTGCGGTGGATGGGTGTCGTGATCATTACCATACCTCAACCTTTGATTATCCCTCCAACCGGGATTGTAGGTGTTGGAATAAGGGTCATACCTCCTTTGATTCCCTGAACCTTGAAAACCAAGAGCTTTCACCTCCTTACTTTGTTCCTCTTGTAGTTGAGGACAATAATCAGTAGGGTGTTCCGAAGCACATATACCACATGCCTTCACCTGGTGTGGGCTTTTCTTAACAACAAGATCCCTTACCAATGAAGTGAGAGCTTGAACTTGCTCCTCTAGTCTAGAACTTTTAGCACTAGAGCTGTTCACAATTGCCTTCCGGTTGGTGGATCTCTTACTAAAATGACGGGAGCCTTCAGACAACTCCTCTATCAAAGCTCGAGCGTTGTCCGGAGTTTTATTGATAATGAATCCACCACTGGCAGCATTTACCATTCTGACATCCTCATTCGAGAGCCCATTATAAAAGTATAAAATGAGGTCTTGTTCATTGTACCCATGATAAGGATAACTGACACACAGCCGTTTGAACCGTTCCCAATACTCGTAGAGAGGCTCATCATATTTCTGCTCAGTGTTGCTTATTTCCTTCTTCAAAGTAGATGATTTAGAAGCGGGAAAATATTTGTCCAGGAACCATTTTTTCATTCCAGACCATATGGTGATACACCCTGGTGGGAGATAATAAAGCCAGTCTTTGGCCGTATCCTTTAGAGAAAAAGGAAACGCCCTCATCTTAACCTGCTCCTCCGCGGCATTACTCGATTTCATGCTTGAGCACACAACATGTAACTCAAATAAGAACTTATTAGGGTCTTCACCACTAAGCCCATGAAAAATGGTAACAGATGAATGAGCCCTGATTTGAGCTCAAATGTAGTACCTTCCTCTAGTGTTGGGAAAGTGATACATAATGGTTGCTAATCAAGATTAGGAGCGGTGAGCTCCCTCAAAGTACGATTCTCCACTCGCGGTGGCATCGCTTCCTAAAAGTGTAAAACAAATGGAAGTGCTCGAAAATTCGCTCGCACATCTCTCCTTGACTTGAAAAAATTCAATTCAAGTTCTGGATCGTACTGCAAGTGATCTTGATTAATGGTACGAGTATCAACCATGTACCAAGAAAAATAATAAGAATTGTAAAGAACTATCTAAAATAAACACGTTTTAGTAATTGCCAAGTCCTCGGCAACGGCGCCAAAATTTGTTGGGACGCGGTCGTACGCGCTACCAAAGATAAAATTTTATTCTCCTTCTTTCCAATACAAATGAATGTAAGTGGCAAGTAGGGTCGTATCCACAGAGACTTGGGGACCAACTCGTGCTTATAATAGATCAAATGGGGGTTTTGTGATTAAAGAATCGAATAACTAAATACAAAGAACTAAAGAACAATCAAGAAGTAATGTAATCAAGAAGAGAAGAATCTTAAGTTCGGTTAATGGCCACTTCGATTCATACTATTGATCATTGGTTTCTCAAATGTGTAACTTTACTCTTAATTACTCAAAGTTGGAAATCAAATTCCTTACCCTCAAAAGTACCGTCAAACAATCACAATCAGATGATCATAAAACTTAAACTAAAGATTAATCTAATCTAATCAGAGATTAAATTCAAATCAATAGAACGTTAACGAACAAGGAAACAATGAGCCAATTAACAAATTTCTAGCACAACATATTCAAATTAGAAATTGTGATTTCCCTAATGATTAATCAAGAATAATAAAATTCATTAATCAAACCCTAGATTGCTACTCATGAAAGAAGAACAGATGATTCGGCATCAATTCTAAATCCTAGCAAAAGATAAATCGGACGTATAAACTAGTAGTACTCCTAGCAATACATACAATAATCATATATCAAGAACAAGGAATCACAACTATAATTAAGATAAAGTCAACAAAGAGAAACCTCACAATAATAGACCGAAGCTTGATTAACCGTTCTCAAGACTAGATTTAGGCTACGATCGATATAGCATCCATCAAAGAAATCTTCAAACTAATGATTCGAAACTCAAAAAGGGAAAATAGGGATTAGGGTTCTTCCTCTCTATTCTCTCTAATTAGGTTCAGGATTACATAACATACCCAAAACAACTTTTTTTTTCTAATTAATAAAAACCTCAAGAAAAGCTGAAAACTGTCGAAGAATTAGAACCGCGTCGAGGTGCCCGAGTCGGGCCTTCGCTGCTGCCCAAAAATCCAACCTCTGCTCGAAGTGCGCGAGTCGGGCGTTCCATATGCGCGAGTCGGGCCTTCGCTGCTGTGAAGGATCCTGTGAGACTCGATATGCGCGGGCCGTGCGTGTATGGCGCCCGACTCGGGCACTCGCCACTGCTTGAGATTTAGTCTCCAACCAACGCCCGAGGTGGGCTCTTCAACGCCCAAGGTGGGCTAACACCGCTGTAGAAATGGAAAAGATGACTTATACAAGCAAGTCATGGAGCAATGACAAAAAGGGAAATCCCATGCTTACTCCCAAAAACAATTAATCAACCAATGCAAGTTCAAATCCCTAATTGCCAAGGACTTAAACTGAACTTCAACAATCACCATCAATTCACCAAAAATCATCAAAAGAATGTGAAAGCCAATTATAAACAAATCTTCACAAAACCAAGGATATAATCACTAACCCTACCCGAAAACGCCTTCCACCTTATGATACCAACTCCGACAAATGAGTTCTTCAAATACATAATTCTCTCTTTAATCTCTCATTTTGCCTAGGAGCCCTTTCGGGTTTTCATACTAGTATTTCACCTTTTTTTTTTCATTTCACCATCTTACCCGCTCAAATTAAGCCACTTTTTTTTCATAAATTACCCTTTTGGGTTTTCAACCTATCCAGGCCCCCATTTTTACCTAAGTCACCCACCCTTGCGGGTTTTCAACTCCTTGGGTTTCATTTCATCACTCTTTTTCCAATTTTTTTATCATTTTTTTTATCATATTTCTATTTTTTCAAAAAAAAAAATTTCCTTTTATCATTTTTTTTTCAAATTGAGAGTAATAAATACAACATAGACACGTGAGAATGAGAATTCCCTCCCCCCTTACTTAAACTACACATAGTCCTCAATGTGACGACAATTAGAAGAGAAAGTAAAAGGAAAATAGAGAGGAGAAATCGAAAATCGAGTAAATCGAAGATCGAATGCTCAAGACTCATGACAAACAGTCCGTCGACCACAAATTCCTTAACAACACCAACTCAAATATCATAAATCAACTAAGAACCCATCTCCCTCACATCACTCAAATAAATGACAAATTCAAATGTACGAGATTTGTGAGATTTGCACCCAGATTAAGAGATCGAAAAGATACAATGATCAATTTTAACCCTCCAATAACTCCAACTCCTAGCAATTGAACTCCTCCCTATGGGCTTTCGGTTGTGGATTTTGGCTTAAAGTGGATTAAGATTTGTTGTGGTTCTTTTTAGTAGGTGGGTGGTGGGTGAAAGGAAATTTGTTGTGGTGGTGGAAATTTGTTGAGAAATAAAGAAAAAAAGAAGGAAAATAAAGGTTGCCTCCAGCATTGTTGTTCAAAGTCGTTAGCTAGACTTATTACCTTAAGCTCAATCACTTGGTTTGTGCTCCATGCGTGACAATGGTGGCTCCATGTCAAACTCTAATTCAAGCACCTGCAAAACAAAGTGAGAATAATTCTTGCCAGGCGAAGTTAGTGGTACGATTTCAGAATGAAGCAGTAAATCAGGATGTTTATTCTGCTCTTCCAACTCCAATGCCATAACCTGCAGATTAGTAGGAGGCACAATATCCTCAACCAAGACATCATCAGCATTTGGCGACTTACTAACCTGTTCAAAATCAAGGACATCTTGCAAAATGGAGTTAACGATGCCAATAGAACAAAGAGGGTTATTATCATTCATAGTTAAAGGCTCAGAATCATTAATATTGATTATTGGTTTTTATACTTGGTGTTGTAGCCTAACATCTACGGTTCCTTTGAAGACACCTGGGCTCATCGGAGCCGTACACGTGTCCTCTCCTAGTTAATAGAGAAGGAAGATTTAATCTTTGGGTTATGCTCAGTTATGCTCAGTTGGGTTAAAAGGCTAATTTTCTGGCCCAAAAGGTAGTCAGAGCCCAGCCCTGTGAGGTGGCTGCAGGAGAGTGGTTGATAAACCTTCCCAAATCATGGCCTGCCACGTGTCATGATCTGATTTCTCAGCCAATCAGAGGCCACTATTCTAGGGCAGATTTTAAGGATAGCTGTCATCTTGCTATCACTATAAATACCTCATAAATCAGGAGAAAGTTCATTCAATGCAAACAGTGCAAAGTTACTCTGAAAAAATACTCTCTCACTTTCTCTCTCTATCTCTACTTTCTCTTACAACTCTTAATATCTGACTTAAGCTTCGGAGGAAGAACCACCACCCAAACCTCTAGGGTGGGTCCCTTTTTGCAGGTTCGGGAATGAAGCCCAGTCCAAGGACTAAGCTGATTCAGGCATTGTTGCACAAGTCTCTAACTGAAGAACATCTAAGGGATACTCGTTTACTTGTTAGACAAGAAAGCTCAGCCTACAGCTTACTTGTTGGACAAGTATAGGACGTAACATTTGGCGTCGTCTGTGGGGAAACGCAACGATGACTGATTGTCAATCGTCCAACATTACCAGAAACCGAAGTCTTCTGGGTAAATGTCGAAGACACAGTTGAGCACGAGAGACCGCCTCGAGGAAGGGATAGACCTCCAACCATCGTCCATGTCCCTGGACCAAGCCAGCAGCCAGTCATTCAGGAAAAATCTTGAACGTCCAGTGACGGCTGCCCATCTAGACAACGTCCTGAATGACTTTCAGTCTAAAATGGTCGCAGTCGTCCAGGAACAGATTAGGAGCAACATGTTGTTCTTCCATCATACACCGGAGCCAGCCGTCAACAATCAAGCTCTTCCTAGGGGACGTTCCCAAGAAAATCGTCTAGGTCCTAGTCGACCTGTTCGTCAGGAATTCTCTAAGAGGGTGGCAAGAGGAAAGCAGCCAGAGGACAGTGATCAGCGAAGGAAGATGGACTGGAATCTGGTGGTGAGGACTCAATATCAAGCTCGTCTGAATGGACATCGGATGGAAACAGACGCCAGGGATTACTTAGAGGCAAAGAGGGCTGCAGCTTTGCAAAGGTCGGCTACTGGCTCTACCCCATATTTGAGAGACCCTCCTTTAAGGATACCATCCAGAACAGAGGGAAGAAGTCTGGGTCCTTCGATTGTTCGTCCGAGACAAGAGAGGACGGTGGTTCAACCAATGGTCTATAAGCGACCAGTACCCGCAAACACTTCATCTAACCCAGTATTGAAGGAGTATCGGAAGGAGTTCATACCCATCGAGGGACAGCTGGGAACCCTCCGGATCAATTGGCCTACTCCATTCTCGATCAGGATCATGGAGGTGCCCCCCTTCCTAAAGGTAAAACTCCCAACCATAGAGCCTTTTGGATGGAACAACTGATCCTGATGATCACCTGTCTGCTTACAAGCATCAGATGTATGTCCAAGGAGTAGACGATGATACTTGGTGTAAGAATTTCCCAGCTACCTTGAAGGGTGTAGCTCAGAAGTGGTTCAATAATCTACCCCCCAATTCAGTCAACAATTTCACCGAACTCAGTGTCTTATTTACTAGTCATTTCGTTGCAGATCGTCAAGAACAAAAGACAAGCATGCACTTGGGCAAGGTCGTCCAAGGACCAAAAGAAGCTCTTAGGAGTTTTGATAAGAGATTCAATCTGGAAGCCCTTCAAATTCAAGATTTTAATGCCGGAGTGGCTTTTGACGCCTTTATAAGGGGTCTGAGGCCAGGAAGTTTTAAGTTTGACCTTGTGAAGAAGAAGATCAACACTCTTGCTGAGGCTTTAAAGGAAGCTAAAGCCTTTATACATGCCACTGAAGTATGTGCGGAGGCAAAGCATCCCGAGTCCAAGAAGCCTGAAGATGTAGTCCTCGTTATTTCAGGAGGATTTGCTGCCGGAGGACCAACCAATAGAGGTCACAAAAACTACCTTAGGGAACTCGACCAAGTCATGCTAGCTGATCAGACAAAGGCCGAGCCCTTCCCAAAAGTCGTGGTTAGTGAGCAAGATCGAGGCAAGCTGAGGACCCCCCACGACGATCCTTTGGTGGTAGAGATGAAGATAGCAAACCTGAGAGTAAGGAGAATTTTGATTGATACCGGAAGCTCTACGAACATCATTAGTGCTGATTGCTTGTCCAGACTAAAGTTTGATGAAAAGAACTTGGATCCCGTCCACCACCCCATCATAGGGTTTGGGGAAGGAGTCATCCATCCCATGGGAACAGTCACGTTGCCCGTCCGAGTTGGTGAGAAGGATGCCTCAAGGACTTTGTTCATCAAGTTCTTGGTTGTCCGAGATTTGACAGCATATAATGTCATACTCGGACTGTAACACCACGGTTTTTCGCTAATATTTTATTCGAGTTATTTTCCATTAATTATTATTTTCTGTTAAAATTATAATATTTTACTTCTTAAAAAAATATTATATATTATATTATTTGTTTTTCAACTTTCAAAGTGTTATATTTATATAATTTATTTAAATATGAATTATATACTTTTTTTTCTAGTATTTAAATTACGCGTTTGAGTTAGTATTTTTATTTTATCGTTCTAGCGCGCTTGGACCGTCGTAACAATTTTTAAATCGTGGAACTTATACCCCTTGTCCCAAAAATTCATACTTTTAAAGTATGAGAGGTGATTTTTGGTCCTCTTGTAACCCCCTTTTGTAACCCCCTTTTTAATGTCAATTAAATCCCTTATTACTAGCTAGTGTAACCTCCATTTTTACTCCTCTTTTCAATCACCATTGGAGCCGTTTGTAACAGCAAAATTCAGTCACATTTCCTCTGCAATCCAGTCGACCATTTGAAGAGAGAAATAGAATAGAAAAGTTTATCCCGGATTTCCCTGTCACACCTTCACGAAATTGGCTATCACCGGCGATCTAACCGTTGGATTGTTCTAAAATTTGGACAGCATGTTGAGGACATCTGGGACTTCACTTTGACCGGAGGGATTGTGAATGCGAGGGTTTACTAGTTGGGAATATTGATCGTAATAGAGCAGCACGTAATGAAAAATTTCAGTGTTCAAGAAGGAGAATGCAAGCAATTGGAGGTCATCAAAGGTAACTAACGGCGATCCGAGTACGATTAGAATTCGTTTAGGAATTATTTTAGTTTTAATATTTAAGTTGGATTATATGGGTATAATATCATATATAGATTGGGTAAATATTAATTTGTTAATGTATGAAATATTCATGTGTTATAGTATGGTTTCTCATGTATAGCTTGTATTAATTATAGCCTACATTCGAACTTGTTAATTCATGTGTTATTCCCGTGTGATGGTTGCAAACATTATGTTATATGATTGTGTATGATGATGTTTCTGTTTCTCGCATGAAAGTGTGTATTTAAGAGCATAGATTATTTCATGATTAGGCTAAACTTATTTAGTTTTGTCCATTTGTTAGTGTGTATTCTTCTTTGGAGTGATGGTATTGTACTTTTGTATCATGCTAGGATTATTACCTCTGCTAATGCTGGCTGGTTATCTTCTTCCTTATTGTTTTCTTGTTTTGGGTCATGGTATAACTATGAGTTATATGATCTGCAGGTTTATTATTTTTCTTTTCTTGCTTTGCGTGATCACATCCTGTTTCATATTGTGGCTTGATCAAGTTAGTTATTATGCATATGTGTTTAAACAATGTTGTTTTTACTTTTAACCTATAAAAATGTTTCTCGTTTTATTTAATGGTGATATGTAGTTGTTTTGGTGGCATTTGTTCTCATGTGATTTACATATTGTCATTTGTAAAGTTGTTATCTGATTCAAATTTTTGTGGGTTGCATTATAGTGGATAATTATAATAGTTATCTAAGTTATGGTAGTAGTTATAAAAATGTTTATGAGATATTTGGCTATGTTTTTTTTTTTTTTGTGGGTTGTTATAGATATATGGATTAAAATTGTTGTTTTATGATAGTTTGGTTGTTTGTATGATATTGGGAGTATAATTATGTTTTAAAGAGTGTTTATTCTTTTTAGTTAGTCGAAATGATTTTTTTTATTAGTATTATTTATTATTATTATTTTAAGAAGAGTATTATTTTGAATTGAAATTCTTGGGCAGTGATCCTTGATTTCTGCTGATTTGGTGTAAGGCCTTAAGGGCATCCACTTGAGTTGATAATGATTTGCTGATGGTTTTGTGTATTATTTTATTATTATTATTGTTTGAGAGCAAGATTATCCGGAGGGACGTAATCCCGAGGTGAAGAACATGCAAACCATAGGACGTAATCCTAGGTATACCTTGGTTTTGTTGTCGTCCGAGAGGTCGGTGGGGACATAATCCTACACCGCATCGGAAGTTTGGCCATTCTTAGACACAGGCAGTAGGGAACGTAACCCATAGGTTGTCTGGAGGTTGTCTGACATTACCATAGGAAGTGGGTTGTCCACTAGCGTTCAGCTCTCTCTCTCAAACTAATTATATTTTTATTTTATTACTTTAAACTTTGAAGGTTTATGGTATTTATACTTGAGTTTATATATATAAGTTGTTTATTCATTTTGTTTATTTTTGTTATCTTTACTCTATTTATATTTGTTTAAGTGGTGTATTATCTTTGTTTAAGTGTTTTATTTGATTATCTGAAGTTTACTATTAAGATGACTTTGTGTGACTTAATTATTAAGGCTTTTATAACTCTTATATGGATCCTAATTGGGCTGGGAGAGCTGTTAGTTACTCCCCACTGATTGTGGATGTTTGTTGATATATTTTGCAGGTGATTATTTCGTATTATGGGCATTGAGTGAAAGACTCTTTAGGAATTTTGAGAAATTCTTATTTTATTTTATCTTTACTATATATATTGGGTTTATGAGGTTGTTTTGCCTCTTTGTGGATATTTTGGATTATATTAATTGGGTTTTATTTTTATTTAGTTTAATTTTAACCTTTGATTAGAGTGGCATTTTCCATTAGGTGATATTTCCGCCATCGCCATTTCTTTAATAAAATGTTCTATTTTGTTTATATCATGTTTATAAAATGACGGAGTGTTACACGGACGACCAACTTTGAATCATGTTAAAGCTGTAATAGTAACTCACTTGATGCTTATGAAGTATGAGTGTGATGATGGCAAGATTGGCTCCTTCTATGGAGACCAGCAGGCGGCTAGGGAATGTTACCTAACCACCCTCAAGCCGTCATCATGAAAAGCATGTAATGAGGACCAGACGAAGACCGAGGGCGAAAGGAAAACGTCTGAAATTGAGAAAGATAAGACGAAGGTGGCGGGAGAAAGGAAGGCGTCCGAAAATGTAAAGGATCCTAGGATGACCATTGAGAGTCCTCAGACGCCAATTGCCCCCTCAAGGAAAACGTCTGAACATCTTCCCAGCAAGAAAAGAAAGTATCAGCCCATAAAGGAAGAGCCTCCCTCGTCTGAAGAAGTGATGGCCATCATGGGACTGGCATTAGAATGTCCAGAGCCTGTGGAAGCTCCTGAAGAGGTAGTGTTGAAGCACGTCCAGAAAGAACCCTCAAGATTGGGTCTTCACTCAGTCCGGGTTTAAGAGGTCTTCTAATCAGCTTGCTAAAAGAATTTCAAGACGTGTTCGCTTATTGTGTTGAAGAAATGCCTGGAATTGATCCAGAGATAGCCGTCCACCGGCTGAATGTTGATCCAAATTTAAAACCGGTTCGTCAGAAGAAAAGGCATTCAAGATCGGCAAGGCTGTCAACCAAGAAGTTCAGAAGTTGTTGGAATAAAAGTTCATCAGAGAAACTTATTATCCAGAATGGAGAGCAAAAATGTGGTCATGGTGCCAAAGCCTAATGGCACTTGGAAGATGTGTGTGGACTATACCGATCTCAACAAGGCTTGTCCTAAGGACAGTTTCCCTTTGCCTAAGTTGGATCATCTGGTAGACTCCACGGCCGGCCATGTTTTGCTAAGCTTCATGGACGCCTATTCAGGTTTTCATCAAATCCCCATGTGGTCAGAGGATTAGGACAAAACGTCCTTCATTACTGAGAAGGGACTGTATGGCTGGTTGAGGATGCCATTCGGCCTACGCAATGCTCCGGCCACCTTTCAAAGATTGATCAATACCGTCTTTCAGCCACAGCTGGGAAGAAACATGGAGGCTTATATTGATGATATGATAGTCAAGAGTCAGCAAGAGGAAGGTCATGTTGGTGATTTGAGAGAGACTTTCGAGACTCTCTGGAAATACAAGTTAAAATTGAACCCCGGCAAATGTGTATTTGGAGTCTTATCTGGGAAGTTCTTGGGCTTCTTGGTAGATCAGAGGGGAATAGAAGCCAACCTAGAGAAGATCCAAGCTATTTTAGACATGAAATCCCCGTCAAAGATAAAGGAAGTCCAACGGCTGACGGGTTGGTTGGCTGCCCTTGGACGTTTCTTGACCAAGTCAGGTGACAAGTGCCATCACTTCTTCGCCACGATCAAGAAAAAGCCCAAGTTTGAATGGACATCAAAGGCAGAGCAAGCCCTTTAGCAAGTCAAAGATCACCTTCGGTAGCTGCCTAGATTGGTCAGTCCAGCTGAGGGGGAGAAACTGTTTGTATACTTAGCTGTGTCCACTCAGGCTATGAGTGCCGTCCTGCTGGCTGAAAGAGAGTCCGTCCAAGTCCCCATATACTTTGTGAGTCATGTGCTCAAGGATGCGGAAAATAGGTATGCTCCAGTTGAGAAGTTTGGATTGGCCCTCGTCATGGCCAGCCGAAAGTTAAGGCCTTATTTCTTGGCGCACAACATACTCGTCTACACTAACCAACCTCTGAAAAGATGGAAGCTTCCGGACGAATGCTAAAATGGGTTGTTGAGCTTGACATGTTCGATATATCATTTGAGCCAAGGAAAGCCATTAAGGGGCAAGCCTTGGCAGATTTTATAGGTGAACTTACTCGGCCAACCATAGAGCCAATATCTGATCCAGCTGAAGGAAGGAAGCATTTGACGCTCATGGTTGATGGGTCATCCACTGTCAATGCATGTGGGGCATGAATCATTTGCCAGTCTCCAGAAGGAGACAAGTTTGAATATGCGCTAAGGTTTCAATTCCAAGCGTCCAATAACGAAGCTGAATATGAAGCACTTCTAGCTGGAATCAAAATGTGTAAAGCGGCAAGAGCTATGGAAATTGAGGCCAAATCAGACTTGATCTTGGTCGTCAGTCAAGTCAACGGGGATTTTGAATGTAAAGAAGCATCGATGAGCAAATATATGCGTCTGATCAAAGATGAGATTGAGCCTTTGAAACGATTTGTTCTCGACCAAATGCCAAGGTCAGAAAATCATCAAGCAGATGATCTCTTTAAATTGGACAGCTCGGCTGAAGGTGATGTGCCAAGAACAGTGTTTTGGGAAGTCAAACCCAAAAAGAGCATTGACCAAGAACAGATTATGTTTCTTAGCCGAGGGGCAGTCTGGATGGAGCCTATCATAGAATACAAGAAGATAGGACGGTTGCCTCCGGACCCTATAGAGGCTAAGTATGTGAAGGCTAGAGACAGGTGGTTTGAATTATGGGATGAGACTCTTTACAAGAGGTCATTCAATCGTCCTCTCCTCAAGTGCATCACCAGGGAAGAAGGTTTAGAGGTTCTGAAGGAACTCCATGAAGGAGCTTGTGCATCTCACATTGGGGGAAGAGCATTGGGAGAAAAGGCTTTAAGGACGGGATATCACTGGCCTACCCTAAAGGAAGATGCCCTCGTCTATGCAAAAATGTGCGACAGTTGTCAGAAGCACGGAAATTTGCATCAGAAGCCGTCCAACTACCTAACTCCTATCTTGTTCCCTCTGCCTTTTGCCAAATGGGGCATGGATATTCTAGGACCTTTTCCTGTGGCCGTTGGGCAAAAAAAGTTTGTGATAGTGGTTGTAGACTCCTTCACTAAATGGATAGAGGCTGAAGCCATGCGAGGTATAACAACAAACGACGTCAAGGGCTTCATTTGGAAAAACATTATAACTCGTTTTGGCATGCCACAGTCCATCGTCTTTGATAATGGCCCGCAGTTTGAAACACCTAAACTGAAAGATTGGTTGGCATAACGAGAAATCAAGGCTCACTTCGCTGCCGTCGCCCACCCACAGGCCAATGGGCAAGTGGTGTCCTTCAACAAGATTCTATGTAATGGAATCAAACGGAAGTTGGATAACGCCAAGGGGCAATGGGTTGAAGAGCTACAGCTAGTGTTATGGTCCATCAGAACAACTGCCAAAAATTCTACAGGGGAGACCCCCTTCATGTTAGTTTATGGCACTGAAGCCGTCTTGCCCATTGAAATTGACGAACCCACCCTGCGAGTCATGTTGTACACAGAAGATGCCAACTGGGCTACATTACGCACGGTTTTGGATCAAGTACCAAAAGTCAGGGGCAATGCCTTGCTAAGAATACAAGTATACAAGCTGTGAATGGCTCGGGAGTTTAACAAGAGAGTCGCTAGACGACCACTCAAGGTAGGGGATTTGGTTCTAAGGAAGATGGAGGTGGTTGGACGAGCTAAAGAGATGGGGAAGTTAACACCAAATTGGGAAGGACCTTATCTGATTATCCAAGAGGTGCGTAGTGGAACTTTTCGTCTCCAAGATCTGGATGGACGAGTTATACAGCGCCATATAATACAATTCCTACTTTCTTATCGCCTTTGTTTACTTTCACTAAGTTAGTTCTCTTTGGGGCATTAAATCAGTTACTAGTCTAAAAGAGACAGTAACTTGGGACAAAAGCACACAAAACAACAGAGCGTCGAAAAAAAATAAAATAAAATAAAATAAAATATAAAAAACCTCATTTCTATGCCGAACATCACTCCCTTGAGGAGACCGGCCAAAAGTATAACAACCTAAAGGTTAACAATACATAAATGACAATCAATTTGACACAATCTCTAGTAAGGGAAACGTCAAGGTCTCTAAGAGAAGGCTGACCAGAAATAAGCCCTTAGTAAAGGATACTTACTTTCACATACACGGACAACTGAGTAGTAAAGACCCTAGTAAGGGATCACTACTTCCGGACGAGTGTTGTTCCCTCAAGGAAGGCGGCTAAGACATGGTCAGACCATGTGTCTAAAGCTCGTCCTTAGCGGTTTCAGTAGGCCTTGCCAATGTTGGCCGCCCTCCTTCTTGGACTATGGCTTGTCCACTATATATGGTTGAGCCTAGCCCAAGAAGGGGGGGATAAGACAAGCCTATTGGACGAGCTAAAAGAGGGAAACTCGTCCAAAAAACCAGGATGAAATAAGCAATAAATACTGCAGGACGAGTGTTACCAACTCGAGAAAAATGGCTAAAACGTGGCTAGTCCATAAAGCCATATGAGTAGGCCGCTTTCCCCCTTGAGGCAAGGCTCGTCTGAATGTGAAAACCATCTAAAGTTCCAGGACGAGTGTCACAAAGTACTTAGATACTTTTTCGAAAGATTCACACTCGTCCAAGGATAAGGATGGCAAACTTTAACTATATTTATTTTGCAAACTATCCAAAGTTTCAAGACGAATGTCACTAAGTACTTTGATGATACTTTTTTGAAAGATTCACAATCGTCCAAGGACAAGGATGGCAATTTCTCCAGGATATGTTTTACCCTAAATTGTCCATAGACCCTCGACCGTCCAAGGGCAAAGATCAGGGTTGACAGGATTACTCTATCTGAACTATGTAAACCGTTTAGAATTCAGGACGAGTCTCTTCTTGTACTTGGATGCATTTTGAATAGACTTATGATCGTCTAAAGGGAAAGACGCTATTCAAGTATGGGTCGTCTTAAAGCCAACAACTGTACGGGTCGTCCAGAAATCAGGACGAAGCTCATTTGATATATATAATTGGCAAGGGAAAGACAAGTAATTGGCAAAAAGTCTTTCATATATATATAATTGGCAAAAGATTTACAACTTGAGACTGAAGAGTTAAGGCTACAACGGCAGACAAGCCAAGAAACTTAGGAAAATAAACCTAAAACTAGGCATCATCTTCAGCTCGAGTTTCTTGGTTGTCTTCAGGGTTCTCCTCCTCAACTGCAGCTTCGTCGTCGGAGTCCAAAAACTTTGGAGGTTCCTCGGCACATACCATAGCACGATGGACACTCTGTTGATACTCCAGACGACGAACAAAGCTGGGGACCTCAGCAGCCTCAGCCAGCATCTCGAAGGCTCTGACGGCCCAGTCCTTAGACGTTTCGACGACTTGAGCCAATCCTTCCTTGGCATGTTCTCCCTCCTCAGTTGAACGGCCGCAAGAAGAACATCATCTCTTTCACCCTTCAAATCAGTAGAGACAGCATTAATGATCATCTTCAAACGGTCTACCTCCTTGTACAGATCGTTGATGGTAACAAGATAATTCTTGTTCTCAGATTCCAGGGTTGCTGATCTCTTCTCCAAAGCCTCCAAGGATTGACGATGAAGGGTATTAGCCATCTCAATGTCATGGATGGCCTTGTTGCCTGCCGTTGTCGCCATGTGGACGAGTTACTTGTTCTCTTTTCTCAGCTCCCTCGCCCATTCTTCAGTAAGCATGCTGCGAGCAAAAAGCTGGGATAATAAAAACAAAACAAGTCATTAGACGAGTTACAAAAAGGTAAAATATACACAAGTATTAAACAAAAGCGGCAGTAAGTTATACCTCAGCAGCAAGTTGAGACATGTAGCCCACATGATCGGCCGATGCACCCCTTAATCCTTTTATATAGGATTCAAGGTAACACTTGAAGAGCTCCTGCTTAAGCTGATTTTTTTCAGCCTTTGACATTTTGGCGAAAGCAGGAGAGGACTCCTCGTCCGAGTCTATGGTAGGAGGAGCTGCGGGTATAGCGGGGCCTTTGCCCTTATCTAAAAGAGGGGGAGAGTTAGTTATCTTGATGGGAAAGACGATGGCTTGTCTATTGGACGGACTCATGGACCGTCCGCCGACCCGCATCGTCCTAACTATATTCGGGTAATACGACTCACCAGACGAGATAGATGACGTCCTAATGGCTAGTGGCATCTGCGACACCAGCTTGGCCACTGAGCCGCTGAAGCCCAGGTAGTTCTCAGCCGCCGTCTCATGCCCCGGAACAACCAAAGCCAAGGCAAAGCGTCCAACTGACCTGTGGAGTCAGAACTCTTCCCCCCCTTGGCCAAAACGGCAGCAGAAGGCTCCTCTTTAAGAACCTTATCTTTAGGGGGAGGCATGGTTTTTTCTCCAACTCCACCACTTGGAGTAGCCTTCTCCGTCTTCTTTCTCGTAAAGCCCTTAGGCTTTTTTGCCGGAGGCTGGTCCGCGGCCGCTGAAGGCCTCTTTCTGGACGAAGACGACTTCCCTGGGGGAAGTTTGTTGGTAGGAGCATTTTTCTGCAAGATATGATCAAGTCAAAATGATGGACGTCCAAAGAGCAAAATCTAAACCGAATTGCAAAGCTTCAAACGAAAATCACCCAAAGTAGGAAGGCGTCAAATAATAAACACCTCCTCTCCCAAGGGAAACTCGTCCGAGAAAGATTTCGAATTTAGACGAAGTTAATGCAAAGAAGGAAGCCGTCCCAAAGGAAGACGGACTAAAATGACTCCCGACCAGAGACAGGAAATCACCCCTTCTTTCAGTTTCAGAGCTTAAAACAATTCAGACGAGAATGGCCCAAAGAAGGTGGCCGTCCAAGCATGGACGCTTTCCTTCTTCAAGTTATCCTCGTCTAAAAAAGTGATAACGACTTGGACGAGTCCAAATGGTACTCGTCCAAGGGTGAAAATCTCAAGACGGGAATGGCCCAAAGAAGGTGGTTGTCCAAGCATGGACGGTTTCCTTCTTCAAGTTATCCTCGTCCAAAAAAGTGATAACGACTTGGACGAGTCCAAATGGTACTCGTCCAAAGGTGTTAAAAACATCAAGACGTGAATGGCCCAAAGAAGGTGGCCATCCAAGCAATGGACGCTTTCCCTTTCCAGGTTATCCTCGTCCAAGAAAAGGAACAACGACTTGGACTAGTCCCAATGATACTCGTCCACAATTATTTAGCATCTCAGAAAAGAATGGCCCATAGGAGGTGGCCGTCCAAGCCCAGACACCTTCCTTCTTCAGGGGATTCTCGTCTAGAGAAAGACAATCAGTGCCTCAGACGAGAATAGCCCAACGAAGACGGACGTCCATGCTTGGATGTTCTCCTTCTTCGGGTAATTCTCGTCCAATGTGTCCAAATTCTTAACGAGTTAGAATGATCCTTGTCCAAAAATAGAATATCAGTCATGTTACCAATGTTTTAGCTCTTTTTTCGGCGCTGCTCTTGGCGTATTCCTTCCATAAGTTGTCTGTAAATTTAGACATGCTTATTTCACCCGTCCAAGAAGCCTTGAGACGCTTTCTGACCGAGTCTGCAAAAGAGATGAAAAATGGTTAGTCCAATGTACTATGGACGAAGAAGTTTTACTTGGAGAATTTGAATGTATACCTCTTACCTTCGGCCAACCGCAAGCCGACGGCGACCAATAAGTCATCTTGGTAAAACATTTCTTTAAAGGGTATCCAGTTAGTTGGTCCCTTAAAAGATCGTTGGTCGGGCCTGGAGTACTCCTTTACCCTGAAGTACTCCACCACCTCTTCGTCAAAGCTGTCCTCCAACTCCAGCCAAGACTGCTTCCGCCCAGTATTCATGACGGATCGATTATAAAATTTATAGCTCTCTGTGGCGTAGTCGCTGGCCACCCGTAAGAAGATGAAGTCGGCCTTCCATTCGTGCATTTTTGACGGCTTGCCCCAAGCAGTCATGAAGCCTGGACGGTTGCAGATGCTGAGCCATGCCCCGTCCACGGCGCCTGGTACCTTAGCCGCATAATGGATATAAGTAAAGGATTGAAGAGAAAGAGCTAGGCCGCGCAGCTCGCAGACGGCAATGAACGTCAGGACGTTGTGCCAAGCGTTAGGAGCCAGCTGATTATGGCCGATGTGGTAGTACCGCAGCACTTGTTCAATGAAATCGTGGAGAAAGAACCACAATCCCGCGTCCAAGGCCAGCTTGTAGACGGCGAAGTGGTTCCTTGGGGCGCTCAGTATCGTCGCGTCCTTATTTGGGATGACAAAGGAGAAGCCCGACATGGGCATGTAGGACGATAAATAATTAGGGTCTGGTCCTATTTTCTCTAACCATTTACGATTGACCAAAATGAAGCCGGGGTTAGAAAGGGGACCTAAACGTCTCCTAATCTCCGATGAGGTAGTGGAGGCCTCGTCTGATTCTTCGGCAGCATCAGATTTGCTACCATCATTACCTTCGCCGATCTCCGTCATATCGACGTCCCTGCCAGAAGTACTGGCCTCAACGTTTATTTCGGAGTCTTCTAAATTATGGTCAGAGGAAGGAGGCCCGCCCAAAGGCTCAGCACTTTGGACCTCTCTTGCCTCATCTGGCACCCGTCCAGTAGATTCCTCCATATCTGAGCTATTTGACGGGATTATTACCTTTCGTCTTAAACGGGCCGTTTGCTTGACGTGCGCCAGATTACCCTGCACAGGTAAAAACTGGGTCGTCTGACTTTCTCGGCCAAAACCACAAAGAAATATATACTCGGCCAGAACAGGCCCAACTCTAGAATGTGCCGAAGAAGAAGTATCGGTTCTAGGGTTAAGACGAGCTCTTGGTCGACTAGGATTATTTGACGAAGAAGATTCCATTTTATTGATTTTCTAAGAAAAAATAAAGAATAAAGAAGAATGAAAATAACAAAGAAAAGATACCTGCTAAAGCGCATGGACGATTCGGTGAAGAAAGTTGAGGCTGGATGATCTCTCTCTCTCTCTAGAAAATTTGCAGAGCTTCTCTCTCTAGAAAAAAAATCGTTTCAAATGAAGCTACCTTGGGTAAAAGGGCCTTAACCGTCAGATGGGCCAAATGAAGCTACCTTGGGTAAAAGGGCCTTAACCGTCAGATGGGCCAACAGTGAAAACCCTCTTAGGGGCAAATGTTGTAGCCTAACATCTACGGTTCCTTTGAAGACACATGGGCTCATCGGAGCCGTACACGTGTCCTCTCCTAGTTAATAGAGAAGGAAGATTTAATCTTTGGGTTATGCTCAGTTATGCTCAGTTGGGTTAAAAGGCTACTTTTCTGGCCCAAAAGGTAGTCAGAGCCCAGCCCTATGAGGTGGCTGCAGGAGAGTGGTTGATAAACCCTCCCAAATCATGGCCTGCCACGTGTCATGATCTGATTTCTCAGCCAATCAGAGGCCACTATTCTAGGGCAGATTTTAAGGATAGCTGTCATCTTGCTATCACTATAAATACCCCAGAAATCAGGAGAAAGTTCATTCAATGCAAACAGTGCAAAGTTACTCTGAAAAAATACTCTCTCACTTTCTCTCTCTATCTCTACTTTCTCTTACAACTCTTAATATCTGACTTAAGCTTCGGAGGGCACTAGTGGAAAAAAATGCTTGTGCTACTTATTAAGTGCTTGGGTTGAGCTTGAAAACGGAGCACATGGTCTTTACATCTTTTTGGAAAATAAAAATGGATCTCAAGTGCTCCGATTGGGCCGAAAAACGGAGCACTTGAGTATTCTATTGGGCCCTAAAACTCCCTCCCTCCAAGTCTTGCACCCGCATTTACTGTCATCCCATCTCCAATTCCTTCGTTGAACCCCTCTCTCTATCTCTCTCAGTCTCTCTCCTTCCATCTTCTCTCTTCCATTCATGGGGGTTCCCCTCTCCGGTTCCCAGGGTTGTGACGAAAACAACCAGCAAACCAAAACCCATCCCAATTCCCTCGTCACTCTCGTATCTCTCATTCACACATCGTCCTCTTCCCAAGACCCAACTCAAAACCCTAATGCGAGAGCATCCTCTTCTCCTTCTCTCACGGTGGCAGGTGAATCTGCAACCAGCATTTCATCTATAAATTTTCTGGTGATTTTGATTTGTGATTGTGAAAAATGGCAGCGAAATCGATTACGGAGAAAAAACAGTGAACTTGATTCGCAGAATCGACTTCTCTTGGGCTTTGGAGAGAGATTCCAAGAAGCAGAAGAAGGCGAAGGAAGCATTTGCGCCGTCTACATCGCAAGGAATGATCGAGAATTTGAAGTTGGCGCATCAAGAACTTTCCGTTATCATTGATCTCATCAACACTGTAAGCTAATTTTACGAACATTGAATTTGTATATCATTTAATTCTTTTTTCGGAGATGTAATTGTGACTTTTGGCGTTGTTGTTGAGTAGGTTTTACTGCGATTTTTGAATTTTGCGCTGCCGATTTGTATATTTATATATATTTTCGATGTTTCTAGTGCGAAATTGAGGTTTTATGTGAATTATGAAGGTTTAATTTTGTAATTGTGAGAGTTTTGGATGCAAAGTTTGTTTATTGAGGATGTGAACTTGAGCCAGATTTGTTGAATGTCTGTGTTTATATTAATATTGGTGTTGATTTTGGTTGGTAGGAGTAGTTTTGCCAGAATTTGTGGTGTATGTTGATGTAACATTGAGGTTTTGTATGATTGATTTTGGTACTGTGAGTATATTGGATGTGAGTTCTGTGAGTTTAGAATTCAATTACTCTTTCTGCTATCTTGTTTAAAGAGCCTCATGAAAGGTTACTGTGTTGCTCAGATGATAGCATCAGTGGATCATGATGTTGGATTGCCAATAACGCGTGTTGATAGGAAGGATACAGGGGAAGAAGTGCTTTGCTTTTGCTTTTAAGATGTTGTATTCTCATAGTGAGATTACATCCATATGATCAAATACTCACCAAGCAATTCCAGGTTGTTGTTGCTTCATTGCGCAAATTGTGTCTTCAAAGGTTATTGACTTGCAAAGAGAGGTTTAATTAAGCTGAATAAGCCAATTTTTTTCTCAGAAATTTGTGGTAGCTGTACAAACTCATCCTTTCTTAATTTCAGTGCGCAATCATCTGACCTGTACCTGCGTTTTCTGCAGAAGATTCTAGAGGTAACTACGTTAAAGCTCTTCTATCTATGAAGTTTCTCCTCACATGTCTAATGTTCAGCTTGCTAATTGGATAGTGGGTTTGGGAATAGAGTGTCAGCATGATTATCAAAGGGTGTGTGTTCTTCACTCGAAACTTATTATGTTTTTATAAGGTGAACAACGTGCTCCATGATTTATTTTTTGTGTTTAGGATAGATGATATTTGTAAGGATTCAATTTCTTGTTCCTTGTCACTCATAGCTTGGAATGTGATGTTATCTAAATTACTTTCTTTGCTAGTCTATGGACTACTCTACCACCATGAAGTTTCCTTCTAGTTATTACTTAGCGTATAAATTTGCTTGGAATGGGATTGTTCGACAATCAATTTGCAGAATTTTACAACCGCTATCATGTAGATTTAGATTTATATTGCCTCCATCATAATGATATTTACTTAATATTCTTGTCTTTTCTTAGACTTCACCACTTATATCTTGTAACTATTTGGAGTGGGAAGAAGATGCAGATGAGTTCATAAGCAAGAATCTACCGTCTGATCTGGTAGGATATTTTTTTGTCTCTCCAATCTTTTCTTAGTTTGAGTTAGATTCAGTGACGAGGGATTGCATTTACTTTCAGGAAGAAATATCTGGGTGGAGACAGGATTTATTGACAGCCAGAAAAAGTGCTATGAATCAACTGATGTCATTTTTATGTCAAAGGTCAGTAAAGATGCTTTCTTCTTTATTTTGTGAAATAAGATTGTATTCTGCTTTCTCATCGATTCAGGATCAAAGACCAAAAATCGTATCTTATCTCTTAATTCTTGCAGGGGGTTCCGATGGTGACTAATAATCATAGTTCTGTATCATCTCTAACACACAAAAAGGGTGAAAAGAAGAAGGAAAAATACCAATGTTGTTCAGTTGGATAATTGCTAGTGCTTCCTTCTCTGTCGAAGTTTCCCATTCCTAGTGATGCAAATGCTTCTGATTGTATATCGGATAAGTAAGTTACTGATTACCATCGTTGTTTCGCAGTCCTAATCTTATCCACTGCCCTGTTCCGTGCTTAATTATTTGACCATGTAATTGTAGAGTGCTACCATGGTATCCTTTATATGATACTTCTGTTGTGACAGTATAATGCTTATTATAGATTATCATATGCATTGAGTCTGCAAGCCTTTGTTATGATGTAATTGTAGAGTGTTGTAATTATTTTTTGTTAATGAGAAGTTAGTGATACTGCTATGAGTTATGCTTCTTATATTACTCATTTGACTGCATAAAATGGTAACTCTAACATGGTCATGTACAAATAGCCACTCAAAAATATAAAAGGGTAACTTATGCATGGGTGTACAATAAGCTTATTGTGGGCATGGTATTATTCCAACTAGTGTTGTTGTTGTATGCTTGCTGATGTACAACAACAACAACAACAATTTTTTTTATTAAAAAAAATATGTCAAGTGCTCCGGTTGTTAGGAAAAAACCGGAGCACTTGATTCACAAGTGCTGCGGTTTTCTCTTACCAACCGGAGCACTTGAAGAATTTTGAACATATAAATTCTCAAGTGCTCCGGTTTTTAATGCAACCGGAGCACTTGATAAATACTCAAGTGCTCGTATGGGGTCTGCTACGGGTCAAATACGGAGCACTTTTATGGTTTTTAACCGGAGCACTTGATGTTTTTTCTACTAGTGGGGGGAACCACCACCCAAACCTCCAGGGTGGGTCCCTTTTTGCAGGATCGGGAACGAAGCCCAGCCCAAGGACTAAGCTGATTCAGGCATTGTTGCACAAGTCTCCAACTGAAGAACATCTAAGGGATACTCATTTACTTGTTAGACAAGAAAGCTCAGCCTACAGCTTACTTGTTGGACAAGTATAGGACGTAACACTTGGCTTTTGATTATTTTTAATTGCTTTTATGATAGCTTTTAGACTAGATTAGGCTACATTTCTTTATCTTCCTTTTATTTGTGCAATACTTCCTCCTTTGTGCTTTTTCTTTCAGTGCTTGGTTTTATTTCAGGATTTGGAGCTTCTCTGGAGGACCTTTGCACAATCCCGAGGCAAAGCATTGAAGAAATGGAGCACCAATGGGCTCGAAAGAAGAGAAGAAGGAGAGGAGAGTGCTGACCCGAGGGCTCGGGCTCACAGACCCGCCCGGATTAGATATTTTGAGATGCCCAGTTTGGTTCCTGATCAGTGGACCCGCCCGGGTAGTTTAGTGACCCTCCCGGGTCAAGTAACCCGAGCACTCGGGTCGGGTCACGCTCCCGGGTCGAGTTATTTTTCGGAAATATTTCTTTACTTTGATGCTTTTGTACGGGGGCTTTTATATAATTAACTTTGTTTTATTTTTAGGACTATATAAGAGGAACCCTCTTATTTTAGGTTAAGCAATTTTATTTTCAGATTAGAGAGATTAATTCTTGTTTAACATTCAAACTTTAGAACCCTGGGAAGAGAGAAAGTTGAGGTTTGAAGCTTTTGAACTCCAGTTTTTTTCACCATTTATGCAAGCTTAAAAGTTGGTAATTTATTGTTTATTTTTTCTTTTCTTTCCTTAATCTAGTTTATTGTGATTGTTTTGTTGCTTAGATCTTGTTTATTAATTGTTGATTTTTCCCTTTTTCTCTTTCCTCCATAATTATGGTGAGGAAGTTATCTCAAGTTTTGTGTTGCTTTATTTTCATGATGTGTGAGTAGTTTTATTACTAGGGAAAGGGATGTTACCTTTATTTACTCTTTGGATCCTAAATCTAGGTTAAGGGTTAACTTTTGGGGTTGAACTTGTTAATCAAACTTGCTTTACTTGCTTTGTTGGCTACTTGATCACCACTTGACTTGCATATTTGGAATTTCTAGTGAAGGATTGAGAGATGAAGCTAGGAATAAACTAAGTTTGGTTGCTAGACTAGGACCTCGATGAAAATAGGTATTTCCTAGTTTAGGGAAGCTTGTTTAACCATGTTGTGCTTGATTTGGCTAGATTAGTTGCTCATGCCATGAGAATAGGTCATGAGTGACTAATTAAGCTCCTCTAATTAGCTCGAGAGAGTAATTATAGTTCCCATTTGCGTGATTTTTCCCCTTGAGATCCCCCATTTGTTTCCCCTTGGCTTTGATGATTGGATTCTTGGATTAGGTGTTGGTGAATCCCCTAGTTCCCTTTACCCTTGTTTTATCTCCTTTACTCGCTTTGTTGATTTATTTGGCAAATTTCCTAGTTTATTTAGACTTTAGAATCATTGCTAAACTTAAAAAAAAAAAACCCAAAAATTGATTTAGATCATTGTAATAAGCTAATTAACCCTTGATTAACCCTACTTCCTTGTGGATTCGACCCTATACTTACCCTATATTGGGTAGTTTAGGTTATATTTGGCGAGTATATAATGACCCGTCAGATATTAAATGCTTTTACTTTCCCCTCAAACTCCATGGTCAGTGAGTCAGCGCAAACATCAATTTTAGTGCAAGTTCTTTTAGAGAGGTCGCCACAAAAGGATGGGGGTGGCATGCTTATCAGGTTCCATGTCCAACACATAAAAATTGGTAGGGAAATGCAATTTACCAATCATAACTAACACATCATCAACTTTACCCCTAGGATAAACATTAGATCTATCAGCTAATTGAATCACCACATCAGTTTCAGGCAAATTGCCAAGTTTCATAGACTTATACAATGAATATGGAATCACATTAATTGACGCACCTAAGTCTAACATGGCTTTAGGAGACATAGTGTTACCTATAGTACAAGGGATGGTAAACATGCCTAGGAAACTGCACTTATGAGGTAATTTATTTTGAAAGATAGCAGAGACATGCTCGCTAACTTTCACTTTTTGCACTGCTTTTTGTTTTTGCTTCCTTTTCGATGTACACAATTCTTTAAGGAACTTAGCATACCTAGGTACTTGATTCAAAGCATCAAAAAGGGTAATGTTTATCTCACATTTACGAAAGGTTTCATAAATGTCTTTGTCACACTGCGCCTTGCGAGTTTCTCTCAGTGCCTCAGGAAATGGTGGCTCCGGTTCATATGGTCATGGAGGTGATTTTCGGACTCGCTCCTCTTGTGGAGGTGGCATGATTTAGAATTTGATGTCGGTTCGCGCACGATCACCTCTTCCTCGATCTCTTTGTCTTGAACCACCAATCTCTCTTTGCTTGTAATCTCCGTTCCACTCCACAATGTGATAGATATCACGTTCATTTTAGGGTTGAGCTCGGATTGGGACGACAACCTCGTCAAAGTCCTAGCCTCTAATAACTTGGTTACAGCTCCTGTAATTTGGCTTACCTGGCTCTCCAAGTTCTTGATGCTCGATCCAGTTTCTTCGTGGAACTACACCATGTTACCGTCCATGTTAGTCACACTTCTAGTTAAAACAATTTACATTTCTTCAGTGGACATGCTAGAGCTCGATCCTTGGCCTTTGGGCCTAGGAATAGGGTGTGGTGGTGGCCTGTTTTAGTGTTGCTGATGTTGTTGATTCCCAAATCTAAAGTTAATGATCTCTACACCCTTGCTCGGAACCATAGGAGTAGGGATCATGTCTCCGTAATGCTTTCTAGCTTTGAATACAACTTTGACCTCTTCCCTAAATTCTTCAAGCTTTTACCTGTTAAAGTCTATTGTTTTACCATGAACTCACGCATCATCGATGTCAAAGCTTGTACTTGATCCTCGATCTTTGAATAGCTAGAACCTGAACTTTCAACATTTGATCTAGGATGGATCAATCTTCTATGGTACTATCTCGAGCCTTCATATAGTTCTTCAATGAGCTCTCTAGCTGCAGTTGGAGTTTTGTTGATGATAGAACCTCCACTAGCAGCATTCACCATTCGTACATCTTCGTCAGAAAGACCATTACAGAAGTACAAGATGAGGTCTTCTTCAGAATAGCCATGATATGGACAACTAGCACAAAGTCTCTTGAACCTCTCCCAATATTCGTATAAAGATTCATCGTGATTCTGCTCAATATTGTTAATTTCCTTCTTTAATGTTGATGACTTAGAAGCTGGAAAGAACTTCTCAAAAAATTGCCTCTTCATTTCAATCCACGTAGAAATACAACCAGGAGGAAGATAATTTAACCAATCCTTAGCTCCATCCTTCAAAGAAAAAGGAAAAGCTATTAACTTAATTTTTTTTCCTCCGCTGCTCCACTTAGTTTCATGCTAGTACAGACCACGTGAAACTCGGAAAGAAATTTGTTTGGATCTTCTCCATTCAGCCCATGGAACGAAGGAAGCAAGTGTATCAACCCCGACTTCAACTCAAAAGTAGTGCCTTCATCAAGATTTGGATATATGATACATAACGGTTGTTGATCAAGATTAGGAGTCGTGAGCTCCTTCAATGTACAAATCCATTCTATGTGGCATCTCTTCCTCCACTTCAATGGCAAAAGGTATTTCTTGAAAATTTCCTCGTAACTCGTTCCTCAACCTGAAAAGAGTTAGCTCCAATTCAGGATTGTACTGCAAAGATTCTTTGTTAGTAGCACGAGTTTTAACCATAAACAAAGAGCACAAGCATTACTATCCAAAAAAATCACACTACAAATAAACAAGTAACACCGTTCCTCGGCAACGGCGCTAAAATTTGGGTAGGGCCTTTAGTCGTATGCATCTATCCAAAAATAAATTTCTCCTACTCTCTTTTACAACTTAATGCATAAGGGAAGTAAAGATCGTATCCACAGGGAAATGAGGACAAGTTGTATGTTTAGTGTGGATCAATACTAGGTTAATCTAGGTAATAAGTAACCTGGAAAAAGGGGGGTTTCCAAATGAGTTATAGTAAACTAAGTTAAATTAGAGATTAAATAAAATGAGAAATCAATAATGAAAAGATCTTGAGTCCAATTAACATTAACCTCAATTGGATTATCGGTCATTGAACCTCAACCCTAATTAATTCCTTAATAATCAATTGTTGAGAATAACTCTCTTGTTCTCCTTAATCTTAGTTAAATAGCACGATCAGGGTGACTATAGAACCCTAACTAAAGGATAACCTAAGCCGATCAGCATCTAAGTTCAATCCAATAGCAGCAATTAACATAGAGAACCAACAGACCAGATAATGTCATACAAGCGATAAACATTCATTTAGTTGGTTTAATTTCTCAAAGAGGTAATTAAGAAGATCTGCATCCAAATAAACCCTTTGTAGTTGCAAATGATAAATGAATAAAACAATCCGATTCTATTCTCGAATCCAACAATAGATTAATTACACAATTAAACTAGTAATGTTCTTAGCAAAATTATGCAAGAATCACGAAATATAATCAAAGAAACTAAACCATAATCAAAGGAAATAAATAGATAGAAAAGATTCCACAATAATGATTGAAGCTTCATGTTAATATTCTTCAAGAACAGTTCAAGCTACAATCGGCATGGCGTAAACCAAATCCATGATTGAAATCTCTAAAAAATAAAACTAGAAACTAACAACTAAAAGAGAAAATAAAAATCACAAAAGAGGGATGGAGTTTGAGGTTCTCTCCTCTCCTCGTGTGTCTGCTGCCTCGCTTCATGCAAGGACAACTATTTATATCACACGCCCAAAATAATTCTCTACATGACAAACTGCCTCAACCGACCTAGCAGGTCGCGAGGTGCGAAGGTATTCGCTGGTGCGAGCTAATCTTCGCGTGGCGTGAACTTTGTCGCACCACAAGATTTACTACTATCTTCGCCAAGAAAACAAGTTGACCGAAAACAAGAGTGTCGCTAGGTGTGAAGCTTGGGGTCGCGAGGTGCGACCTGCATTGGTTGCTGCTATCTGCGGGTACGAGCGCTGGCTTTCCGTGCTGTTGGGCTGGCTTACTTGCTGCAGAGCTGATGTGATGGGCGGGCTTGCTTGCTATGTTTGCTTGCTGCGCTACTTGCTTGGTGCTTGCGGCATGGCTAGTGCAACATTGTCGACTCATGCTTCCGATACTCGCCCACCTTGCTACGATCCAACACTTCCCGAGCACTCCCAAGACAGCTATTCATTTCACCTCAGAGCTCGGAACTTATAACTTTAACATTAATTTAACGTACAAAACTCTGAACTTCTGCTAAGGGCTAAGTAAAATGCAAATTTTAACAATTACAATCAAACTGCTTAGCAAAGTGCACCCAAAACGTTATTACAACATCGTATAACTTGAGTCTATCAATAACGTTTCAACGCTCAGCGCTATAACCGCGCCCTTATCCTTCTACTATTGGTTTATTTGGCCTTTCTTGCCGTTTTCACCTTAGGACCCCTATATGGAATCTTTGTTCGGAACTTCCACTAGCGTGACGAAATATCTTAAAAATCAAGCAATCATGTCCGATTGTGCAACTCCATCTTGCTGAGGGGCTTCATCACTTGTCCACACAGAATATCGTAGGCTCCAAGTGTACCTTGATATGGACTTCATTACGAGCCTATACAGAAGATCGTGGGCTCAATACCCATACAAGAAAAGAATACGAGATCCTAACTATTTTATGGGCTCACTTAGGCCCGTAGCAAACTCAAATCGGATTTCCGTTCTATAACACATTTAGAGTGAAATATAACCTACATGGATCATCCTTGGGGGATTCCCATTTCTTCTCTTTCGAAAACTATTTACTAGAAAGAAAAATTGAGCTTCTAAAGGAACAACAAAGCATCATATCGCTGCATTAGCATCAAATCATATCATCTGCATTAATGTCATATATCTGCATTTGCATTACATACCTGCATTTCACATGAAATAATGTGTCAAGCATTACATGCATCCTTCATCCTCAATTAGTCATAGGATCCTAGCATCAATCATGGACTCATACATCCATATGGACACATACGCACACAAAGATTTTCAAGTCTAGTGTCACATCTTACACATACACACACATCTTATACACATCCTGCAGTCTAGAGTCACACAGATGCACACTTACACTATATCCTCATAGTTTAGGTCACCCAGTATCTCCTATCCCTTCTCGATTTTTAGCGAACGAACTTTTCGTAAGTTACTCTTTTCTCGCTCTCAAGCGAATGAACTTTTCGTAAGTTATGTTTCTCGCTTTTTAGCGAATTGACTTTTTGTAAGTTAAACTTCTCGCTTTTTATCGAATTAACTTTTCGCAAGTTATATTTCTCGCTTTTTAGTGAATGAACATTTCCTAAGTTATTGCTTCTTACTTTCGAGCGAATGAGCTTTTCGCAAGCTATTCTCTTTCTTTCTTTTTAGCGAATGAGCTTTTTCGCAAGTTATTTCTCTCTCGCCTTCAAGCGAATGAACTTTTCGTCAGTAATTTCCTTCTCGCTTTGAGCGAATGAACTTTTCGCAAGTTATTCCTATTCCAATTGCTTTTCACCCAAATCAATCTATCTTGAATAATCTCTTTCATGCGAATAAACTTTTTAATAGTTATTCCTATTCCAATTGTTTTGCAGGTACCGATGTTAAAAGAGTTGATTTAGATTGCAGAACATCTGGAATCATTCTCTGTCCCGACATGTATTCTTTGACTTTCGGTTTTACAAACCTCGGTTAAAGTGGAGGCTTCTGTAGACACATAATCGTGTCTCCCCATTTTACGGACCCAATGATGAAACATGCCGCAGTCTTAATTGGTCCGACCCAATGGGAGAGCAGTCTGAAGAGCCAGGCCCGAAACTATTTTTAAAGCATAAAGCCTATTTATTTGCATTAAAGATCCAAAGTCCTATTTTAAAGCCCAGTTAATTAATTTTATTTTGAGCCCACGAATCATATATTTTGAGCCTAACCCTTTGAGAACCCCAATTAATTATTCATCATATTTAATTGTATTTCTTTATTATTTTAATAAATATTTTCATAAATAAATAATATTTTCAAAGATATTTTAAACTAAAGGATTTTTAGTTGAAATCAGATTTAATTTTATCTCGTAATCTTTTGCGCGGAGTGCACTGCACTTTCTTATCTTTTTTTTTTTTTTTTTAAATCATATAAATAAGCTACTGTTTTTCCGGATCAAGACACACTTTTACACCCGAATACTTGTGATCTCTCAAGGCGAAAATGCTCTCATGCTCTCATACTTTCATACTCTCGTATTCAAACACATAAACAAATATTTCCAAACACATAAACACATACTTTTACTTTGATCGATCTTCAAAAGTTTTCGTTGAAAGGCTTCACGAGTGCTCGTCCCGAAGGTTGTTATTCTCTCAGACCCGAGCCAGACCGGTATATTCCTGAGGGTCCTTAAATCTTTCTTGTTTATTTTATTGAAGTTACTAACTATTTCTTTCATGATGTAGATCTTTAATAAAAATCATTATTTTGTACATTTAGTTCGACTCCTTTCTTATTTTCTTATATATTGTTATGATTGTCCTGCTTATGCTTTCATCACCCACGTGTTATTATTGTTAATCAAGACCTAATAAATTGTTCTAACACTAATCAGATAATATGGATAACCTGCTAGGAACCTAGTAATCTTGATTGTTTAATAACATATCACCAAAGTAGTCTATTTTGTGTTTCATGAACCGACCTAGACTAATCTTTTTTAGGATACTTTAAAACATTATGTGGTTATTCTTTTGCATTAAACTTGCTATGAATCATATTAAGTAGAGGCCATCAATGGACGAATTTAATTCCTGATCTTATTCGTACCATCACCCCCGAACTCAAATTTTGGTTCATGACCATTAATGAAGTTATGATGGGGAAATCTACATTGGATAAGTCCCAAAGTCGTCCCTAAGATTTCTCAATATCCAATTAGGTTTATGAGTCTTCCTCTATTATATTTACTTTATGAGGACCGTGGGCCTTATTCGGTAAGGTGGATATTCACGTATGGAAAGGCTGGTTGATTGTTGACTTAGATCAAAAAATAAATATTGGTTGGTTATTAAACTAAGTAATGGAATTACTCTTGGATTATTTGAGTTGTATGATCACACTACTTAATCCTAAGATAAAATGGAAGCTTTGTGTATTCATGTTATTTATTTATGTTGGTTTCCTTACTCTATGAGTCTCAACGATTAAATTAAATAATTTATTAATAATAAGCTTTAGACTTGTGCACGTCTGAAGTATTGGACTAGTATGAGTTGGAGTACATGATGGTAGCCCATGGGTTTTCATGGGACCGGATTGATCACCGTTTCCTATTCTAATAATCGATGACTAATAGTTGCTTGATTAAAATTGACATAATGTTATTTGTTTAATATACAACTTAGTGAAATCATATAAATAATTATGCAACATATGATTAATTAAGATCCACTAACCATGTGATTGTTGAGCACTTAGTATTCTATCATTTAATATACATGGGTAATTTAATATAAAAACAACTTTATATAGCAATGTGAATTTCAGTTGCGCTTCAAAAATCATTTAGAGGCTTTCTTAACTTCAAAAATGCAAAAAAAAAATTACATTTAGGGGAAATCTAAATTTCAGCAATGCTAAAACAATCTTTTAGAGGCAACCACAATATCACTAATGCTAACAATGAGCTTTTAGGGGTAGTATCAATTTCAACAATACTTAAAAGAATATTTAGAGGGAATCATAATTCAATTGATGTTAAAGAAAACATTTAGGGGCTATATAAATTTCATTAATACTAAAAGTTACTTTTAGGGGCAACCTATATTTCACTAACTAAAAAGAAGTTTTGGAGGCAACTATTAGTTCATTAATACTAAAAACTACTTTTAGGGGCAACCTAAATTTCACTGGTGTTAAAAAAAAAAATTTGAGGCAACCATTATTTCATTAATGCTAAAAACTACTTTTAGGGGCAGCAAAAATTTCGCTGATGCTAAAAAAAATATTTAGAGGCAACCAATATTTCAATGATACTAAAGAGTAACTTTAGGGGCAACCTAAGTTTCACTGATGCTAAAAACAACTTTTAGAGGCAACCAAAATTAACTAATGCTAAAAAGCACTTTTAGAGGCTTCAAAAAATTGGTTGCCTCAAGGTGTTGCCTCTATAGGCGAATTTTCTTGTAGTGTCTAAAGACTTGTTGGTGACTTCAAAACGTTTTTAATAAACCTTAACAATGGGGTAGTAAAATACGCACTCACACCGCGTAGGCGAATAAAATCACACCTACAATAAAGGATATTACAAGCCGCCCCCGGCTATCAAAGTTGCTAAGCAGGATTCTAGGTAGTGTCTACTGCTAACACCCGCACTCCCCTTCCAAGTATGATTTATGATAATGCTTATGATTCTTTTAAACATGGATTGCGGCATGAAATTTTTTGTGATGAATATAAGCTTTAACGATGTTATAGAATGGTATCATAAGATGATGATGTTAATGCTATGGATGAAATGAAAAGAACATAATTTTCCATGATGAATTCTGAAAGATGCTTAAAAGTAATGAAATATGATAAATAAAAGGGAAAGATGGTTCCTGACAGTATTCTCTTCAGTTGGTCATGCAATTATATCACCTTCTGTTGGGGGACAATAGTCTCCCATGACACCTGTATTCGGCTACGCCACCTTCTGTCCGGGGACAATACTCTCTCGAGGCACCTGTATTTTGTTATGCCGCCTCCTGTAGGGGACAATACTCTCCTGTGGCACCTGCAGTCGGTTATGCCACCTTCTGTTGCAGAACTAAGTTTCTCCGTGGCTTACCTTCTGTTATACTCGCCAAGTTACCAATAGTAATTGCTTATGGTGATCAACATGATAAAGAAGATAGTGATTATCACTAGAGGAAAAAATCTCAAATACTGCTTAAAAGGTTGTGGTTCAATCGAAAACCGCAACCCTTGGCACTACAGTTCAAAGTAGTCATTTCATAACCAGTTGTGCCCCTCATCAAGATCCCTTGGCACTACAGTCTTTGGTGCTCTTGGAACTTGAGTTATTATTGCATGCACTTCAGTTGGATTGGCCATCACAAACCTTTCCGTCATTTGATCCATCAACTGAGTTGTCTGTTTGCGCCTTTCGGAACGACGCCTGTACTCATTGTTGCGAGTTACTTGAATTTGTGTGTAAGAATTCGGATCATCGGAATTGGAAGAACTAGTGAGAAGAAATATTGCTATTGTAACTTGATTCTGATGACATGGTTTCAATATTTATGTAGGGGTAGAACGGGTTTTGTAGGGTAGAATGGTTTTGTGGGAATGGTTGAGTAGTTAGCATTGTAAGGTATATATAGAGAGAAGGTGAATTGTCAGCAGTATTAGTCTGATATTGGAGTGAATTGTGAAGTCATCACATTGATTCAATGTCTTTATAGCAGTAATAATGCACTGATATATGTAGTGCATTGTCAAGTCATCACATGGTTTCAATGTCTTTATTATTGCAGTGATAATCGACTGATATATGAAGTGAATTGTCAAGTTATCACATGGTTTCAATGTCTTTATTATTGCAGTAATAATGGACTGATATATGAAGTGAATTGTCAAGTCATCACATGGTTTCAATGTCTTTATTATAGCAGTAATAATGGACTGATATATGAAGTGAATTGTCAAATCAATGTCTTTATTATTGCAGTAATAATGGACTAATATATGGTGTGAATTGTCAAATCAACACATGGCTCATTAATAATATCATGATTTGAATCATTTGATACATATATTAAAACATTAAAAACATTTAGATTCATTAATTTAATAATTTCATACAATAACCGAGTCTAAGACTAATTAACGAACTAAAATAACATTACATTGGAAAGTAGGGAATACATTAAATAACATTAATCTTACTAAAGGGAAATTAGGGAATTACATTTGAAATAAAACCTTAACTAAATCTCTCTTAAGTTGTTGTTCTTCCTCATTTAAATCATTCCTTGCTAAAAGCACCTTGAATAACTCCAAATTAATCTTCCTGTTTTTAATTGCAATTTTCTCCTTTTTTAGCTGCGCCATCTCACTGTTGCTTTCTATTTCATGATTAATCCTTTGGATCTCGACTTGAAGTTCATTGTTTTTCTCCAAATTTAATCTTTGGACTTGATCCATCCACTCTTGAAAGGCTTCTGCAAGCATGTTCAAAACCTTTCCCTTGCCTTTATTTTTGGTGAATCCGTCGTTGGGAGTAGTTGGGTCTCCACTGCTTGGCGTATTTTGCTCACTTAAAGTGGAGTAGTTGCCAGCTTCATTGATCCTTGACCTCTTTGAGCCACTTTCTCGATTAGCCGTCTTCTTTTTGCAAGCTTTGACAGTACCTCCCATAGGCTTCCATACATCATTATGCCTCAGAATTTCCCAACAATGAAGCTTATTGAAGTCTGTTTTATTATCCTTTTTGTAGATTGCAAGTGCAGTTTTTATGACGTCGTCATCAGACTCACCACTTTTCCGACGAGCCTCCTCATGAGCATATGCACCAACAAATTTGTATTTGACCCAACTCTCTGTCAAATGGTAAGATATCAGATTTCTTGAAACTGTCGACTCCTTCTTCCCAGCATCGATCTCTAAAACACTAAACTTCCTTAAACATATCATTAATTCTTTTCTAGAACATAATTGTTGTTTGTTTAGTATTACTACATTTATCTTGGCTTACCGTTAGCCAAGCCTTCACGAGAACCTCTTTTTCAGCTGGCCTCTAGAATTTCCTCGACCCTTTATCTTCTTCTTTGTTGTTGTCATCATCACGCTCAACCGATGTAGCTCGAGACTGATATGAACTACTGAAGTTCGGAAATGACCCTTCAACTTGTGACTGCTGGAAATGTTGAGACATAGGAGATGATGTTTCATCTTGAGAATAACGATAATTCTCATTCGGATTTTCTTGTGAATGTGGAGCAAATTGGGAGTAAGAAGGTGTATTTGAGAAACTCATATTCTCTTGGGATAATTGTTGGTTATGTTGAGTAGGATAAATCATATTTTGTGAATTGTATCCCATATGAAAATTCGAATCAGTTTGATAATTGAGATCATTTTGGGAACTAGACGATTGAAAATGTGGATTAATGTGAGCTTGTTGATGTCTTTTGGATTTTTAAGGGTTTCATATTCTGCCGATTTTGGGATCCATAACTTATCTTCATTATGATAGAATTTATTTTTGTGGGGTGGATAAATGATGAAAACAAACAAATATGACTTTCAATAACAAAATGAACTCAAAAATAAGATGTGTAGAAGGAGCTCAATATTGGTCTCTATTTATAGACAAAAACAAGTCTAATGTTAACAACTATCTATCCCATATTATTGATCCCTGCATGGAGTTCCTCCGAGAGCAAAGAGGAACTATTCTAAGGCATGAACGAAGAGAGGTGAACAATTTCGCGGACTACTTAGCGAGAGAGTGCAAAAGTGAAAACTAAAGGTTTCAACAACCTTTGTATTTTGAACAACCCTCCCCCAGATTGTATTAAACTTTATGAAGCAAACAAAGTCGCTGCTAGTAGTAGTAATTTTATGAATTCAAATGGCACCTTGCGCCATTGTACTGTAACTGACTTGGTTTAAATTTATGAATGCTCCTTATTTGCCAAAAAAAAGCATATAGAATACATAAAAATCAAACAAAAATGACAATTATTTCCCTACCAACTATCTACTGTAAGTGGGCAGTAATAGAAAAACTATCCAATCTGAATAGTCGACCTACAAGTTAGTATCAAGCTAGCTAGCGAGGACATTCCATAATAGCACAACTTGACAAGTGCCTTTCCCATCTTAGATGGTACTTTTGCGACAAAACAAGAGCAAGAGTTATGCGGCAAAACCATATCCCGTGATTGAATCATTGATACTCAGTAACTTAGCTTTTGTTCTTCTATCGATATAAACAATTGAACCACTGTTGTCAGCAGATAAATCAACATAAACATTCTGCTTAATGCTTTTAATGTACACGGCTCCTGTTATTCTCTGTTCTCTGAGCCAAGATAACCATCTCCAGAATTCCTCAGAGATGCCTGATTGGGTGTCTGATACAACTCTCCAACTTCTTGGCCTTCGAGATGTAAGAATGAAAATATTATTCTTCCACATCACTGAAAAAAAAAAAAAAAAAGAATAGATGGGGACAATAAATTAGATTTTGTGATTGATGTAGAAAGATTATGCAACTGTAGGACTATATATACCTATGGACTCTTTGCCCTTATCTTAATATATGTAGCTCCTTATACTCTTTGTCCTTATCTTAATATATTTGTTTCTTTCTCCTAAAAAAAAAAATTTGCAACTGTAGAAAATAATTCAAGTGAGATTATGTCAAAAACATTATATGTATCAAAACAGTATCTGCCACTCCTAAGTCAACCTTCCTTACTAAGTAAACAAATACCACAACTTTCCGTCTTTCCCCTCGTTGCCTCTCCTTCCTCCGCTCCACCTATATTCTTCCTCTATTTTCCCAATTTTTCTAAACAAAAAACAAAATAAGGAATATTTAGTTTAAAGCTGATTACCATTAAAATATTTTCCATAGTGAATAAAGATCAGCTTAAAATGTTTTCCTCCTAATCAAATAGCGTTAGAGGTATCAAAGTTCTAAGATGAACTATGACAATCAACTGAAGCACACAGCTACAAGCCTATAACAAGAAACATGTCAATATGAAATTACAGAAGTGTAATTAGTTCCTATCATAGGTTTTCGATAACTGCACACCCAACATTTGAGTAGTTTTTTTCTTTAGTTCTTTTTTGGGTCAGGTATATTATTCCAAGTACAAAACTTGCCAAGGACACAGTTAAAATGGGTACTGGAGATTCGAATATGAAGTAATCATCTAGAAAGAATGCAACTTACCAAACACTAGGTCACCCCCATCTTTGTATGCGATATGCCTTCTCTGATAGGAGTGTTGCCTCTGAACTGGAAGTCTATAGATGTGGCGTCGCTTTCCTTCTCTTTGTCTGTGAATTCCAGCTGTTTCTCCACAGATTTGAAAATAGCTGTGCGTTTTGATCTTAACCGATATGGTGGAGACGCATTAAAAGGCTTTCCATTGCAAAATTCGGTCACAACAGAGGTATGAGATGGTGGAGTCGGAACCAAGCCTCCCTCCTGGTACCCAGATTGCTGAATTGCACTTTGCTGTTCCATTGAGGATGAGCACCTATGTTTGCAGGAAGCTTCATCAGATTTTCCATTATTTTGGGTTTGCGGAATTTGAAGTTGGGCCCTTCTCTTTCTCAATATGGAAGGAGTATTAGGAAACGTCATAGCTGCATTTTTTAATATAGATTCTGTGCTATGCACAGAAGCGCCATTGCTCTTCACACAAGGTGGAGTGAAGAAGCCTAATTGTGATGTGACTGGTGCTGGGCTGCAATCAGGCTGCGTGTAACTATTGGCTATGCTTGATTCTGATGGACTACAACTATTGTCTTCTGGAGGTTTATAGTACAATGACCCATAAATTGAATTTACATGCTGCAGAGGTGTAATGGCACCCTCGTTTTTGTCAGCCCTTTCAGCACTCCCACATCTATCAAACAATGGTAAATAATTTGAATTACTACACCTGAAGTCTATATATGATGATCGCTCCACAACACCTGAATCAGCAGACTCATCAGCTGGACAACTGGATGGACCCATTTCTTGAAGTTTGCTTGATTGATCCAACTTGGTTTTTGTGTCTTCCGGTTTCTGGAAATCTGTAGCACATGAGGAAGTCTGAGCAGATGAGTCGGATTCTTTATTCGAACCAGCCACCAATTTCCCGCTAGAAGTAGGTCTCTCTGTGCGTGCATTATTCTGAAGATTATTCTTAGCAATGGGGGGGAGTTTACCGGTGGACAAATAAAAATCTAGCTTCTTCTTCAAGGAACTATTCCAGTGATTTTTTATTGCATTATCAGTCCTACGAAAAAAAAAAAAAAAAAAAAAGACCAGCAAAAAGATGATGTTAGGAGCAATCCGAGTGTCTTTTTGCCTTATTCAGATTAATTTCAAGAAGAAAAAGCTAAGAAGAGTTTCCACACGCAATCTAACTTAGCCAGGCAACAGTTTAATAAGGGCTGATTGGTCAATTTCATCCAACAGTAAAGTCTCCTATCTCACTATAAAGGAGTCCACCGCATTCAGACACATATTGAGGAGTTGAGGTGCGAAAAGAAAAAGGTACAAGCTATTGAGATTTCCATACAGTCTAACTTGTTGTAACCAGGTACACGCTACTGAGCAACATCACAGGTAATCAACAATCTCAGGGATTGACAGATAATGTTCAGCGTCTAATCTCTGCAGGAGGTCCACCATTTTTCTCCTCTTTTCTTTTCCAATAGAAAAAGAAGCTCAGTCCTTGAACTTTCATAATCAGGAATTCAAGTGCAAAGAAACAATTAATATCCAATCAGGTTTCCATGCAGTCTAAACTATGATTTATTACGTAGTTCATTCATTTTGATTCTGTTTCTGCTAATCCTCTACAAAAAGGACTATTACGCGCTCACAGGTGCTAAAGATGAACAACTCTAGATATTCAATGAACACTCAATGATGAGGGTACATCATTTATTACGTAAAAAATGCAGTAGCTCGCATGACAGATTCTGTATGAAAAATAAATCACCTTCAAAGTAATCAAGGATCTCCTCTTACCTTCCAGGTAGAAACTTGGCTATTTCAGCCCACTTATTCCCATATATGCGATGTGCATTCATGAGAGCTAATTCTTCCTCCAATGTCCAAGCATCCTTTTTTATATCTGGATTCAAATGGTTGTGCCACCTTCATCAAGAGAGCTAATTAGTTAGCTAAAGTCATCAGATAGAAAAAATACCAGTTTACAGTCTAGGGAAAAAAAACCAACGTGATCAGAGCAACTGCCAAAACCTACAGAGTGATAGCTGTATATTGGAAGAGCAACAATTTCCTAAATGAAGTGCAAAAGGTGGAAGAGCCCACTTCAATACAGCACATCAGTCCGCATGGGATCAGCATGAAGCCATGAACCTCAAATCCTGACATTCAATGGTCTACAGCCAAGGCCGCTGGTGCTTTGACTGTAATTATATTTGGAATATTATGATCCACCATGGGGTTGGAGCTCCAGGTTCCAGGGAATATGTGGGGTCTATATACGCTTGTAAGCCCTCCAACACTTTAAGCAATCTTTTGGGTTAAGCAGTTTAGCTCAATTAAAAGACCTATATCACACAATCCAATGCTTACAAAAGCCAGACATTGATATTGAACTTAGATTTAAAAGCACGAGGCGCACCGAGGTGCAAAACGCAAGGCGAAGGCACACGTATCCTGTATGCGAGGCGCACCTTTGGCGCCAAAAACATATTTGAAATCAAAACAACATAATCATTAAAAAAATTATTAGCTGCTACTTCCTAGTGCCTATTGATTGTATACTTAGCTAGTGAAATTTTATAATTGCCATATTTTTAGTCTACCTATGAAATTAAGCTACTAGTTGCCAGCTATTGTCATTTAAAACATTTACTGTAAATTATATTTGTAACTAATACACCTGAAGTGGATAAGAAGCAGAACAGAAGCATCGCATCAATAAAATAAAAAAAGAACAGAAGCAAAAGTAATAAGTAATTTTCAGAGCCATTAAATAAAGGGTCAAATTATATTACTTTTGAATAAAAGGGGAAAATAAACTACTAAAAAATTGAAGTCTTCAAAAACAAATGAAGGGATACTCAATCACTTAGTCAGAGTAAAAGGATAAAAGGAAAAACATTGAGAAAAACGAAGATGTGGACAGAAAACGACAAAGAAGAAAGAGAAAAGACCGTAGAGAGAGAGTAACGGAAAAATGAGGAGAGAGAAACATGCTTGGGATGCTTAACCGGCGACGACCATCTGAGATCTGCCTCTGAACGTCGCCGGAGATTGCTCAGCGGCAATCTCTGCCACAATTGGTGACTTTAAGGCCACAAATTTAAAATTATTAATGAGATTCGAAACTAGGGTTTCTTTTAGATTAAGGCTTTGATAGAGAGATAAAAGTAAAGCGATTTCAGGCAATTAATTGTGGGCTTTCGCTCGAATTTTGAGTTTTATATCTTGGGTACAATTTATTTTTAAGATATTTTGCTTCTTTAATGGTTTTTAGCTCATGTCTTCTTCTTTCACGCATCTACTCTGAAAGCGACAGAGGTTGCCGCCTAGCGCCTCCCCAAAATGTGTCCTGAGGCGCGCCTACATGTTGCCTGAGGTCACCTAGCGCCTCGGCGTGCCTTGGGTACACTTTTCAAAACTAAGATATTGAATGGAAAGACAAGACAATGGTTTGATACACCCACCAATTTCATAACACTTCATAGATGGATCTTGAAGTTGAAATATTATTCTTTGTGGTAAGCTTACCTTTCTCGGCATTGCTTTCCAATACGCCCTGGTAAAGACTTTGCTATCACAGACCACTTTGTCGGCCCATACCTTGCCACTAACTCAATAATTTTTTCATCCTCCTGCGACCAGAATTTGGGTTAAACAATTCATATAAGAATGTGAACTTACTCCAAAATTAGTAAAGGAACAGGAACAGTGTCTGACCTCTTGAGTCCATGGTCCCTTAACAAGCTCAGGATTAAGAACTTTTTGCCATCTGTGTAAGCACTGCACTTCAGATCTATCAGGGAAGAACTCAGCTGCATATATATACATTGTAACTTGCATCAGTCAATACTAATTGCTGCAGTAGCAAATGCAATACTTCTACAGCAACTACTGTCCTCAACTCGATCCATGAAAATGTAGATACAAGGTCTCGTTAAAAAGCATGAAGAATACTTCATAGAATCACTATTCACTAGCATTTTTTGCACGCTATGCGTGTGAATCATATTTAGAATTTTTTTCTCAATTAGTTATTCAATATTGTTACAAAAAATTTGAGTCGAACAAACAATTATAATTATTTTTAATTTTTTTAATATGTTTTTCTTAAATCAATGTTTCGTTGGTTTTTTTAGTTATTTGTTCATCATTATTCAAATATAGTATTGAGAGAAGGAAATATAAAGCAGAAGAAAGCTTGCGCTCAAAGAAAGTGGAAGAATTTGTGTATCAGGTTCAATCGTTGAATATTAATAAAGTGGAAGAATTTGATTTATATAATAGAGATTACCGAATATAATGAACATTTTGGTTTTAAAATGTTATCAATATAATTATTAATACGAAATTCAAGTTTTTATTTTTCTTCTGATTGTGTGAATCAAGTTATATTGTCAATTTAATTTTTGATGAGGGTTTTTCACACATATGTAAGAAGAGGAAATCATTCTCCTTAATTTAATATTTAATTGAAATTTCAAATTCAATTCCATTGTTAACTTATACAATATATATGACAAGTAGGAAAAAGAAAAAATTATTTAATATATATAGCAATTTAAATTCATTAAGGGTATATTAGACTTTTTGTAATGGGGACACCATCTTTTTCCCCCCTTCACTTATATAATAGAGATGAACAAAAGAAAAAATTCGAGAGTTGAATTAAGCAACTAAAATGCAACTTAAAATTGAAGATTGAAAAGTAAACTTGCGAATTCCGTGGAGCTAAGAGAAGTTCCTAATCGACATAATTACCTTACTTTTTGTGCCAAAGCAAGGCAATGATACTCGTTTGATAAAAATGTTTAAAATGAAAAGAGTCAAAATTTACACCTCAAAAGCAATTTAACATTTGAAAGTGAGGAACGCAGCAAAGCTTTAGGATCTTGAAAATACTCTGAAAGGGGTGAATGCTTTGCTCATTCTTGCAAGTAAATAAAAATATTATAAATTGTAAACTTAAATATTTGATTTGAAATAACTGCTACCCTAAAGCTAGCAGCCAACAAAGTTTAGTACATAAGACAAACAATATGTAACATATGCTTATACTCTGCGAAGCAAGATCAGGGTTTCCCCAAAATGCAAGAAAAATTAGTGAAATATACTTCCCACTCATTACCGGACAAATATTTGGACTTTCGATAGAGTAAAAGATACATTTAAAAACAATGGAAGAGTTTGATTATCATGATTTTAAAAATATTTTAAATTCTCAATCTTATATTGAAAATGAGATAATATAATAAACAAAATTTAAATTCTCCATGCTGATTTCATGACTCATAGACACCATTACCGCAAAAACATACAACTTTGCAATTCAAAGTCCTCAAGATTGAACAAACCCTTAAAACTCAAAAAACTATTAATTTTTCTCGGAAATTTCATTGCAAAAAAGAATGATGTAATATGCGAGCTATGTTTCATGGTAATAGAAAAAAAAAAAACAAATAAGACACTTTATACACATAGGAAAATGTAATTTCAAAATATATGTTACCCCCGTTTTATTTCTATTGTAACATATGAGTTTTTATACTATTCATATACTACTACGTCAGGAAAAATACAGTCATGAGAGCTCTGTCAGATTTGTCTCCATATATACTTTTCAACTATCAACATTTTATAATTTTTACTAAAAGGTAACTGAAGATAGTAGCCGTTAAATAAAAGAAATTCGCGATTAAAGTTGTGCATTGGCAAGCGTGAAAACTCATAGTTCCTCCGTTTTTTTACTTGCAACATTGCCCATATCACGATGTTGCATATTACTTGTCTCCATATATACTTTTCAAATAATTTTTACTAAAAGGTAAGAGAGATTGTAGCCCCGTCAAATAAAAGATATTAGCAATTAAAGGTGTATTGGCAAGCGTGAAAACTCATAGCTCCTCCATTTTTTACTTGCAACATTTCCCCATTCACGACGTTGCATATTACTTGTAACATTAACATTTTTGGGAGTGTATTCTCTTTTTGTCTCCTAGCACACGGGATCCTTTTTTTTTTTATCTATCTCTATTTCTCTCTTCTCTTAAATTCTTGTGACATCCTTCAATGTTACAAGTAAAAAAACGGAGCAAGTATGTTGCAATCTTTGTTACCTGGACTCGTATACCCATGTCTGACATGGGTACGTGTCCATGTGTCTGACTCCGCTATTCTATGAAAATTTTCAATGATTTTGGTCAAAAATGAAGTGTCCAAGTGTCCATGTCCACGTCCACGTCCGAGTGTCAAGGATCCGACACGGGTACTTGAGGTGAATTGAAGAGTCCATGTAACTAAGGTTGCAATAGAAAAAGAACGGAGGAAGCAGGATACATAGACCTCTTAATAATGGCTCACAAAATATACACATTTTTGCTGGTTAAATTAAAAAGACGTTCCATATATGAGGATTAATATATGAGAAATGACCAATAAGGAATCAATAAAAAAAATCATGTACTTCACAAATTATAATATCACAAGAATCGGAGACCTTGGCATTGATTGTTGTAAACAAGCTATCTCATTTATGGATTTCAAGAACGGACATGGTCTCATTTGGTTCATGTCTAGTATCAATAATAGGTTAGAATCAAAGATACAAATTTCTATCTCTTTGGGATTGGTTGAGGTAAACAAGCTTATTCATTTCATCTACGAATAGGGGTTAAGAAAAGGTTTGGAATTTATACCATAAAGTATTGAATAAACAATGCCTAACTGAAAAACTTGTTTCATTGTGGCATTGTGTCAAAGCTTCCTAGATCACATAATTTATACCATCAAGTATAGAACAAACAATGCCAATCAAATAAAGTTGTTTGACTGTCACATATTAGAACAGAAAAAATATACTTGATCATAAACTTGTTTATCTCTTGCCATAATTCCACATAATTGGAAATGAGCAAACCCCACTTTTCCTCATTATATATGGCAACGCAAGACCAAACGCATCACTTTTGCAAAATTCCAACCAAACAAGCATAGGTTTCGTATCATCCAACAAATGACCTTAGAATCATCAAAATCAACGTCAAAATAGTGGCAGTTATGGGTTACCACATTGTTGAACATGTGAAGAAAACAAACCTATTTTCTTCCAGCTCTTTCCCTTGAAGGTGGAAACTGCATTCCGTAATGTTTCATCCTACAGATAGCACATGTCATTTATTAGCCAAAAAAGAAAAGGCTTGCAAATACAAGCAACAATGAGAATATGGTAAACGGTAAACCATGAAGAGAACTGGGAAAACTGAGTTTTATTATTGCCAAAGTGTCATACTTACATATAATCCTTTTAAGCCCTTCAAAATCTATCGGTCCAAAAAGAGGAGTACACATACATGCAAGTATGCAACAATTATAGTATGGGGAACCATAATTGCCAAAGTGTCATACGTCTATATAAAGCTAGCAATAAACGTGAAGTTACAATGCACGCGCATAATATTTATCTTTACAACTCACCTCTTCCGGCGTCCAACCACCCTTTGCTCGCCTAATTGGGCCAGTAGTCCTCCTGCAAAGAGAAAGTTGTTCACAATCAATTACATGTACAGGCCTACAGGGTGCTCATTCCTACACCATGGTGTGGTGACTCAAGCTAATATGAAACAGCTTGAATGAAACTACTCAGCTTTTGACTTAACAAGCTTTTGGAAACAGTTTAAAATGCATCACTAATATGCATATGACCTTATAAAAATGAGAAATTATGCAAAAAGAATAATCAGTCAATGAACCTATCATAGTGATAGTGGATGGCAAAAAAAGATAAGGAGCATTACAATAAAAAGATGAGACACAAAGCCATATTGCTTAAACAGACACTTAACAGGCAAAGACTTCTTGAAATCCAATATAACTTGTAAAACTTATTTCCAGAAAATAAGAGTATATTTGATGATTCTTGACACAAAAATTATGTTTATAAATAAAATCTAAAGATTAAAGCCATATTGCTTAAACAGACACTTAACAGGCAAAGACTTCTTCAAATCCAATATAACTTGTAAAACTTATTTCCAGAAAAGAAGAGTATATTTGATGATTCTTGACACAAAAAATTAAATTTATAAATAAAATCTAAAGATTACAATGAGAAGATAAGCCATGTTGCATAGATAGGCATATAACAAACCAAGACTTCTTCGCTAAATTCCAAAATACGTCAAAAACTTAATGCCAAAAGAGAACAGTATATCTGATGATTCTTGACCCTAAAAAGTAGAATTTATAAATAAAACCTACTCATAACATCAGTCGTCTAGCTCTTCACATCCAAGTATCCTAAAACGAGCTCTGAATCCTCACTTCTTAGAGTTTGATTTGCATACAAAACTTTGATAGAATTATGGCCATGAAAAAATGTAGAACAATCAATTGACATAAAAACGGAGAGGGTGATACTAATTTTCGGTACACCTCTTCAAAAAGATGACAAAACAAGCATCGTTCACAAGCATTATTAGAAAGGTTATCAAGAGAAGATCTCTAGTAATCTCAAATTTGGACAGAGCACATCCTATCTCAATAAAATCAGATATTGCAATATATAATTTGTAAATCCTCAAGCTATCATAGTGACAGTGGAAAGCAAATAAAGATAAGGAGCATTACAATAAAAAGATGAGACACATAGCCCTATTGCTTAAACAGACACTTATCAGGCAAAGACTTCTTCAAATCCAATATAACTTGTAAAACTTATTTCCAGAAAAGAAGAGTATATGATGATTCTTGACACAAAAAATTAAGTTTATAAATAAAATCTAAAGATTACAATAAGAAGATAAGCCATGTTGCATAGATAGGCATTTAACAAACCAAGACTTCTTCGCTAAATTCCAAAATGCGACAAAACTTATCGCCAGAAAAGAACAGTATATCTGATGATTCTTGACCCCAAAAAGTAGAATTTATAAATAAAACCTACTCATAACATTAGTCGTCTAGCTCTTCACATCCAAGTATCCTAAAACGAGCTCTGAATCCTCACTTCTTAGAGTTTGATTTGCATACAAAACTTTGATAGAATTATGGCCATGAAAAAATGTAGAACAATCAATTGACATAAAAACGGAGAGGGTGATACTCATTCTCGGTACACCTCTTCAAAGAAGATGACAAAACAAGCATCGTTCACAAGCATTATTAGAAAGCTTATCAAGAGAAGATCTCTAGTAATCTCAAATTTGGACAGAGCACATCCTATCTCAATAGATTCAGATATTGCAATATATAATTTGTAAATCCACAAGCTATTGAGCATTCAGAATCCTACCAATCGTGGAGTTCGACATTCAAAATATTGCGGAGTCCAATATTGGCCCACTAAAGGAAAACAAATTTTCCAATATCAGCAAGGGATCATAAATCCTTAAATGAGATAACTGGTGATTAATCTTAAACTTCAAAATCAGAAAAATAACAGTATTAATCAGCATTCGAAAAGCTTTAAGTTGAAGGGGCAGCCTCACCCGCCCTAATACTCCATAATAACATACATTTTTACCCTTTATGGCACATGTGCATTTTAATAATACCGAATTTCACGTTCACCTAAAATTCTGTCAGCATTTTTCTGCAATATCAATTTACATTAAAAAGAAAAGGAAACTGAATTGATTGATTCATAGAGCATACCATACCCACATCATATAATCTAACATGAACCAAATGACACTACATAAACAAGTAATGCATCATAGTCATACTATTAAAACGCAATAGCCCGAGTTAAGTATTGAGTACCTATGAGAAGGCGATATGGCAGCTGGGCTACTAACACCAGAAGACTTGATACTAACACTAGCACTACCCTCAGAAACCAATGAACTAGTCGAAGCAGCCGCCGATTGTTTGTTCTCGAAACAACACTCCTCCACTTTCAAATCACCTTGCGCCATCTCCTTCATTAATTCTACAACTTTCTAAATCGAACATCCTAATCACAATTACCAACCTGAACAATCAACCACAAACCGAACACATAATTTCAGCAAACCCTAAAACCGAACTCCACAAATTATCAACTTTTCATAATCAACACAAACCAAATACAGTTCTTACCTTCAATTCTCAGATCAAACAAAAACATTACTTCCAATAAATTACCTCTTCTACGATTTCGCAACGTAGAAAAATTAAAATCAAAAGCAACGTCAAATAAATTCCTGAATTCAAAATCAATTTTATAAAAGCTGACCTGGAGAACTGGCGGGAATCAAACTGAAAATTTATTGCCGTTGGAAAAAACAGCAGTTTTTTAGAGAGAGAAAGAGGGGGGAGGAAATAGTGAGAGGAAATTATTTGCCCGTTGAAGGTAGAGAGAGAGAGAGAGAGAGAGGGAGTCAGATGGGGAAATTAATTAAATTAAAAAATAGAAAATTTCCAGAGGTAAGGTGAACGAGTACTGTGAAATCACCGACGTCTCCGTTTGGTGCCGTTATGAGAAGATATGCGAGTTTTTTTTTGACCTTTTCAGAAACCCTATTACTTTGACGACCGTTGACGGTTTTTTTTTTCTCTCCTATTTTGTAAAAAAAGAAAAGAAGTTTGAGCCTCAAACGGCATAGTTGTTGTTGAGCGACAAATTAAAACACTAGTCGTTACTGAATGGAAGTTCACGATGCTTTGTTATTTTCTCCCGGGTGATTTGAGGCCATTGGATGAGTGTTAGATATGCGGTGAACTGGTGATGAAAGAGGAAAGTGAAGTCAGGCCAATAATATGTAATGGGGGTTTTACTTTATAATTTCTAGTCGCGTGAAAAGTATAGTGGTGGACTTGGTGGTCGTGGATTGTTTTTGTTGAACGTTGGATTTAAAATTGGGCATGATCCATGAGTAGACTATGCTCCCCCCAATATGGTAACAAATTCTTTTTCTTGGGTTTCTACAGAGCACAATAAAAGACCAAAACTTTGTTAGAAATCATTGATTAAATATCACTTTTTGTCAAAAAAAACACCTTATAAAAGTAATTGGTACCTAACTATTTTTATGAATTTTTTTTTTTTTGTCAAAAATAATTCGGGTTTGCATCAATTTTTTTTGCAAACATCCATAGAATATCATCTAAATAATATAGCAATTATCTATACAAATATATTAAATGGCATGCTTAACACTGAAGCCTGGGCTCGAACCTGACCTTATGTAAGGATTTCCAAATAATCACCATCTAATCTAACGTCTTTTAGTGATCCATGTTTCCACAAAATTACAGATATGCGTTGCAATTAGTTAATGTTATTAAACATAGCCTTTGCATCCTTAAAGATTATTAAATTCGCATGTTCATTAAAATTAATTATGTATGCATAATACCATTTGAAGAGCAGTGTTGACTACTACTGTACTACCCTTATATTTACAATAATACTATAAACGAAATTTGATCATAAGTATGTATTAAATATGGGCCTATGCCGCATCCACGTCTAATATATTAAAAAGCGTTCCTAAGAACGTATATGTGCCACGTGTCACCATCCCCCATTCAGTAACATTCTATCCACGTCTTTCTCATATAGTAAAAAAAAAACATTGTGAACGTGAACATTCGAACCCACAACCTCAAGTATGAAAGAAAGAGATTCAACCATCACTCCACCATACTATTATTGCTTATTTAATCAAAATTAATGATGATATATGAAAAGAAAACTTTTGAAATCCATATAATGAATGACTTGACTTTTTTAAATGAGTATTGTTGTAGTCTAGAATCGGCGGCTCTCTTTAAGACACTTGGGCTCATCAGAGCCGTACACGTGTCACCTTAATTAAAGAAGAGAAAAGCCTTGAATCTCTGTGCTACACTCAGCTGAGGTAAAAGGTTTAAATTCTGGCCCAACAGTCAGAGCCCAGCAGTGCCAAATGGCTGAAGGAAAGTGGTTAATAGACATTCACCAGTCATGGTCTGCCACGTGTCATGATCTGATTTCTCAGACAATCAGAGGCCACTATTGTAGGTCATTTTTTAAGGTTAGCTGTCAACTTTCTATCACTATAAATACCCCTCAAATCAGGAGAAACATTCATTCAATGCAAACAGTGCAAAGTTACTCTGATAAAATTCTCTCTCACTTTCTCTCTCTATCTCTACTTTCTCTCACTACTCCTGATATCTGACTTAAGCATCGGAGGGGGAACCACCACCCAAACCTCCAGGGTGGGTCCCTTTTTGCAGGTTCGGGACCGAAGCCAAGGCTAAGGACTAAGCTAATTCAGACATCGTTGCACAAGTCTCCAGCTGAAGAACACTCAAGATACTAATTACTTGCTCGACAAGGAATCTAAGCCTACAGCTTACTTGTTGGACAAGTGGATAAAACATTTGGCGCCGTCTGTGGGGAGACGCAACAATGATTGATTGTCAGTCGTCCAACATTGCTAGGAATCGAAGCCTTCAAGTTAATGTCGAAGATACGGTGGAGCATGAAAGACCACCTAGAGGAAGAGATAGACCCCCGTCCATTGTCAATGTTCCTGGACCAAGCCAGCAACCGGTCATCCAAGTGAATTTGGATTGTCTAGTGACTGCCGCCCACCTGGAGAATGTGTTGAATGATTTTCAGACTAAGATGGCGGCGGTCGTCCAGGAACAGATTAAAAGCAATATGTTGTTTTTTCATCATAACCCGGAGCCAGCTGCTAACAATCCACCTTGTCCTAGAGGACGTTCTCAAGTAGATCGTCCAGGTCCTAGTCGACAGGTTCATCAGGAACCCTCTAGGAGGACAGCAAGAGGAAAGCAGCCAGAGGATACTGATCAGAGAAGAAAGATGGATTGGAACCTGGTGTAATACCCCATTTTAATCTCGTTTTATTAGCTACTAATTATGTTTATTATTATAATTACGTCCTAAAATTTTTCAAAATTATTCTGATGAAGGTTATTTAAAATAAGTATAATTGCTTTATTGATATTTATTATGATAAATGATTTTATTTACAATATAGTTTATGACTTTAATAGTTAGATAAAAGTCAAAGTTAGAACACTTGAAAATAGCAAAGTTTGACATTTTGACATTCAAAGAAAATAAGAAAGAAAGAGGAATGAAGAAAGCTGGTGTTCAGCTTCTCCAAACCGACCAACCACCACCTCCCTCTACTCCCTCTTTACTCCCTACTCTAAGCTCCCCTATTTGAACCACCATCCATCATCTACTACCTCCATTAATGTCATCAAGTTTTTTTCTTTCTAAAAATGCTCTAAAAATGGAGCTTTGAGATCTCACAAGTTCAACAACCCATTTCTCCTCTCTCCCCGTGAACCCCGTTTCTCTCTCCTTCCCCGCTCGTGTGACTTCTCACCGAAAACCCGGAGCTCACCGGAGTTCAACCGACCCAGCCCTTCTCCTTCCTCCTCCCTTCTCTCTCGTTCGCCCTGCCTTCTCATCGGAACCCGAAGCTCGCCGGAGTTGCGTTTGGTTCCCCTGGTCGCGCGGGCCGCTCGTCTTCGCCGCCATTGTTGTTGTTGTTTGTCGTTGTTTGCCGTTGTTTGTCGTTGTCGTCGTTGCTTTGCGCTACCGTTGCCGCCGGTGTTCCTCCGCCGCCGCGGAGCTCCGTCCCCTCCCCTGTGTTCGTCCCTCGCTCGCAGAGCAGAGGTACTACACCCCCTTTTCCTCTTCTTTTTGGTTTCAATTATATATTTTCCTCGTTGTTTCGAAAATAATGAGAAAATTAGTTATGAAAAATATGATTGAAACAAAGTGTGATGGTGTTGATTGGACTTGATTGGATTATGTGTATTATGATGAACTTGATTATTTCATCTTAATTATTTCATCTTAAGTTCGGAATATTATGATGAACTTGATTGCAAATTATGTGTATAATTGAAAGGATTTAGATTGATTGATTATATGGGTGTAATTTGAGTGAAATCATTGTCTTAGCAAGGTTGCCTTATATGTTTTTTTTCTGTTTGTAGGAGCTGGGGAATTGTAAACTTTTGAGTTTGTATGATCTGATGAATGTTTTAGTATGTAACCGAATTCGAAACTTGTGAGCTTGTTGGTTAAATTTGTCTGATAATGTGCTCTTGATTTTGGTATTCTCGTGATATGTGAATGCGCATTGTTTGAACCGCATAAGGTTCGGTTGTGTAGTTGTTATTATTTTTTTTTAGCTTTGTGCTTGAGGATGTGCTTGAGAAGCTAGGTGTTAAAACATGGAAGCCCAGTAGTCATTGTTTCATGTATAAACAACTTTAATTCATAAATAATGCTAATAATATGGTCTCTTAATTTGAAGCCTATGGTGGATAATCTTGTTAATTTAAGAAAGGTGATGGAGTTAGTTTTATATAATTAAGCTAGATTAGAAATACTTGTTACTCCCTCCGTCCCATAATATAGTGCCTACTTCATTTTTGGTGGGTCAAACTTTAAAATCTTTGACCGAATATTCTCATTTGTATATATAAAAAAATATATTCATGTGGGATCTTGTTAGATTCGTCTCAATGTGTAGTTTCATAATATCAACTTTTTATATTTTCTATTAATACGGAATTGAAGATATTAAAGGTCAAAGTTACGTCTTGGAGACCGTGTAAAAAAGAAACAAGCACTATATTATGGGACAGAGGGAGTATTAGTTAACAATTAAAGAATTTGAAATGTTATGAGTTAATTTGAGACAATCTATCTTTCTTGGTTCTAATGTTAATAGAAAGTTGTTAATCCTTAAATAGTACTCATATTTAATATATTTTGGGTTCCTAGCTATTTAATACATTCTCTCTTCCACTTATCGAGAATGTGTTAAAGCGGGATTTTATATGAAAAAGGGTTGATAGAGTAATTAAAGTATATGAGTTAAGTTTAGATAGTTTAGCTTGATAATTTAGAATTATGATTATGAATTGAGATAAAGTATTGACTCTCAGACAACTTGCTATTATATGACATTTAAAATACACTTTTTAACTATATCAGGTTTCTTATTATATATTTTAATAAGTTGAAAAACGAAGAGAATGCATCTCCGGACTATTAATAGTTAGAGTTGAATCATGTTTAATGACCCTAATCGAATATGTGAATTATATCACTAATAAGCTTATTATATGGATGTAGTATGAAATAAGTACGCTTTCTGTTTCTTAGGTGATCGAAAAGTGTGAAAGATTACCTCTGTTCTTATGATGGACGAGTTATGAGATTTATACTACGATATATGTTTATGTATTCCGAGTATGCCAAAATATACCTTTTAACTCTGAAACTATCTGAAAGTATGAATGACACTTAAAAGATTTGAGATACGAAAATATTGCTATGTTTTTGTTGTTATACTTAAAAGTACTTTAAGTTATGAGACATGCTTATGATTACTTTCCACGATTAATGTTATGTTTTGCATATGGATTGCGGGAAATGAAATGCTTTATGATGGTTATGATGATATCATGCCATGAAATGATTATGAATCTGAATTAATAGACGAACTCAAGTGACGGTTGTATTTATGAAATGAGTTAATGCAACCACGATGAATGGATTGAGATTATGATGAATGAAATATGTTCACACTGGAGTGAACAAATGATGACGTAATTGTATACATGATTTATGTGATGACGTGAATTAAAAGATGTTAATCACGTAAAGTGAAATATCGGAGGGAAATGATGAACAGGTTGCCTCGTATGAGTGGTTCAGCGGCCCCTACAGGGTTCTCGGTTACTATGGTGATTATTCTCACATCGTCTTCCTTCTATCTTGTTGTGATCCAAGTAGAAGGAGTGTGCACACTAGGGACTCGTTATTATGGCCATTGTGTTATCCGTAGGTGGTTACGGGGGATTGACCCCGGCCTACAATGTTGAAGTAAGTGGTTACAAGTGGATTGACCCCCGCCATCGGCGTTCTCTTTCCTCTCCTTAAATAATTGGATTAATTAAGATTAATTATGTAATTAATCATTGTATTTATAACTACATGTGAACGTATGGAATATGTGAGAGTCGTAGACACCAAAGCATGTTTTAAGAATATTTTATGGGTTAGTACTCGGCGTTGCTTCGATGTGTATGTCAATGTTTTGTTTTGTCACTACCGTGGCCTGTCACTTGGTGGGTGGCAGTGTTACAATAGTTTCAGGTTGAAGTTCTGGAGCATCTGTTCCAAGATAGAAGCAGTTACGTGCTAAGGGTACAGCTATGATTGTTTTATGTTTCCTTTGAGGCGAAGACGTTCCACTTTGTAATAGTTAAGTAATTAATTGATTTAGTTTCATTTCTAGTTCTGGTTGAGCAACAGTGCTCCTAATTCTCTTTAGCTGGTACTCCGCGAAAGCGTTGAGTTTTGGGATTTGGTATATTTTATTTGTAACAAGTTTTTCAAACATTTTCCCATTTTGGGTTGTCCAATTTACAAAGGAGACTCACGAAATTTTCGTAAAATATTAATCTATTATTAAATTGTTTCTTTCAAAAGTGTCAAATCAAAGTATTGTCCCTGTAAGTTTAATGATTAATGTAGCCTTGCATTTATTTCCAAGGAGATAAGTGCGGCGGTAACACGCCCGTTGGGTCGAACCTTCGTGGATTTTCCCCCATCTCGAGTTTTATTAAATGAAAAAGGGTTCGGCTTGGCGGGGGTGTTACACCTGGTGGTGAGGACCCAGGACCATGTCCATCCTAGTGGACACCGAATGGAAACCGACGCTAGGGATTACTTAGAGGCAAAGAGGGCTGCGGCTTTGCAACGTTCAGCTACAGGATCTACCCCATACCTGAGAGACCCTCCTTTGAGGTTGTCGTCCAGAGGGGAGGGCCGAAGTTTAAGCCACTCCCTTGTTCATCCACGACAGAGAAGACACAGTGGCTCGGCCCCATGGTCTATAGGCGTCCAAAACCAGCCAACACTTCATCCAATCCAGTAATGAAAGAATATCGCAAGGAGTTCATACCCATTGAGGGACAGCTGGGAGCTCTTCAAATCAACTGGCCTACTCCATTCTCGGCCAGGATTATGGAGACGCCCCCCTTCCCAAAGGTAAAACTCCCAACCATTGAGCCTTTTGATGGAACTACTGATCCTGACGATCACCTATCTCGCTACAAGCATCGATGTACGTCCAAGGAGTGGACGACGCTACTTGGTGTAAGAATTTTCCAGCCTACTTTGAAAGGAGTAGCGCAGAAGTGGTTTAACAATCTCCCCCCCCCAATTCGTCAACAACTTTATCGAACTCGCCTTCTTATTCACTAGCCACTTTGTTGCCAACAAGCAAGAGCAAAAGACAAGCATGCACCTAGGCAAGGTCGTCCAGTGGACCTAAGGAGGCTCTTAGAAGTTTCGTTAAGAGATTTAACCTAGAAGCACTTCGCATCCCGCATCTTAATGCTTCGGAGTAGCCTTTGACGCCTTCATCAAGGGTCTAAGGCCAGGAAGTTTCAAGTTTGATCTTGTTAAGAAGAAAATCTTTACTCTTGCTGAGGCTTTAAGAGAAGCGGAAGCATTTATTCATGCCACCGAAGTATGTGCTGAGGCAAAGCATCCCGAGTCTAAGAAGCTCGAAGAGGTTGCTCACCCAAAGAAGAGCAACCCCAAGAAGGCCGAGACTTAGGCGATAACCTCCAACACCACTTCGTCTAGAAAGAGCAAGAGAAAGGAGGCCGAGCCATCCTCATCCAATCCCGTTGAGTTTAACAAAGACCAATACTTCATCCTCATGGAGATTAAGGATCGCACGAGTTCAAGGCCCCAAGCAGAGATGAAAACCCCTTATAGAAATAGGGATAAGAGCAAGTATTGCCACTTCCACAAAGATTGTGGGTCATGAGACCAATGAATGTAAGCATCTCAAGAGAGCTTTAGAAGAGTTATGAATTCCTATATGCCTCAAGGGGGAAGGAAGTTTCCAAGGAAAGATGATTGGCACAACAAGAAGAAGGAGAGTGCAAGCATAGACGAAGATGTTGTTCTCGTAATCTCCGGTGGGTTTCTTTGGCCGGGGGACCAACCAATAGAGGGCGCAAAAACTACCTTAAGGAGCCTCGGCCAAGTTTTGTTAGCAAATCGTGCAAAGGCCGAGCCCTTCCCAAGGGTGGTAGTCGCTGAGCAAGATCGGGCAAGTTGAGGACTCTCCATGATGATCCCTTGGTTGTAGAAATGAAAATAGCAAACTCGAGAGTAAGAAGGATCCCGATTGACACCGAAGTTCGACGGACATCATTAAGTGCCGATTGCTTGTCCGGACTAAAGTTTGAGGAGAAGAACTTAGTTCCCGTTCACCATCCTATCATAGGGTTTGCAGCTAGAACTTTGTTTATCAAGTTCTTGGTGGTCCGAGACCCGACGACCCTACAATGTCATTCTTGGACGACCAACTCGAATCATGTCAAAGCCATCATAGTAACGCACCCGATGTCGATGAAGTATGAGTGTGATGATGGCCAGATTGGCTCTTTATATGGAGACCAGCAGATGGCTAGGGAGTGTTATTTGACTACCCTCAAGCCGCCATCATGGAAGATAGGTAATGAAAATCAGACGAAGGTTGCTAGCGAAAGGAAAACGTCTGGAATAGAGAAAGGTCAGGCGAAGATGGCTAGCGAGAGGAAAACGTCCTGGATTTGTCAAAGATCAAGTCGCCTCGTTAAAGTTGACCATTGAGAGCCCTCGTACGCCTCGCCCCCTCAAGGAAGGCGCTCGAACATCTCCCTAGCAAGAAGAGAAAATATGAAATCATCAAGGAAGAACCCTCCTCGCCTCAAGAGGTCATGGCCATCATGGGGCTAGCAAAGAGAACGTCCGAGAGCCGCAGAAGCTCCCCGAAGAGGTCTGTCGGGATGAAGCTCGGCCCGAGAGGACTCTCAAAATTGGATCTTCGCTCGCCCCGATTCGAAGGGTCATCTTGTCAACTTCTTGAAAGAGTTTCAAGATGTGTTTGCCTATTGCGTTGAAGAGATGCCCGAATTGATCCGGAAGTAGTCGTCCATCGGTTGAATGTTGATCCAAATTTGAAACCTATTCGTCAGAAGAAGAGGCATTTGGGACCGGCTAGAAACCAGGCGGTCGACCAAGAAGTTCAGAAGTTGTTGGAATCCAAGTTCATCAAAGAAACCTATTATCCAGACAGGATAGCAAATGTGGTTATGGTGCCAAAGCCCAATGGCACCTGAAGAATGTGTGTGGACTACACTGACCTTAACAAGGCTTGTCCTAAGGACAGTTTCCCTTTGCTTAAGTTGGATCGTCTGGTAGACTCCACAGCTGGCCATGCTTTGCTGAGCTTCATGGACGCTTATTCAGGTTTTCATCAAATCCCAATGTGGCCAGAGGATCAGGACAAAACGTCCTTCATTACTGAAAAAGGACTGTATGGCTGGGTGAGGATGCCATTCGGCCTGCGCAATGCTCCGGCCACTTTTTAAAGATTGATCAATAATGTTTTTCAGCCGCAGTTGGGACGAAACATGGAGGCATATATTGACGATATGATAGTCAAGAGTCGTCAAGAAGAAAGCCATGTCGGTGATTTGAGAGAAACTTTTGAAACTCTCAGGAAATACAAGTTAAAGCTGAACCCCAGCAAATGTGTCTTTGGGGTCTTGTCAGGGAAGTTTTTAGGTTTCTTGGTGGACGAGAGGGGTATAGAGGCTAATCCCGAAAAGATTCAAGCTATTCTAGATATGAAGTCTCCTTCAAAGACAAAGGAGGTGCAGAGACTGACGGGTTGCTTGGCTGCCCTTGGACGTTTCTTGTCTAAATCAGGTGACAAGTGCCATCACTTCTTTGCCACGATCAAGAAAAAGGCCAAGTTTGAATGGACAGCAGAGGCGCAGCAAGCCCTTCAAAGGCCAAAGATCACCTTCAGCCTTCCTATGTTGGTCACCCAGTGAAGGGGGAAAAACTGTTTGTATACTTGGCAGTGTCCACTCAAGCCGTGAGTGCCGTCCTTCCGCCGAAAGAGAGACCGTCCAAGTTCCCATATACTTTGTGAGTCATGTGCTCAAAGATGCGGAAAATAGGTATACTCCAGTCGAGAAGTTTGGATTGGCCCTAGTCATGGCCAACAGAAAGTTGAGGCCTTATTTCTTGGCGCACAGTATAATCGTCTACACTGATCAACCTTTGAAGCAAGTTCTACAGAAGATGGAAGCCGCGGGGCGGATGCTAAAATGGGCGGTTGAGCTTAACATGTTTGATATATCATTTGAACCAAGGAAAGCCATTAAGGGGCAAGCCTTGGCAGATTTTATAGTTGAGCTTACTCGACCAACCATAGAGCCGATATATGATCCAGCTAGAGGAAGGAAGCATTGGACGCTCATGGTTGATGGATCGTCCACAGTCCAATGGATGTGGAGCAGAATCATTTGTCAATCTCCCGAAGGGGACAAGTTTGAATATGCATTAAGATTCCGGTTCGTAGCGCCCAATAACGAAGCTGAATATGAGGCACTCTTAGCCGGAATCAAAATGTGCAAGGCGGCCGAGAGCTGTTGAGATCGAGGCCAAATCGGACTCCCTCTTAGTCGTCACCCGGGTTAATGGAGATTTTGAATGCAAAGAAGCATCAATGAGCAAATACATGCGATCGATCAAAGATGAGATAGAGCCACTAAAACGATTTGCCCTCGACCAAGTACCAAGGTCGAAAAATTATCAAGCGTATGCTTCTCTCGAAATCGCCGCCTGGGTGAAGGTGATGTGCCAAGAACAGTTTTTTGGGAAGTCAAACCCAAAAAAGAGCATCGACCAAGAGCAGATTATGTTTCTCACCGAGGACCTGTCTTGATGGAGCCAATCATAGAATACAAGAAGACGGGACGATTGCCTTCGATCCCGTAGAGGCTAAGTATGTGAAGGCTGAGAGAAAAGTGGTTTGAGCTATGGGACGAGACACTTTACAAGAAGTCATTCAACCGGCCTCTCGCTCAAGTGCGTCACTAGAGAAGATGGTCCGGAGGTTCCGAAAGAACTCCATGAAGGAGCTTGTGCTTCTCACATTGGGGAAGAGCTTTAGGGGAGAAGGCTTTAAGGACGGGGTACTACCGGCCTACCTTAAAGGAGGATGCTTTAGTCTATGCAAAGAAGTGTGACAGCTTGTCGAAGCATGGAAATGTGCATCGAAGCCGTCCAACTACTTAACCCCCATCTTAATCCCTCCGCCTTTTGCCAAATGGGGCATGGATATCCTAGGACCTTTCCCCGTGGCCGCCGGGCAAAAGAAGTTTGTGATAGTGGCAAAGTGGACTACTTCACTAAATGGATAGAGGCAGAGGCTATGCGAGGAATAACAACAAACGACGTCAAGGGCTTCATCTCGGGAAAAACATTATAACCCGTTTTGGCATGCCACACCCATCGTCTTTGATAACGACCCACAATTTAAAACGCCTAAACCGAAGGAGTGGTTGGCGGAAAGAGAAATAAAAGCACACTTCGCCGCCGTTGCCCACCCACAAGCCAATGGGCAAGTAGAGTCCTTCAACAAGATTCTATCAAATGGAATCAAAAGGAAGCTAGAGAACGCCAAGGGACAATGGGTTGAGGAGCCGCAGTTGGTGTTATGGTCCATCAGAACAACCGCCAAGAACTCTACAGGGGAGACGCCTTTCATGTTAGTCTATGGCACAGAAGCCGTATTGCCCATTGAGATTGAGGAACCCACCCTGCGAGTCATGTTGTACATAGAAGATGCCAACTAGGCTGCATTACGCACGGCTTTGGACCAAGTGCCGAAGTCGTGGGTAATGCCTTGCTAAGAATGCAATTGTACAAACCGCGTATGGCTCGGGAGTTTAACAAAAGAGTTGTTAGACGACCACTCAAAGTGGGGGATCTTGTTCTTAGAAAGATGGAAGCGGTTGGACGAGCTAAAGAGTTAGGGAAGCTAACACCAAATTGGGAAGGACCTTATCTCGATTGTCCGAGAGTTACGCAAAGTGGGACTTTCCGTCTACAAGATCTAGATGGACGACCTATTCAGCGTACTTGGAATTCAGAAAACTTAAAGAAGTACCACGTCTAACTCAGATCTTCGACAGATACCTGTAGGGTAATTTGTAGTTACTCCAAAGTGCCACGGCACATGTTAGGAAGAAAAGAATTGTATACATGCATCTTGGCATTCAGCCAAGCAAAATCCATATAATACAATTCCTACTTTCTTATATCTTTGTTTATTTTCACCAAGTTACTTCACTTTGGGGCATTAAATTTGTTACTCGTCTAAAAGTGACAATAACTTGGACAAAAATACATACAATAGCAGAACGTCAAAATTGCTCACTTTTACGCCGAACATCACTCCCTCAAAGAGATCGGCCAAAAAAATAATGCATATATGGCCGTCCAATTAACAAAATCTCTCGTAAGAGTCACGTCAAAGTCTCTGAGAGAAAGCTGGCCTGAAATAAGACCTTAGTAAAGGATACTTACTTTCAAAAGCACGGACAGCTAAGTAGTCCAGACCCTAGTAAGGGATCGCTACTTAAATGACGAGTGTTGCTCCCTTAAGGAAACCGGCTAAAACATGCTATTGAACATGTATCTCAAGCTCGTCCATTAACTTCAGCAGGCTCAGCCAAGGATGGCCGCTCTCCTTCTTGGACTTTGGCTCTCCCCCCGTGTATGGTTGAGCTAAGCCCAAGAAGGGGGGGATGATAGAAGCCTATAGGACGAGCTAAAAAGAGCAGGTCATCCAAAAACCAGGACCTAGCCGATAGATGCATCTGTGATGGTTTGATAGTGCAGGACGAATGTTGGTAGCTCGAGCAAAACGGCTTGAAAGTGGTTCGTCCACAACTCAAACGTGCATTGGCCGTCTTCCCTCTTTGGGCAAGACTCGTCTAATCAAGTAGATCGTCCAAAAATCAAGGACGATTATCAACAAATACTTGAATATTTCATAAAATAACAGGTAATCGTCCAAGGGCAAGGAGGCCAATCTTCTCGTATGAGCATTTTGCAAACCGTCTCGCATCGAGTCCCTTCTGGTACTCGGAGACAAGTTGTAAAGATTAAAAATCTGAGCAGAATGTTCAACGATCATGACGAAGTTAAAGTTATACTTAAGACAAATTGCAATTGAAAAAAAAAAAAGAAGACCGGCAATTGGCAAAAAGTTGTTCTTATATATATCAATAAGCAAGGATTTACAATTTAAGACTACTAAAGGGCTAAGAATATAATGGCAGACAAGCCAAGAAACTGGGAAAAATAAACCTAAAACTAGGCTTCATCTTCAGCGCGAGTTTCTTGGTCGTCCTCAGGCTTCCCATCCTCGGCTTCGTCTTCAGGGTTCCCATCCGCAGCTGCAGCCTCGTCGTCGGAATCAAGAAATTCCGGAGGTTCCTCGGTGCATACCATAGCCCGATGGACACTTTGTTGGTATTCCAGACGACGCACAAAGCTGGGAACCTCGTCAGCCTCAGCCAGCATCTCGAAGGCTTTGACGGCCCAGCCTTTAGACGTTTCGATGACTTGCTCCAACCCTTCCTTGGCATCATCGAAGGCCTTGGCCGCCTGGCTCTCTAGACGGGCAGTTCTAGCCCTCAGAAGAATATTCTCCTTCCTTAGCTGCGCGGCGGCGAGAAGGGCGACATTTCTTTCATCCCTTAGATCAGTGGAGACAACATCAATAAGCATCTTCAGACGGTCCTGTTCCTTGAACATGTCATTAATAGTAACAAGATAATTCTTGTTTTCTGACTCCAGAAGAGCTGATCTTTTCTCCAAAGCCTCCAAAGATTGACGATGGAGTGTATTAGCCATCTCAATATCATGGATGGCCTTGTCGCCTGCCGTAGTCGCCATATGGACGAGCTGTTTATTCTCTTTCCTTAGCTCCCTCGCCCGAGCCTTCGCCAAGATACCGCGAGCAAGAAGCTGGAACAATGAAAACAAATCAAGTTATTAGACGAGTTAAAGAGTCAAAATTTGGACAAGTATAAAACAAAGCCGCATTAAACAATAACTCGGCAAAGAAGCCGAGACATGTAGCCCACATGCCCTAGGCAGACGCTCCCCTTAATCCTTTAATGTAGGATTCAGGGTAACACTTGAAGAGCTCCTGCTTAAGCCGCTCTTTCTCCAGCCTTGACATTTTGGCGAAAGTAGGAGAAGACTCCTCGTCCGAATTAGCGAGGGGAGGAGTTGGGGGAATAGCAGGGCCTTTTCCCTTATCAGAAAGAGGGGGAGAGTCAGTTATCTTGATAGGAAAGACGATGGCTTGTCTATTGGACGGACTCATGGACCGTCCATCGACCCGCATCGTCCTAACTATGTTGGGGTAATACGACTCACCGGACGAAAGTGATGCCGTCCTAAAAGCTAGAGGCATCTCGTGGCACCCGCCTAGCCACCGAGCCGCCGAACCCCCGGATAGTTCTCGGCAAGCAGGTTCAGGTTCCCGATGCAACCACGGCCAAGGCGGACTCGGGTCGACCTCGCATAATCGGCCGGCAAAACGCTGAGAGGAACAGCTGCATGCGCACCCTTTCCCTCCTCGACCGGGCCAACAGTCGACGACTCCCTTTTAAGAGCCTTGGCTTGTGGAGGAGGCATGCTTTTCTCCCCACTCTCGCCAGCAGGAGCCGTCTTATCCACCTTCTTCCTTGTAAAGCCCTTAGGCTTCTTTCTTTGGGCAAGGCCGGTCCGCGGCGTAGTTGCCTCTATTTGGACGAGGACGACTTCCCGTGTAGAAGTTTGTTTGTAGGAGCATTTTTCTGCAAAAAATTAAAGGCATCAGATCGATCGTCCAAGAAAATAAAATAAATACTATTACAAAACATCCAGACGAGTATGGTCCCAAGAAGGTGACCGTCCAAGTATGGACGTTCTTCTATAGCTGACCCTCGTCCAAAAATTGGATGCAAAAATCCAGACGAGTATGGTCCCAAGAAGGTGACCGTCCAAGTATGGATGTTCTTCTATGGCTGACCCTCGTCCAAAAATTGGATGCAAAAATCCAGACGAGTATGGTCCCAAGAAGATGACCGTCCAAGTATGGACGTTCTTCTATGGTTGACCCTCGTCCAAAAATTGGATGCAAAAATCCAGACGCGTATGGTCCCAAGGGAGGTGATCGTCCATGTCTGGACGATCTCCTTCTTTGGGTGGCCCTCGTCCAAAAATTGGACACCAATTTTTGGACGAGCATGGTCCCAAGGAGGTGACCGTCCAAGCCTGGACGTTCTCCTTCTTTGGGTGACCCTCGTCCAAAAAGTGGACACCAATTTTTGGACGAGCATGGTCCCAAGGAGGTGACCGTCCAAGTCTGGACGTTCTCCTTCTTTGGGTGACCCTCGTCCCAAAAATGGACACCAATTTTTGGACGAGTATGGTCCCAAGAAGGTGACCGTCCAAGTCTGGACGTTTTTCTTCCTTGGGTGACCCTCGTCCAAGAAGTTTGGATGCCAATTCCGGACGAGCTCCTATGGTACTCGGCAAAAAAAAAAAATAATAAAAAAAAATAAAATTTACCAATGTTTCTGCCCTTTTCTCGGCACTACTCTTTGCATACTCCTTCCACAGATTATCTGTAAATTTGTACATGCTGATTTCCCCCGTCCAAGATGCTTTGAGGCGTTGTCTGGCCGAGTCTGCAAATAAGGACAAAAATGTGTTCGTCAAATGAATTATGGACGAAGAGTTTTACTTGGATGATTTTAAATATACCTTTATCTTCAGCCAACCGTAAGCCGGCAGCGACCAAGAAGTCGTCTTGGTAAAACATTTCCTTAAAGGGTATCCAGTTAGATGGCCCCTTAAAAGATCGTTGGCCGGGCCTGGAGTACTCCTTCACTAGTACTCCACCACCTCCTAGTCAAAGTCGTCCTCCAACTCCAGCCAAGACTGCTTCCGCCCAGTATTAGTGACGGATCTATTATAATATATGTAGCTCTCTGTGACATAGTCGCTGGACGCCCGTAAAAAGATAAAATCGGCTTTCCACTCGTGCATCTTTGACGATTTTCCCCAAGCAGTCATGACGGTTGCAGATGCTGAGCCATGCTCCGTCCACGGCCCCAGGTACCTTAGCCGCATAATGGATATTTGTAAAGGCTTGAAGGGAAAGGGCTAGGCCGCGTAGCTCGCAGACGGCAATAAACGTCAGAATGTTGTGCCAAGCGTTTGGAGCCAGCTGGTTATGGCCGATGTGGTAGTGCTGCAGCACTTGTTCGACGAAGTCGTGAAGAGGAAACCTCAACCCCGCATCTAAGGCCAGTTTATATATAGACGGCGAAATGGTTCCTGGGAGCACTCAGGATCGTCGCGTCGTTATTAGGAATGACAAAGGAGAAGCCCGGCATGGGCATGAAAGACGACAAGTAATTAGTGGTCCGGTCCTAGTTTCTCTAACCACTTACGGTTAACTAAAATGAAGCCAGGATCGAAAGGGGACCTAAACGTCTTCTAATCTCCGACGAGGTAGTAGAAGCCTCGCCTCGATTCTTCGGCGGCCTCGGGATTGCTACCATTATTACCTTCGCCGATCTCCGCCGTATCGGCGTCCCCCGCCGAAGTACCGGTCTCGCTTTTATTTCGGAGTTTTTCGCATCATGGTCGACAGTGAGGCTCCGTCCAAAGACCGAGCACTTTGGGCCTCTCTTGCCTCATCCGGCACCCGTCCAAAGGGGATTCCTCCATATCCGAGCTATTTGATGGGATTATTGCTTTTCGTCTTAGACGGGCCGTTTGCTTGACGCGATTACCCCCGCACGGTAAAGAATGGGTCGCTCCGACTTTCTCGGCCAAAACTATGAAAATATATGTACTCGGCCGTAAGAGGCCCAACTCTAGAATGCGCCGAAGAAGAAGTATCGGTTCTAGGGTCAAGACAAGCTCTTGGTCGGCTAGGATTATTTGACGAAGATGATTCCATTTTATTGATTTTCTAAGAAAAAATAAAGAATAAAGAAGAATGAAAAGATCAAAGAAACGATACCTGCTAAGAACGTCTGGGCGATTCGGTGAAGAATGCTGAAGCTGGACGATCTCTCTCTCTCTCTAGAAAATTCGCAGAGCTTCTCTCTCTAGAAAAATTTGTTCGAGGTGTTAAATGATTGAATGTTTTCACACCAAGGTTATTTATAGAGGGATAAGAAACCTGCGGAGCCGATCAAGAATGACCGAAAAAGAAAATACAACGGTCGAATATGACCGGTAGAACAAAGAAGAAGGCGCGTCTCTTCATTTCAAATTGAACTACCTCGAGGGTAAAAGGACCTTAACCGTCAGATGGGCCAACAGTAAAAGCCCTTTTAGGGGCAAATGTTGTAGTCTAGCATCGGCGGCTCTCTTTAAGACACTTGGGCTCATCAGAGCCGTACACGTGTCACCTTAATTAAAGAAGAGAAAAGCCTTAAATCTCTGGGCTACACTCAGCTGAGGTAAAAGGTTTAAATTCTGGCCCAACAGTCAGAGCCCAGCAGTGCCAAATGGCTGAAGGAAAGTGGTTAATAGACATCCACCAGTCATGGTCTGCCACGTGTCATGATCTGATTTCTCAGCCAATCAGAGGCCACTATTGTATGTCATTTTTTAAGGTTAGCTGTCAACTTTCTATTACTATAAATACCCCTGAAATCAGGAGAAACATTCATTCAATGCAAACAGTGCAAAGTTACTCTGATAGAATTCTCTCTCACTTTCTCTCTATATCTCTACTTTCTCTCACTACTCCTGATATCTGACTTAAGCATCGGAGGGGGAACCACCACCCAAACCTCCATGGTGGGTCCCTTTTTGCAGGTTCGGGACCGAAGTCAAGGCTAAGGACTAAGCTAATTCAGGCATCGTTGCACAAGTCTCCAGCTGAAGAACACTCAAGATACTAATCTACTTGCTCGACAAGGAAGCTAAGCCTACATCTTACTTGTTGGACAAGTGGATAAAACAAGTATGATATGACTTATTTAACTACTACTAAATTGTAGCACAGAGAAACCCGGGCATCGCCCGGCCTAAACACTAGTTAGTTATATAAAAACAATGATATTAATGCTTTCAATATACTTTTTCATTTTAATTAATTTTCGATATGAAATATCACTTATCTTAACAGGCAAAGCTCTTAAATCATTGCATAATTTGATTTGACTTGATTAGTTAAATCTACTAATAAGAGGTTTTTAGTGTGTCGTTAAGGCACATGTAGGCATGTTTTTATTCGCCTACGCGGTGTGAGCGCGTTTTTTACTACCTCATTGTTAACGTTTTATTGAAAACGTTTTGAAGTCTCCAACAAGTCTTTAAAGGAAGACTCATAAACATAATTAGATATTGGGAAATCGTAGGGACAACTTAGGGACTTATCCAATGTAGAATTTCCCGTCATGACTCCATTAATGGTCAATGAACCATAGATTGAGTTCGGGGGTGAGTGTACGAATAATATCATGAATCAAATTCATGCATTGATGGCCTCTACTTAATATCGATTCATGTCATGTTTTATGCAATTAAATAACCATGCAACGTTTTAATGCAATGTATAATTAATCTATGTTGGTTCGTTAAACAAACAAAAGACTAATTTTTGGTGACATGTTATTATGCAATCAAAATATAGGAATTTAACAAGTTGTCCAAATCATATGAATTTAATGTTAGAGCAGCTTCTTTAGGTCTTTGATTAAAAATAATTAATAAACATGTGAGGTGATGAAAGCGTTAAGCATATAATCATGCATATGAATAATAATAATAATAATAATATAATAGAAAAAAAAAGAGATTAGGGAAGAATGTATAGTATATCGTTAATTCTTTGAAGATCTACATCATGACAAGTAGATTGTTAGTAAAACAAGAATTAAATTGGAATTGACTCTTAGGAATTATTACTTTGTAGCCTGCGTCTTATGCAACGATCTTCAGGATGAGCAATCTTGAAGTTTGAAATAAGAAATTTGATGGTATGAATGCATTTGAACGTATTTAAATATGAGTTTGAGTGTAGGAAAGTATGTGTAGAAGTCGTAGGAAAGCATTGTTAAAAGTCGTTCAAGTGACGAGGTATTTATAGGCAAAGGAAACCGAAAACGAATAGAAAAGATAAAATAAAATTGTGCGCCCGGCGCATTGCTTTGCGCTGACGCATAGCTCGTGCGCCGCACGCACAACTTTGTGCGTGACGCGCAGCCTGTGCACTGGACGCACTTGCTTTATTGCCCCTTTTTTTATTGTTTTAAGATTCTATTTTATCCTTTGAAATCCGAATCAACTATCTTATAGGAATAAAAATCAGATTTTTGAAATACTAATTATTAAGAATAATTATTATTAAAATATTAAAAATGCAATTAATTATTAAGAATAATTAAATGGGCTTGGATTTTATAAATAGACTTTATATTTTCGAAATGCGTTTGAGCTTAGCTCGTTCATTTGCTCTTCCTTTGGACCAGACCAATTAGGACGACAATACATCATTGGATACTCAATGGGGAGACACAATTTTGTGTTTACAGAAGCCCCCACTTTGACTAAAGTTGAGGAAACCGAAAGTCGAAGTATACGGTGTCGGGACGGAGAACGATTCTAAGCGCCTGCAGCTTTAGAACCGATCTATATATCGCCGGTTTCTCGCAAAATAAAGTTAGTCTCGCAAGAAGATAAATACAAGTAATATAATTACCTCATAGGAGAAGATGTTAGCATATATGTGCAAACAACTAAGACAATAATGCACATAATGATGCAATAATGCAAACTTAGACTCTCAAAGGATGCATGAGACACTATGCAAAGATTAAGGTTATGCAAAGCTAAGGAAGATGAAACGTCATGCAAAGTCGGGGTTATGCAAGGCTAGGAAAGATGATATGTTATGCAAGTTTAGGGTTATGCAAGATTAAGAGGTATAAAATGTAATGCAAGGTCAGGGTTTTACAAGGTTAGGAAATCTGGATAGGTACCGCGAGATGGATTGATTAGAAAGATATAGATAAATTCTCGAAAACTGCTTTAGCAATGAATCGAGTCCGCAAGTGAGATCCACATATTACAACTACTAGAGAGTTTGATTTGGAAGAACCAACACATATATAGGAAGCCCCACCTTTGGGTAAGATTGTCTTGAATTAGGTGTTTCGAGCCTAGATTGGAATGTACTTGATCTGTGTATTGAGCATTCAGAGTTCTTCACTAGGGATTCTTCTTTGGGGTGTTGATACAGACAAAGTCAAATATCGCAAGAGACCATGGAATCATCGGATAGTCCTTCAGGGAAAATGTTTGTTTGGATTGAAAAATAAGAAGTTTAAATTTTGTGACTCATGTAGATCTAGGTGGGAAAAGGCTCTAACGTAGCTAGGTTCAAACTCGAGTCTATGTCGGGATCTAGAAAGAGTATGCTCCCGAATTCTAAAAAAGTCAAAACATTAGACCTCGATTAATTTATTTTATTGAAGCGGCTACGTATCCTTGCGAAATCAGACCATTTGTAGCTCCTATTCTGAGTTTTTCTCCTTTTTTTTTTTTTTGCCCTAACTTTTACCTGGCCGCCCTTTCAGGTTTTCAACCTAGCGTGTAATTCCCCGTAATTTTATGAATTTCATAAATATATTTAATGTATATTTATATATATTTTAGTATATTTCAGTATTTAAATGATTTACTTCTTGAAAGGTTGACTAATTGAAAGTCCAAGGAATTATTTATTGATTTTAAATAGTCAAACATTTTACATAGTCATACTTTGAAAATTATTTAAATAGCTTAAAACACATTTTGGTTTACTAAAGAGAATTTTAAATTGGGTTAGAGGAACCCAACTATAGAAACCACCCAACTATTAAATATTATATTAGCCCAAATACCTTTTCCTAAGCCCAAAAGGGGGAAACTATATAAACCCCCAAGACCCCAAAATTCCCACACTCTATTTTCTCTCTCTTCCTCCCTCTACTTTTTTTGGCTCTCTCCTCTTCTTTTCTTCTCTCTTTTTCTCTTCCTTTCTCTCGGTTCTTCTTCCTCCACCATTGACGGCAGCAGCCTACCGCCACCACCGCCGACCACGCCGGGCGAGCCGCCAAGCACCGCGCCCCCTTGTACCGCCGAGTCTCCTTCCTCTCTTTCTTTGGTTATCTTTCTTCCTCCTCAAGTTATATTTAATGCAAAGTTATATTTTTAAGAATTGTTTTAATATGTTTATGTTTAAAGTTATAGTTAATGATTTAAATATGAATCTAAGATTATGTAGTTTATGTAATGAAGTAATTAAAATTTTAGATTTAATAGTGATGTTTAAACTAGGGTTTTAAAAATCAAAGTATGGATTTTTAGGGTTTTATGAGTTGGAAAATCATAGTAGTATAGTATAGTTTGTGAAATTGAGTACTCTTATGATATGAATTATGTTTAAGTATGTTTTACAAGGGTTTTAATACTTTAAAAGTTGCTGGAAATTTTATAACTATGCTTATAATGTTGTTTTCATGATCAAAGTATGAGTTTTTAAGGGTTTTTAACAACTAGTATAGTAGTACTATACTAGGGAGTATTAATAATTGAAGTTTTAATAATGGGAAGGGTTTTAAACATTTTTAAAGAGGGTTTAAAATATTTTAAAGTTGCTGGAAATTAATTAGAGTATTGATTAGTGGTTGTGTTGATAATTGGTAGGCGGAGAATTCTCTTTAGGCGACTTTTAAGCTTATTAAAGTTGTCTCGAACTTTGGCTACACAAGGTACGTACATACCCATGTGTGGGTTGGAATTAGTATCATGTCCTAAGGATGAGATTTATGTAGAATCATGCATAGGGAACTATTTTAGTTCATATGTGATTTATATTCAATTGGATTTGCATGTGTTTATGTCGTTGTGTGAAGCATGTTGGTTATGAAGATCTTATGTTTGTATGGATGATTGATGCAAGCATATGGGATTGGAAACTTTATTTTATTAATTCACACGAGGGATTAATATTTATGTTGGTATTGAATCATGATTGAATCATGTTGTTCCCTTTGGATTATTTAATTACTTTATGAGGACCGGGGGCCTTATTTGGTAAGTTGGTTAATACCTATGAAAGGTTGGTTGGTTGTTGACTTGGTTGAACAAATAAATAAAGATTATGGATTTAATATTGGAATTATTCTTGGATGGTTAAGTTGATGATCACCTTATCTAATCCTAAGATAAAAATGGAAGTTTATGTATATTTGATGATTATATTATTTGCTCTACTTGTGAGTCATAACAAGTAATAAATTATTAATCACTTAAAGTGGAAAGCGAATAGCAATAGCTTTAGACTTGTGCACGTATGAAGTGTTGGACTAGTATGAGTTGGAGCACATGGTGGTAGCCTATGGCTTTTCTTGGGACAAGATTGATCACCGTGTCCTATTTTTTATTTAAAAGGTTACTCGATATCGTAGGTCAGGAGAGTACGGAGTCGCGCTCGTACTTCGTCTTCTAAATTGAAGACTGGTTTGGTTTAGACAACCCTTTCCATTGCCTATTCCATCTAAATTAATTAATTTACTAGTTGTGGAGTTTAGTTCAGTAAAGTAGTTTGCTACGTTATATTATTATTATTTATCCCTACTTAATGTTTATTAGTATCATGTTAGCTTTTATGTTTATTTACTATGTAGTACTCGGCTTTTCGATTACGTGCTTTATGTGTATGTGTTGATCATGGCTATGCCTTTATTGATCATGTGATGACCCATTTGGTGAGCATTCTCTTGGGATCAATAGAGCATCGTCGACTGCAGGTTTGAAGATGATGCATCATGGAGTTCGGGAAGTTGGAGAGCTTGTGTTGACTTTTATTATTTATAGTTGATTTTTACTTCTGTGGTTGACTTTTACTTTTGAGGTTGACTTTTGACTTAGTGTTGGTTTGACTTTGGTTTGACTTTTGGAAATGATTTTTGGTTCACTAAGTTTTACTTTTAAAGTTATTTATTATTATTATTTTCCGCTGCAAAATTCTGAATAAGCCGATACGTTATCACACGGGGGATAATGCTTTGATAATTCTCTAAGTTTTAGATTGAAAAGGGTACTTTGGAAAATAGAAAATTGTCGGAGTTTTACATAGCGGGCTGAGACATACCTTGAATAAAGAGTTATGGTTGATATGAAAGGTTGAAAGGTTTTAGAATAAAGGTTTAGATGATGAAGGTTTAATGGAATGGGCTGAGATAAGGATTATGGATTTGGAATATATGCCTAAGGTTTTAATGGATCAAAGGGATTTGAAACGAGGGGTAGAATGTAACACCGAGACAATTCTCTATTTTCGAAAATACCTTTTTCATACAAAACTTAGAGAATTATCAAAGCATTATCGCCCGTGTGATAACATATCGGCTTATTCAAAGATTTTGCGGCGGAAATAATAAATAACTTTGAAAACATAAATACTTAGTCAAACATAAGGTCAACTCCCCGTAGACACATAATTGTGTCTCCCCATTTAAGGATCCAATGATGAAACATACCGCGGTATTAGTTGGCGCGACCCAACGGAAGAAGAGCAATCCGAATAACCAATCCAAAATTGTGTTTAAAAATGATATTCTAAAGCCCAATTGATTGTTCACGATTATTAATTGTATTTTAAGCCCATAAAATGTTTCAAGTCCATTTTAAGAGCCCAATTGAATATTTATTATTTTAATAGATGGTTTTTTCACCATATACCCCCGACGAATTACGAAATTCACCATATACCCTCAATGTTTCAGATATTCACCATATACCCCCGACTTTTCAAAAGCGTGCACCATATACCCTTTTTCTAACGGACGTTAAGTCGCCGTTAGCTTTATTTACGATATTGCCATTATTAACCCCTCACCCTAAAATCTAAACCCTAATCTAAACCCAATCTAAACTCTAATCCCTAAAATCTAATCTAAACCCTAACCCTAAAATCTAAACCCTAACCCACCCCCACTCCTCCGATCCCCCCCCCTCCACCCCCCCACCCATCCCCCTCCACTCCACCGCCGCATGACCCCCACCCCTCCCGTTGCCGCCCAGCCCCTCCTCCCCTCCGCCCCCACCCCCACCCCCTACTCCTCAATTTCCCGAAGAACCCGTACCCCCGCCCCCCTCCCCTTCCCCTCCCACCCCGATTTCTCCGACCATCGATTTCCCCACTATCTCTCCTCGAAATTTCTCTCTCTCTCTTGAAGAAAGACTTCCCTCTCTCTCCAAAACTCAACCTCCTCATCTTCCTCGACGAATTCGTAGATCAAATCTTTATCTCCGAAGAAAACCATGATGAAATTATCTGCTGATTAATCGAAACCGAGGGGGTGGGTGTAACAACCCTCATTTCCGAGCTGCTAGCTAATCACACTTAACATTTATAAACCTCAATTATTATCAATTAAACATCCATTAGATAATCATTAAAAACAGAATGCTTTAAATACAATCCCTTGTGGAGAGGCCCACACTAAAACTTCATATACTTTAAACACTATTTCTATCAAACTTGAATTTCCAAGCATACAATAAAAAGAATCTTAATGATCATGATTGGCTAATCACCATATGCACTTGGATACCCCACTTGTAACTTTGCTACCTCATTCCTTATCCCTGATTTATCTTTGATAGTACTCTACACTTGCAAAATCACTAGTGATCAAGCCTGCCCCCACCAGGACAAGTTCCAAGAACAAAATCAGTGAAACTGAGTACACACTGTCCAACCAGAAAAAAATTAATTTGGTGGCTTAAAACGTATTTTTAGATTTAAACTTATCTTACGAAATGTTAGAAATCAAGATATAGGGAAGGCGTAATGAAAGAATAATATAACAATTACTTATAGACAATTTTCAAATTCACTCGTTTTAAATAATAATAAGAGTATCTCACAAAATGAATAAAATAAACTTTCAATTAGAGATACCTCATAAGTATTCCATAGGATCTAATAAGATATTCCGAAATCAATTATCTCGACATACTCTATGACATAACAATATTTACGGTTCAAAAAGAATAACGTCTTATCCAAATATGTACAACATAGCTAATTCCATTCATAAATTCCTAACGAATTTCTTAGTAATTTATCCCCATATTCAGTACATTAATTCCATAAAATTGGGTGAGTAAAACATTACTTCGGAAATAAAGTTTGAATTTCCATGAAACCACTTGCATATTCAAATACATATTCTATTTTCTTTCAAAATGGGGAAGAGAACATGAATAGAGTTGCCATCCGGGCAAATTCTCTAAACTTTTACAAGGGACGTCTCCTCTTACGTTATGTCTTGCTTGCAAGACTTTTTTAGGACATGTCCCCGAATACAAAATACAAAATATACGGAATACGAGAATGTTGTTCATGACTACTCTAGCAGCTTCTTCACCTCCATAAAAACAGAATCAAAATACATAATTCATAATCCAATATTTTCTGAAACTGAAATTCATATTTCTCGAGTCAAATATGTCAAAATCTCATAACATAATCACATTTGAGTATTTCATATACAAACTCAAATTGTTTAATAAACACAGTTTACTCAAGTTTCCAATAAGTTAGTATAAATTAACCTTCAAAACATCTATTTGTTGAAAACTACTCAAATGGGCTTTAAAGAAAATATAGTCCAATTCTATATGCTTATCATATTTGAAACTTAAAACACAACACAACTTCATGAAGGATTATAATCCCAAAATAGAATTCAACTCTTATATAAACTTTATATAGTCAAAATATAATATCATTAAATTCTTCGTCTCTCACGTCCCTACATTTGAAAATACATATCATACGTACTTGAGTCTCATAGTATAAAACATCTTAGAACATATATCAGTAATTTAGGTGAAAACTTAGTAAAGTTCGGACTTATATATTATAATTATAATTAATTCTTCAATTATCATAATGTCGCGTTTAACCCCCTTCTCTCAATTATTATAATCTTTTTTTACTTGAACTTCCTAACTTTTAATAGCCCATGGCGAGAGAATCTAAAATTATCACCACATACATTTCTAAACATCCTAGAACTCGCACCTTATTACTTTAAACTTGATATCCTAACTAGTTTTTTTTATCCGGGACTTTATTGCCTCAATACTTCATACTTCCCACACCATATTATACGTACCATAGTAAATTGTCTATCATTATTATTGTAAATCAAAAATAACTTACTCCATCTTTCGATGTCATGAATAGATATACCATGATCCTGCTATCTGTTGGAAATTTATTCTAACTTCAGATACTTAAACTCATTGTCCAGTTTAATCTTAAATCTATAACTCAAAACAGTACCTCTCGAATATTGAACTCAATGTTCATATTAATGTTAACTCCATATTTATTCCATTATCAGATCATCTCACTAGTTCCCAAGCATTCCATTATACAAGATTTGTAATTCTCCAACTTTCCATTCTTAACCTTACTCTTTATTTCCATTAGAGGATGATATCTCTAACTCTTTTTATTTGTCCCCACTCCATATTCATAGTAGAAAGGAAAAATTGATAGGAATAATCCCACCTTTGGCCGGTCTTCTCATAATAGTCCCACCTTTTAATAATTCAAAAATAATCCCACCTTTGAGGTATGTCTGCCCAAAATGGGCCATTTTAACCGTTTACCTGATTGACCGGTAAAAATTTACATGTTTACTCTTGTTTCCTTTCCAAAATTAATCATCAATTTAATAAATAAAAAAAAACTTAACCCTCCAACTCCAACCCACCCCCTTCACCGGTTGGCCAACCCCCATCCCCAAATCCACCCCCACAACAGCTTTCCTATTCCTCGAAAATGGTCGCCCACCTCCACCACGGTCCCCCCACGAAATCAACCCCTATCGTATCTCCTTGAACCCATTTCATTACGTTGTGTCTTGCCTCGTCAAGCCTTGTGGTCGTTTGGAACCATCGTGGTTGTCCCCGACCTTTTTTCCCCTCCCCTTCTCTTGTCTTTGTTGTTGTATGGTCTTTGCTTTCTCTAAGAATGAAAATAATTTCACTTGTTCATTAGCAGCGTCAGGCGTCAGCATTGGTATTTTTTAATTCTAAGAACAAATTCGAGTGAATGTTAAGCAAAAGAATAAAGAATCAAGAAATACCAGATGATGAAGCACTAACCTTGGGAGGGAAATGGGTACCAAAATTCCTCCCATTTTGGAGAGAGAATCGAGTATAATTTGTGCATAAGTGAGATAAATTTGGTTTTTTGGGTGGAAGAAGTTGTTTTGTGAAATTATTGAAGACTGGTTTTGGAAATGAATTGGAATGGCGAGAGAAGCATTAGGGATGATGAGTAAGCAATTGGCGTCATATATCGTATCATGATTTCAATCATATAAGATGGGGAATACATATTTCTAACTCATTCTCTTTTGTCTCTTTTTTTTGTTCAACTTCTTTTTAGACCCTAATCGTGGTACTACGGCTAGTAGCCAGGAGTCATGTGGCGTGCCGGAGCTCCTTGTGTTATTAGTACTCTGTTTCAGGGGTGGGGGGCTGATGGAAGAGGAAGGAGAGGGGGAGGGGGGTGGCTTAGATTTTTTTCTTTTAGTGAGTTTGTAATCAATAATTAAACTTAGGTGTTTAATTAATAATTTAATTTTAAAACATATTAAATTAGGTTTTAATTGTAAAATTAGAGTATTAAACCTCGTATTTGCGGGTTACCATCGGAGTAATGACCCATTTTCGGCGGGACATACCTCAAAGGTGGGATTATTTTTGGATTATTAAAAGGTGGGACTATTATGAGAAGGCCAGCCAAAGGTGGGATTATTCCTATCAATTTTTCCTAGTAGAAATTCGGATATAGTTTTTCCAAGCTTGCGACTTATTATACTATTTTCCTGCTCCTTCAATCCATAACTTATCTCGATAACTATTATATTACTAATATACACCTCACATATCCAATTTGCTTCTCCATATCTGGTTTATGTTATCCCAAAAGTTACAAATACTTTACCTGGCATGCTTTAAGGACTCACGAAGTTCCTGTAACAAACTCCTTTAATATACTAAACGATATTTACACTCTGAATCTTACTTCTAAATTACAACCTTAATTGTCTAACTTTAGTTTTCAGATTACAACTTACGTTCCAAAGAAAACTCTTCAATAAGCAACTTATCCTACAACCATTCCAACATAGCTTTTCGATATTATAAAACCCAATTCCAAAGATTCATTGAAGATATCTCCAAATCATATAATTAAAGTTTTGATATACACTTCTTTCCTTTACAAAAACAGAATAGGAAAACTTACTTTATAACTTCACCAATTTACACTCCATCTAATATCCCAAAGGATTCATGGCTAACTCTAGTAATTATCATATATCCAAACATATAGCTAAATATTCCACAAGTCATAATTTGTACTACACTTAACATCTCCAAATAATAGTTTACTTTTGAAATCTCTATCTTCGAACTTTTCATGACCCAAATAATCCCAAGCACGCAAAACTCAAAATAACACATATATATTATGAATTCTTGTACTATAGTCATCTTTCCAAACTCATATCTTCCAACGTCAAGTCCGCATTGTTCGACGTTGATAACCAATATCTTAAAAATCTTAGTATCTTGAACATATTTCGGGATTTGTATATAGAGCTTGAATCAGAAAGCACTTGACAATTACAATTTACTCGCTCACTCAATAGCATTTATAGATGAAACTTTTTGTACATCTATACACCATAGAACTATATATAGCCGAATTTTAGCGAATACCTAATTTAGTTCCATAGGCTTATCATCCCATTGACTTAATTATATGCCTGATTACAAAGCATCAAAATCCCCCTGAATATTATACTTAAAAAGACCTTGGGAATTATATCAACAATTCTTACTTAAATACTTATAATCAAATATCCATAACTTTCATATAATATCTTAAAACGTGGGTTATCGATTAACTTATACTATTAGATCTCAAAAACCAGTTAATTCTTCAATACGGAATAAGATTGACTTAGTGTAGCAGAAGTTGGTATCCTTAGATAACCTTTACTTACTTCAAAATTTCGAATAAAACTATCTTCTATAGCCAAAACTTACAAAAAATATATCTCAATTCAAAATTAGGAAATCAACACCGAACTCTATATACTCAAACACTTGGCGTTAAATCATATGCTCCGGAAAATCCGAAAAACATAGTATTTAAGAATCAGACCTTCAAACAAGCTGAACTTTATAATCATAAATTCATAATTTCTCTTAATAAAATCATGAAATTCATAAAACTTGCAGTTGCGCAGACAAGTGTAGTTATAAGGTGGAGGGACAATGTGTACCTTAGCTCAATCTCCAAATATCGCTTCCATTCATAATTAATATCCAATAGTCTATTGTCCTTTTGGATGCCACAAATAAATTCTTATACCACGCCTCATTTGCAACATTCATGAAAAAATTAGTAGCTAATTCTCAGTGTACTTAAAAAAAAAAACTATCCTAAGTAATCCTATTATAAAAGTCCCCCTTCCACTAAATACTAACAGCTCATAAAATGGAATCAGTCCATGGATCCATAATAACTTATTCTAAAATTGTTTTTATTAACCCTCGTAGCATTGCCAATAAAGCTTCAAAACAATTCTTGAATACAGAAACATCACTAATTAACTTCCAAGCAATAAAACTTTAATCAAACATAAGTGAATTACTTTCTTAAAACAAAGGTGGACGAGGTAAAAAATACTTTATATACTAAACAGTGACTCTCAATTTGGAGACCCCTTTGCTATGTGATTGAAATTCATTTGGAAATCAATTAAACCAAGGTGAGAGATTAATCACAATATCTAAACCAACAAAGATAATCTCATAACACTTTACTTCAGAAAACTATTCAAGATGAATTATTACCTTTGCAAATAGTTTAGGGATGACCCTTTAAGTGCTATAAAACTAAGGAAGGGATGATAATAAGTTGAAGAACAAAGCAGCGTCAATGACCTCGCCGGAGCGGTCGATGCTAGCTACACCATCATCGTAGCAACATCCATGAAATAGAGGAGGGATGGAAGAATGAAGGCGAACAACAACAACAGGAATAGCTGCGATAGATCGCACATGCCGGCGACACAATGCCGTCGACCAAAAGAGAGCGGCGGTGGAATGATTGGGCACCATCGCCCACAAACCACTACTTGATTTCACGAAGCAATGAGGGAAAATCAGTCATAGAGAGGAAGAGAGTGAAAAGCGTGAGGGAGAGAAGAAAATGGAATTTGGGGTTTCCTTTTGGGGTTCCCAATTACTCTCAAAAGTTTTCTTGGATGATAGCCATTAATGGTTAGCTTGGATAGTTAAATAGGTTACAATAGAAGAACCTAGATTTCACTAGAATTCAACAGGAGGTCTTGAGGGAGCAAGAAAAATATAGATTTATCTATCATATTGCTTTTTTTTTTTATAATTAAAATATTCAACTAAAATATCTCATTCAAATAAAACCCAATAAAATATGATTCTACTTAATAAATCATAGTTCCCAAAGTGATTTTCTCAGAACATAATCGCATAATCAAGTTAATAAATTATAATCAATCTCATAAGTAAAGCTCCTTAAAATACGGACTATTATAGTTGGTGCGAGAAATCGAGGAGGGTGGGGGGGCGGGAAATCGAGGGGAAGGGGTGGGGGCTGCGGTAAATTGAGGGGAGGGGGTAGGGATTGCGGGAAATCGAGGGGGAGGGTGGGGGGCGGGAAATAGAGGGCGGGGGTGGGGGCTGCGAGAAATCGAGGGGAGGGTGGCGGGCGTAGCCATGGAGGGGGTGGGGGTGGGGGGGCTGCGGCGATGGAGGGAAAGGGTGGGGGCGCCTCGAATGGGGTGGAGGGAGGGGAAGAGAGAGGGGGTTGGGGGTGGGCTAGGGTGGAGGGGAGGAGTGGGTTAGGGTTAGGGGTTACAATTGGGGTTAAGGTTAGCATTAGTGTAAGGGTTTAGGGGGTTAGGGTTAGGGTGACAAAATTGTAAATAACTCTAACGGTGACTTGACGTCCGTTACCAAAAGGGCATTTGGTGAACAATTTTCAAAAGTTAGGGGTATACGATGAATATTTAAAACATTGAGGGTATAAGGTGAATTTCGTGATTAGTCGGGGGTATTTGGTGAAAAAACCATTTAATATTTGTTTTCATAAATGCTTTTTTTATCTTTGAGCATAAATCAGATTTTGCATCCCGTGAAATTCAATCCCCGGATTTTTTGGGATAAAAAGGTATCTTCAAAATACGCACTTTTCTTTTGCCTATAAAGACGGGCTGATTTCCCGAAACAACCACGACTTTTCATTATTATTTTACGAACACAAATATATTTTCGAATACTTACGAATCCTATTACGAACCTCCAAACACTTAAACACTTTCAATACTTCAATCACTTTTCCAGTTCCTGATCATACTACGTTCTTGGTTCCACGATTGCTCCGCCTAAAGATCATTGCGCTCTTCAACCTAAGGCACATAGGTATAATTTTTGAGGATCCTTGAATAATTCTATTATATTTATTGCCTTGAAGTTACTAATAATTTATTTTATGATGTAGATCTTTAATTAATAATCGTTCTACTGTATATATTCTAATCTTTCGCTTGTTTTTTTAATCTATTTTCATACACTTTTATATACTTGCCTGATTATTCTATTCATATTATATGATTGTCTGCATGATTTTTATCACCCACATGTTATTATTGCTAAATAAGACCTAAAGAAGCTGTTTCTAACTAATTCAGATAATTTGGACAACCTGCTAGGTACCTTGTAATATGATCGCCATCATAACCATAATCAAAGCCATTTCTACTCATTTCCCATTTCCATTTCCACTTTCATTTTCATTTCTCATCTCTCATCTCCATTTCCATTTCTCCATCCCTCATTTTCATTTCTCATTTCGAAAGCATCATTTCTAAAAATTTACGAGGTCCATTCGATTTACGTTCATGACGGGTCGTGAGATTATAATTAACTTGGGAACGCACGATAGAGAGGATACAAGGTCATCCTACTCCCCGGACTCGTCAAACGAGTTATCACCTTTTCGGACGCGTTTTTGAAACTTCGAATCATCGAATCATCATCGGGAAATGGGGGACGCTATTGAACGACTTAGTGCCATTATGGCCCGACTTCAACCGATGAAGTCTCGTCTTGCGGAACAGGACAAAAAAGATTAAGGCCGAGAGAGAAACTAAGCGAAGAAGAATTGCGGGGTGACACCCCACCGCCACCACCACCTCCTATCAAGACCGAGACAGGCCGCGTTTGAGAAACTCGAGCGATTGATCCGGTCCCGATTCTGCGCTCGAGGGTCGGGCTCATGGCCATTACAACAACGATCTGAACTATGGGAAAACTCCTTAAAAAGATAACATTAGGTGACCTCCCCAAATTCAATGGGGTCAAAGACCGTAGATGATCATTTAAGAGCTTTCTCCATATCTATGGCTCTAGCTCAAAGGCACGAGTCCTTCCCTTGACCTTGGATGCACATCCATCCAAGCGGTTCGAGTCCTTTGAATAAGACCAAGCTGAATGATTGGGACTATATCGGGGAAGAGTTCCTCTAAACAATACATATACAATACTCGGCTTCCCATTGACCTTCGCGAGTTGGAATTAACGAAACGGGAATTCCCACAAAGATTTCGTCACCTTCCTTAACAGGTGGAGAGAAAAAGCTGCACAAATGACTAATAAGCCATCTCAAGAGGATCGAAGTTCGGCGGTGATCCGTAACCTACGGCTTAAGTATGGGGATCATATTAAATTCCAACCCATAGAGTCTTTCACGAAGCTCTATAAGGTAGGCCTATTCGATTGAAGAAGAGATACAAGCCAACAAGAATAAGGGTTCCAACAACAACAACAACTCTTTCAAGAAGAGCGATAACAACTCTTCTACCTCTAAAAGCAACGATATCAATGCCCTAACTTTTGAAAAGAGAGGTTATCAAGGACCTCAAAGGACATTCACTCCATTGGGCATGACTCTAGAAGAAGCCTTCACTAGGCTTCATGCAAAAGGAGCACTTCAGCCTCTTGGCCCTACTCCAGACCCTGCTCCTGAGAAAAGATCTAGTAAATGAAATCCTAATGCGTACTGCAAGTACCATCAAGGAAATGGGCATATGACATCACACTGCTAGACTTTGAAGCATGCTCTACATGATATGGTTGAAGATGGTAGATTGTCAGTTCTGCCTGCAACAAAAGTCAACAATAGCGGCAACCCCTTAGGCAGTGCCTAAATAATGCCGGGGCATGGTCATTTAACGCTAGTTTTCTAGGTTGAGTCGGAGAGTTTCTTTTCTAGTCGAGGTTTAATGATTTGATTTTCTAGAGTTTAGGAGCATGTCCTTTCTAGATCTCGACATAGAATCGAGTACGAACCTAGCTACGTCAAAGCATTTTTCCCACCTACATTTATTCGAGTCATAAATTAAACCTTTTTTTATTTTTTCAATCCAAGCTCTCATTGTCCCTGAAGGACTCTCCGGTAATTCCATGGTTTCTGGCGATATTTGACTTTGCCTGTGTCAACTCCACAAAGAAGAATCCCCAGCGAAAAACTTTCAAAGTTTAAGACATGTCAACTACATTTCAATCAAAGCTCATCATGCCAAATTCAAGGCAAGCTCACCCAAAAGTGGGGGCTTCCTATATATGTGGTGGTGCCTCCAAGTCGAATCAAACGAACGAAAAGTTGTAATCTGCGGATGTCATTTACGGACCCCGATTATTTACTAAAAACAGTTTTCAAAAATCACTTTATCTACTTCTAATCATTCTATTTCTCATATCCAGATCTCCTAGCCTTGCAAAACCCTCACCTTGCATTGCATTTCATACATTATAGTCTTGCATAACCCTGGCCTTGCATGACGTGTCTTCCTTAGCTTTGCATAACCTTAATCCTTGCATAGCGTCTTGTGCATCCTTAGAGAGTCTAAGTTTGCATTATTTGCATCATTATGTGCATTATTGCACGAGTTGTTTGCACTGTCTACTAACATCTTCTTGCGGGTAATCAAATTGCTTGTAGTTATAGTCCTGCATACTAACTTTGTTATGCGAGAGGCCGGCGTATATAGATCGGTTCTAAAGCTATGAGCATTTAGAATCGTTCTCCGTCCCGACACCGTATACTTTGACTTTCGGTTTTCTGAACCTCAGTCAAAGTGGGGGCTTCTGTAGACACATAATCGTGTCTCCCCATTTAAGGATCCAATGATGAAACATACCGCGGTATTAGTTGGCGCGACCCAACAGAGGAGCAATCCGAATAATCAATCCAAAATTATGTTTTGAAATGATATTGTAAAGCCCAATTAATTGTTCATGATGCTTAATTATAATTTAAGCCCATAAAAATTTTTAAGTCCATTTTAAGAGCCCAATTGAATATTTATTATTTTAATAAATGTTTTCATAAATGCTTTTTATTGTCTTTGAGCATAAATCAAATTTTGCATTCGGTGAAATTAATCCCGGACTTTTAGGGATAAAAAAGCATCTTCAAAATACGCATAGAATCAAAAATCGAATATCTTTGGAATATGCGCCGGACCTTGCGGGCTGTGCTCGGCGTGCCACGTGCGGCGCATTAGCCAAAACGCGTCGGAGTAAGCCAATGAGCGCATGACATGTGGACTTGTGACTCACACGAGTCTGCGTCGCGCAATTCTGTGTGAGATGCAAGATTCTTTTCTATCTTTTTCAAAAATGCGTTTACACATGTTCAAGTCGATTGGGTAGACCACGTTAGGCGCGCCAATTTGCGGGCGACGCGTGGCCTTGCGCCCAGTCGGACGGCGCCGACCTTGATAAGGCGCGTGCAACGCACTTTTCTTTTGCCTATAAATACGGGTTGATTTCCCCGAAACATGCACGGCTTTTCATTATTATTTTACGAACACATATATATTTTCGAATACTTACGAATCCTCTTACGAACTTCCAAAAACTTAAAAACTTTCAATACTTCAATCACTTTTCCATTTCCTGATCATACTACGTTCTTGGTTCCACGATTGCTCCGCCTAAAGATCGTTGCGCTCTTCAACCTAAGGCACATAGGTATAATTTTTGAGGATCCTTGAATAATTCTATTATATTTATTGCCTTGAAGTTACTAATAATTTATTTTATGATGTAGATCTTTAATTAATAATCGTTCTACTGTATATATTCTAATCTTTCGCTTTTTTTTTTTAATCTATTTTCATACACTTTTATATACTTGCCTGATTATTCTATTCATATTATATGATTGTCCTGCATGATTTTTATCACCCACATGTTATTATTGCTAAATAAGACCTAAAGAACTGTTCTAACTAATTCAGATAATTTGGACAACCTGCTAGGTACCTTGTAATATGATCGCCATCATAACCATAATCAAAGCCATTTCTACTCATTTCCCATTTCCATTTCCACTTTCATTTTCATTTCTCATCTCTCATCTCCATTTCCATTTCTCCATCCCTCATTTTCATTTCTCATTTCGAAAGCATCATTTCTAAAAATTTACGAGGTCCATTCGATTTCTGTTCATGACGGGTCGTGAGATTATAATTAACTTGGGAACGCACGATAGAGAGGATACAAGGTCAACCTACTCCCAGACTCGTCAAACGAGTTATCACCTTTTCAGACGCGTCTTCTGAAACTTCTGAATCATCTGAATCATCATCTGAAATGGGGGACGCTATTGAACAGCTTAGTGCCATTATGGCCCAACTTCAACTGATGAACTCTCGTCTTGCGAACGGGACAAAAAGATTAAGGCGAGAGAGAAACTAAGCGAAGAAGAATTGCGGGGTGACACCCCACCACCACCACCACCACCTCCCTATCAAGACCGAGATAGAGCGGCGTTTGAGAAACTCGAGCAATTGATCCGGTCAATTCCTGCGCTCGAGGGTCAGGCTCATGGCCATTACAACATTGATCCTGAACTAAGGGAAAAACTCCCTAAAAAGATAACATTAGGTGACCTCCCTAAATTCAATGGGGTCAAAGACCACAAATGATCATTTAAGAGCTTTCTCCATATCTATGGCTCTAGCTCAAAGGCACGAATCTTTCCCTTGACCTTGGATGCACATCCATCCAAGTGGTTCGAGTCCTTGAATAAGACCAAGTTGAATGATTGGGACTATATCAGGGAAGAGTTCCACTAACAATACAAATACAATACTCGGCTTCCCATTGACCTTCGCGAGTTGGAATTAACGAAACAAAATTCCAACGAAGATTTCGTCACCTTCCTTAACAAGTGGAGAGAAAAAGCTGCACAAATGACTAATAAGCCATCTCAAGAGGATCAAGTTCGACTGGTGATCCGTAACGTACAGCTTAAGTATGGGGATCATATTAAATTCCAACCCATAGAGTCTTTCACGAAGCTCTAAATGGTAGGCTGCTTGATTGAAGAAGAGATCCAAGCCAACAAGAATAAGGGTTCCAACAACAACAACAACTCTTTCAAGAAGAGCAATAACCTAATGAAATTAAAATCACCTAATGAACTTGACTAATAATAATGATAAAAGAGATCGAAATAAATAATAATAATAATAATAAAAAAAAATGGACATATATTGGGTTATGAGTTATTCCCTTTTCCTCCATCACCTTCCATCTTCCATAAACCATCCTCATCCATGCAACCAGAAATACTTCATGATCCTTATAACCTTTCAAAATCAAAGCTCCACATATATCCTGCAAACCTTCAAAAACCAAAAACTTGTGTGCAAGCCTCACTACGAAAAAACAAAAAAAATGAAAAAGATCAAAGTGCGAAAGAAAAAAATGGAAAGCCTAGCTACCAAAGAAGAATCCCCAGCGAAAAGAATAAATTAGTCAAGGTTTAATGATTTGATTTTCTAGAGTTTAGGAGCATGTCCTTTCTAGATCCCGTCAAAGGTTATAATAAACAAGAAGGTATTGATTTTGGCGAAATCTTTGCTCTGTTGCTAGAATAGAAGCAATTAGAATTTTGATTGCCTTTCTTTGCCTTTATGGGATTTAAGTTGTACCGGGATGGACGTCAAATGTGCATTTCTAAATGGTTTTTAATTGAAGACATCTATGTGGAACAACCTCCGGGATTTGAAAATCCGGAACTTCCAAATCAAGTCTATAAGCTTGATAAAGCTCTTTATGGGCTAAAGCAAGCACCTAGATCTTGGTATGAAAGGTTGTCAAAATTCCTGCTCTCACATGATTTCATAAGAGGTAAGGTTGATAGAACCTTGTTCCTTCGATCAAAAGGAACATACATATTAGTAGTCCAGATTTATGTTGATGATATAATTTTCGGTGCTACTAATAATGTTCTTCTTTGCAAGGAGTTTGTTAATCTTATGAGTATGATGGGAGAGTTGAACTTTTTTTTGGGATAGCAAATTAAGAAAACTAAAAGAGGAACAATGATCCATCAACAAAAATATGTCAAGCAATTGCTTTCAAGAAATATGGACTGAAACATTCAAAAACCAACCACATTCCCATAGGAGCAGGAACAAGGTTAAATGAAGATTCAAATGGTAAGTGTGTAAACGAGAAGCAATATCAAGGTATGATTGGTTCATTACTATACTTAACTACAAGTAGACCTGATATTTCTTTTAGTGTTGGTTTATGTGCTCGATTCCAATCAAATCCCAAAGAATCTCACTTAACGGCGAGTTAAGAGAATTCGAGGTATTTGAAAGGAAGCGATGACTTATGTTTGTGCTATCCTCGAAGTGATGTGTTTGACCTAGTAAGCTATTCGGATGCCGATTATCTTTGGAGACTTGGTTAACGCAAGAGCACATCGGGTTTTGTCTAGTACCTAGAATGAAGCTTGGTGTCATGGAGCTCAATGAAGAAAAATACTGTTGCCTTATCCCACGTGAAGCGAGTATGTGGCTATTCTTTGCATGTTGTTCCCGGGTCCTTTGGATCAAGCAACAAGTAAGATATTTTGGCATTAAGTTTAAGTGTGTTCCTATCTACTATGATAAAACCAGTGCTATTTGTATCTCTAAGGATCCAGTTCATAATTCAAGGGTCAAGCATATTCACATTAGACATCATTTCCTTAAGGATAATGTAGAAAAAGGTCTTGTCAAACTTGAATTTTGTCCAACGAAAATCAAATAGGTGACATTTTGACTAAACCACTTCCTAGAGAAAAATTCGAGAAAATTCGCTTAGAGCTAGAGATGATTAGAATTCATTGAGTGTGCTACTTCAAATAAAACCCTTAGTTACAAGATTACACTAAGTGGCCGGCAACATTTTGTAATTTTAATCACTCCTTTGTACGGTCATTGTGAAGGACTCACATTAGTCTTCATAATACTCCCCTTATTGTCCATGCATATACTTGAGTAAAAATAGAAAAGTTGTTGTACATATAGATTGAACATGTTACATGCATGAGTTCACACTTTCTACTCTTTTCTTTCTTTCCACGTAAATATTATCCTTATTTTATTTTATTTTCTCTTCTTCCATTTATTATCCTCCTTCATTCATCCCCCACAAATAATTTTTAATGGCAACGTTTCACCGGCGTTCATGTACAAACCTAAAACTAAAATCATTCACCGGATTTAAAGAAGGAAGGAAAAGCCACATTTAATTCCTCTTCACAATTCCCATAAATTCCGCCCCAAAAGAAAAACCCATTAAATCAAACCAAAATTTACGAAAGCACTTTTGGTGGATTATAACGAAAGCGAGAAAGAGTCTTCCAACTCAAATGAAGATTCTCCGGGGTTCTCGAAGCAAATTCGGCGGAAAATGAAGTGCTCTCTCCAAAGAAAGGAGAAGATTTAGATGATCTTGAAAAGAGCAAGAAAAGGAAATCTTGGTACCTACCTAAAGGGGTAAGAAATCAAAATTCTCTAACTATATTATTGGGTTTTGTGTCGATTTCACCTGGTGCAAGAAAGTTAAGTGGAGTCAGTTTCTTGATCTTGTTAAGTTTCAAAAAATGGGTCAAAGTTTTGAGTTTTGATGAGGGTCTTTATGCGAGTGAGAAGAGTGAGTTTGTTGCTAAGTTTGAAAATACTGAGGGTTTATGCATAAGTGTTGTCAATGGGAAATTGGTTAAGTTCACTGAAAAGAACTTAGGGGAATGGTTTGATGTACCTAATGAGGGGTACAGCGAATATGTGAAGGGTCGGGCTAAGTTAAATGTGAATGGGGCTTCAAACACTACCATTATGAGTTACTTTGGGGGTAAGAAGTCTGACCAGTCCCTAGATCAGAAAGATCTATCTTCTTTTCACAAATTCTTGTTTCATTTAGTTTGGCGCTTTATTACGCAAGGACTTCCAAGAGGACTCAAGCGAGCCTCATGGATCTTTCCTTGATGTTTTGCCTTGCTAAGAAAATTAAAATAAACAACCCTGCTTTAATGATTTCTCACCTTTCCTACTGTATCTCCCACAACACCAAGGTGGGTTATGCTAACCTGATTACTGTTATTCTCAAGAAGAATCAAATTAAATTCCCTTCTCGTACCTCTTTTGATCTAGAGCCAGATAACTACTTGACTAAGAAGACCTTATCCAGGTTGTCTCTCAGGGTACAGGGTGGGATGTTATACTTTGAGCTAGCAGAAACTAAGGGGAAAATTGAAAATGGGGTAAAGCAGTTTTTTAAAGGAGGAGGTCGAGTCTTTGAAGGACCTAGGTACGTGCGTAAGAGTCGGAGAATTGCTTGAGACCAAGACTCCCAATGAGCGGGGTCCTGGAGCGGTTCATATTGATCTTGAGGAGGATCAAGCTCCTTTAGGATGGAGGACTGTTGATTTTCCTTTTCTCTCCACCACTGGTCTCCATGGTATACTGCATACAATTCAGGAGTCTTTGTCTCTCCTTCACACCAGAGTCCAGGGTCTTGAAGCAAGGGTTGCCCGTGTTGATCTTCAGCAGGAGCAGATCCTCGTAAGTGTGCAGAAAGGAGATTCAGCTGTTCGAGAGAAGATTGATTCTGTGGTCGGTGCTTTCCTTGTCTGCCCCAAGCCTTCCAAGCCTTCCAAGCCCTCCAATCCCTAATCCCCTTCCCTAATTAATCGATGAAATAATTTTTTTGGTTTGGTTTGTATTGAAGTTGTGGTGACTAGTTGTTACTCTCTTTTATCACCCATTCCTTTTGGTGATAAAATGTTTTGGTTTATATCTTTTCTTTTCTTACTTATCTTTGTTTTGCTTTCTTTTTTTTTTTTTCTTATCTTCATCTTGAACTCAGTTTGTGCATATTTCATGACTATGTGCTTTAATCTCATATGCTCATTATAATGTTTGGATGGCTAGTATTATTAGATGAGTGTTTGAGCTACTACGCTTTGACATTGTTGTACATGATGCACTCTTAGAGACCTCTTTGGGTACTTATTGTTTTTGATGATGACAAAAGGGGAAGAAGTAGAGTGACACATAAAATTTCAAATTCTAGTCCTTCTTCGGTTCTAGGTGATGCTTTTTGGAATTTTCTTATTCAAGGATGATTTATGTTAGTTTCGTATTAGTTTTCTATTAGTGTAGTACTAGATTTATTTTCTTAATGTTTTGTTAGTTTTGCTTTTTAAAGTCATTAGCTCTTGATTCTTTTGGTTTTGTTATTTTATTTTTCTTATTTTGTTTTTATATGCCTTATATTTGCCATCATAAAAACGGGGGAATATTGTTGTACTCCATGTTTTGATGATGCCCAATACTTAGGTTAATTTTACTATATAGTTTTTATTTAGCGAAATTATAAAATTTCCAAAATTAATGTAATGTTCGAATTTGCATTTATATCTTGTGGAGAAAGATTAATTATTTAATCTAAGTCAAGATATTTTATTTATACACTTTGAATTTTTATCATATGATATGTTTAATATTCTAGTAAATTAGAATCTTTGGATAAAAGATTCTTTAATTTATTAGATGTTTTTGTTGTCGTTGTTGTGCGTGCAAAACAGTTGGAGATTGCAATGCTTAAATTGTGGAACTAACTCCTTGAGGTTCTCCAACTAAGTCCTCCACCTGCGCATTACTTGCTGGAAGATTAGACCACAACGGATAGTAGTGGGACGTTTGTTTCCGTTGCGAAACTCGTGGAGAAAGTGCAGCGAATTTAGGACCATGATCTCAATTACTCTACTCACGCAATGTGAGGAGAACATGGAGCACAACATGACCAGTAGAAGAAGATTTGCAGCAGCTATATAAGAAGAAATTATTTGAAGAAAAAGTTAAGAACTTTCAAGCGAAAAAAGTCAATCATTACTTAGAAATTTTTTCTTGTAATTTCCTCTTTTATTCAACATACTCATTATTGTAATATTCATAGTGTGTGGGGAGAGAAAATTTAGAGAATATTCTTGTATTCAAGAGAGAGAAAGAAAGAGAGAAGAGAGAAGACTTGAGTGAAGTCAAAAGTAAGTGTCATCGGTTCGGGGAGCGAGTGAGCGGGAACAAGTTCCTAGAGGAATAGAGAAGGTCCAGTATTACGTTGTACAAAAGAAAGTCTTTTGGCCTAGTGTATTAAAGAGAGTTTGAGTCAAAATCCCTCGTGGTCGAGGTTTTTTCTTCCTATTGGGCCTAGGAAGTTTTCCTTATAAAAATCTCGTGTGCTTGTCTCTTTCTAATTTTAAGTTTGTTTTAGTTCCGTATTATAAATCCAAAATTTCTCCTCAACTACAATTCACCCCCCCTTTTGCGGTTGGTCGAGTGTTCATACTAGAATAACAATTGGTATTAGAGCCTAGTACCTCGAGAATCGGCTAACACTGAGGAGATTGTTCTGGAACAATGAACAAAACGAGGAGAAAAGCTTGATGAAGGGTATTCAACTCAACGCCCACCCATGTTCAATGGCAAACATTATCCATCTTGGAAGAATCGTATGGAGATATTTATTAAAGCTGAAAATTACCAAGTGTGGAAGGTAATTGAAATCGGTGACTTTGAGGTCACTAAGAAGAACGAGAAAGGGGAGCTGGTTCCTAAACCCCTTGCCGAATTTGACAAAGAGGACTTCGACAAAATGGAGATGAACAACATGGTCAAGAAGCTACTCCATTGCGGTCTTGGTCCCCATGAGCACAATCGAGTCATGGGATGCAAGACTTCAAAGCAAATGTGGGAACTCCTTCAAATTACTCATGAAGGAACAAGCGAAGTGAAACGATCAAAGATCGATATGCTCATGCATAAGTATGAATTGTTTCACATGAAACAAAAAGCCCCTATTCAAGATATGCTCACTCGCTTCTCAAACATTATAAATGAACTTGAATCTTTGGAAAAGTTAATCCCCGGAGGAGCAGTCCGGAAGGTACTAAGGAGTCTACCATAAGATGAAAAATGGATAGCCAAGACAACGTCACTGTTGGAAACCAAGGACTTCACAACGTTCAACATTGAACAACTTGCTAGTTCCTTGATGACCCATGAGTTACATCTCGAAACTCATGAAACTGAATCATCAAAGCCTAAGGCTCTGGCCCTCAGGTGTGAGGAACAAGAAGACTAAGAAACCGATGATGAAGAAGCAGCAATGATCGTTAGAAGATTCAAGAAGTTCTTCAACAAGAACTATAAAGGAAAGGTTGCCAAGAAAACAACGAAGCTAAGCTGTCACAAGTGTGGAGGCCTTGATCATTTCATCAAGGAATGTCCTCAATGGGAAAACGAGAAAGCTAAAGGAAGATGCAAAGAGAAGGGTAAGGAACAACAAAGATCATTTTCGAAAAATGATATGAAGAGAGCCATGGTAGCAGCATGGGGAGAGTCGACTCGAGAGGAGGAGCGAGAACAAAGCGAGGAAGAAACGCCCATCTATGTCTCATGGCAAATATCGATGAAAAAGTGGAATCATGTAACCCCAAGGTAAGCTTTAATGCCATTGAAGAGGAACTTACGAGAATTGAATATAAGCCGATTAATAAAACTTTTGCTAGAAATCTTGGATGATTACAAGGATGTATGTGCAAAAGAGATCAATTAACCAATGCCTTGAAAATCACTAAGAATCATTCAAATTGGGTTAACTCACTAAAATGTAACAACGAAAAAAGATTCTTTGAACTTTTTGACAAGAGTAGAGCTTATCAAGATGCTTTTGAAAAGGTAAAAAATGAAAATTATCTTTTGAATTTGGAAGCGCAGAATTGAAACTGTTTGCTCCTAAAGGAACAGTCTCTTCATCTAATACTAGAAATATTCTGAAAATTTGAGAAAGCGATTTTGATAATATTTTTCTAGAAAATCCGGTATTAAAGAAGAAAGCTGGAACCCTCAAGGAACAAGCTTCCCGACCCGAGTCTCATGGATACAAAAATATCAAAACAAAGGAAGAGATGGTATAGGTTTCAATCATAAGAAGAAGAACAAAAAGAAAAAATATGTTGATGCGCCAAGTAGTAAAATATGTTCTTCTTGTGGGAACAATGGTCACATTGTGTCTGACTATTCCACCAGAGAAGAACGTATTGAGAGGAACACGTACCTAGTGAAACAGGTTTGGAAAATTAAGAAAGGCTCAAATTCAACAATGGAACCCAAGCTAGACTGGGTTCCTACAACTAATTAGTTTGCTATGGTACAGCTGAAGTGAGGGGGAACAACTTGTGGTACCTCGATAGCGGTTGTTCTAAGCACATGACGGGGAGATAGATCGAAATTTCTCTCACTTTCACTCTTCAATGGAGGAAGCTGTGACCTTTGGAGATAATCTTACAGAAACATTGTAGCAGTTGGTAAGATTGGTAAATCTCAGTCACATTCCATAGATAATGTATTTTTGGTCGAGGGTTTAAAACAAAGTTTACTTAGTATATCTCAGTTTTGTGATAAGGGAAATACAGTGAGGTTTACTAATGAGTCTTGTGTAGTCGGCAATGAAAGTACAAGATCAATGAGGGAACGAGGAAAGGGAACACCTATATGGTTGACTTTCGAACCTTGTTCCTAGGAATAATCTCACATGCTTAAGTGTGATCGGGCGATCCTTTTGTATGGCACAAACGATGTGGTCATGCAAGCCTGTCCCTACTGCATAAACTAAGTGGGAAGGACTTGGTGGTTGGTCTACCAACTATTAAGTCACGAAACTACGATGTTTGTGATTCATGTGTCAAAGGCAAGCAAGTGAGATCCTCATTCAAATCCAAGAAAATGGTAAGCACACAAAGTCCATTAGAACTTCTTCACATGGACTTATGTGGCCCTGTACGCATCAAAGCCGATCCGGTAAGAAATATGTATTAGTCATAGTAGATGATTTTTCGAGATACACATGGGTTATTTTTCTTCATAGTAAGGATGAAACGTTTGATGAATTTCTAACCTTTGCTAAAAGATTCAAAGAACAAGTGGTTTTAAATTAAAGCATTTAGGATCGACCATGATACGGAGTTTGAAAACTCCAAGTTTGATGAATTTTGTAGCAATGAAGGTTTAGATCATAATTTCTCAGCTCCAAGAACACCACAACAGAATGGTGTAGTCGAAAGGAAGAACTCAGGACACTTGAGGATATGGCAAGGACGATGATAATTGCAAGCGATCTTCCGAAGAATTTTAATTGGTGAAGCTGTGAACACGGCATGCTACATCATCAATCGTGTCATGCTAAGGCCAATCACCATGAAGACTCCTTATGAGCTACTTAATTAGAGGAAGAAAACCCAATATTTCATATTGTCGTGTTTTTGGATGTAAATGTTTTGTACATAACAATGGAAAGGACAACTTAGGAAAGTTTGATGCTAGAAGATATGAGGCTATTTTTCTAGGTTATGCTTTAAGTAGTAAGGCTAATCGTGTCTACGATAAGCGAACAATGTTTGTCGAGGAAAGTATCCATGTTATTTTTGATGAGACTAACTCCCTGCAGAACAGAGTCACGATGATAACTTTGAAATTGGTTTGACTCGTCCTGGTGAGTTTAATCAAAATAATGAGGAACTAACCCCTGCAGGAAAAGAGAAGAAGCAAGTTCCTTATCCTGATAACATTGTACCTAATCCCCTTGAGGAACTAGCTACGGGAGGAACTCGGGAGGATTAAGGATCTCTTCATCCGAGGGAAAGATCAAGTGAATCAACCACCGCAAGAAACTCAAGAAGCAACAAGGAGATTTGATCCAAAGCCTTGGAAACACCCTAAATTCTCATCCTTTAGAATTGATAATAAGTGACATTGAAAAGGCAACTCAAACAAGATCCCAATTGAAGAATTTTTTGTGCTTTTCACGCTTTCTTATCTATGACGAGAACCTAAAGACCATATGGAAGCGCTCAAAGAGGCTAATTGGATCAATGCTATGCAAGAGGAGCTAAATGAGTTCCAAAGGAACAAGGTATGGCACTGGAGACAAAACCAAAGAACCCGAAGGTTATAGGACTAAAATGGGTTTTCGAGAACAAGCTTGATGAGCATGGAACCTGTGGTAAGGAACAAGGCTAGACTTGTTGCCAAAGGTTATAATCAACAAGAAGGTATTAATTTTGACGAACCTTCTCCCGTTGCTAGATTAGAAGCAATTAGAATTTTGATTGCCTTTGCTGCCTTTATGGGATTTAAGTTGTACCGAATGGACGTCAAATGTGCGATCTAAATGGTTTTTTAATTAAAGACATCTATGTGGAACAACCTCCGGGATTTGAAAATCTGAACTTCCAAATCAAGTCTATAAGCTTGATAAAGCTCTTTATGGGCTTAAGCAAGCACCTAGATCTTCGTATGAAAGGTTGTTAAAATTCCTACTCTCACATGATTTCATAAGAGGAAAGGTTGATAGAACCTTGTTCCTTCGATCAAAAGGAACATACATATTAGTAGTCCGATTTATGTTGATGATATAATTTTCGTTGCTACTAATAATGATCTTCTTTGCAAGGAGTTTGTTGATCTTATGAGTAGTGAATTCGAAATGAGTATGATGGGAGAGTTGAACTTTTTTTTTGGGATTGCAAATTAAGAAAACTAAAAGAGGAACAATGATCCATCAACAAAAATATGTCAAGCAACTCGCTCAAGAAATATGGATCGGAACATTCAAAAACCAACCACACTCCCATAGGAACAGAACGAGGTTAAATGAAGATTCAAATGGTAAGTGTGTAAACGAGAAGCAATATTAAGGTATGATTGGTTCATTACTATACATAACTGCAAGTAGACCTGATATTTCTTTTAGTGTTGGTTTATGTGCTCGATTCCAATCAAATCCCAAAGAATCTCACTTAACAGCAGTTGAGAGAATTCTGAGGTATTTAAAAGGAAGCGATGACTTATGTTTGTTCTATCCTCGAAGTGATGTGTTTGACCTAGTAAGCTATTCGGATGCCGATTATGCTGGAGACTTGGTTAACCGCAAGAGCACATCAGGTTTTGTCCAGTACCTAGGATCAAGCTTGGTGTCATGGAGCTCAAAGAAGCAGAATATTGTTGCCTTATCCACAGCAGAAGCAGAGTATGTGGTTGTTGCTGCATGTTGTTCCCAGGTCCTTTGGATCAAGCAACAAGTAAGAGATTTTGGCATTAAGTTTAATTGTGTTCCTTTCTACTGTGATAATACCAGTGCTATTTGTATCTCTAAGGATCCAGTTCATCATTCAAGGGTTAAGCATATTCACATTAGACATCATTTCCTTAAGGATAATGTAGAAAAAGGTCTTGTCAAACTTGAATTTTGTCCAACTGAAAATTAAATAGCTGACATTTTGACTAAACCACTTCCTAGAGAAAAATTCGAGAAAATTCGCTTAGAGCTAGAGATGATAAGAATTCATTGAGTGTGCTACTTCAAATAAAACCCTTAGTTACAAGATTACACTAAGTGGCCAGCAACATTTTGTGATTTTAATCACTCATTGTACAGTCATTGTAAAGGACTCACATTAGTCTTCATAATACTCCCCTTATTGTCCATGCATATACTTGAGTGAAAATAGAAAAGTTGTTGTACATATAGATTGAACATGTTACATGCATGAGTTCACACTTTCTACTCTTTTCTTTCTTTCCCACGTAAATATTATCTTTATTTTATTTTATTTTCTCTTCTTCCATTTATTATCCTCTTTCATTCATTCCCCACAAATAATATTTAATGGCAACGTTTCACCAGCGTTCATGTACAAACCTAAAACTAAAATCATTCACCGGATTTAAAGAAGGAAGGGAAAAGCCACATTTAATTCCTCTTCACAATTCCCATAAATTCCACCCCAAAAGAAAAACCCATTAAATCAAACCAAAATTTACACGGCAATTAAATCCCATTTACCCCAAAACCATTACCTCCGCAAAACCACCTTTCTCTCTCTCTCTCTCCCTACACAAATCTCCCATCTTCATCTTCCTCACCTAAAACCCTAAATGGCTCCCAAAAGAAAAACCTCTGAAGATACAAAAAATTTTCCTACTGAAAAATCTTCACACCTGGTGGATTATAACGAAAGTGAGAATGAGTCTTCCAACTCAAATAAAGATTCTCCGGGTTCTCAAGCAAATTCGGCGGAAAATGAAGTGCTCTCTCCAAAGAAAGAAGAAGATTTGGATGATCTTTGAAACAAGAGCAAGAAAAGGAAATCTTGGTACCTACCAAAAGGGGTAAGAAATCAAAATCTTCTAAGTATATCATTGGGTTTTGTGTCGATTTCACCTGGTGCAAGAAAGTTAAGTGGAGTCAGTTTCTTGATCTTGTTAAGTTTCAAAAATGGGTCAAAGTTTTCAGTTTTGATTAGGGTCTTTATGAGAGTGAGATGAGTGAGTTTGTTGCTAAGTTTGAAAATACCGAGGGTTTATGCATAAGTGTTGTCAATGGGAAATTGGTTAAGTTCACTGAAAAGAATTTAGGGGAATGGTTTGATGTACCTAATGAGGGGTACAATGAATATGTGAAGGGTCGGGCTAAGTTAAATGTGAATGGGGCTTCAAATGCTACTATTCTGAGTTACTTTGGGGGAAAGGAGTCTGACCAGTCCCTAGATTAGAAAGATCTCTCTTCTTTTCACAAATTCTTGTTTCATTTAGTTTGGCGCTTTATTCTGCCAAGGACTTCCAAGAGGACTCAAGTGAGCCTCATGGATCTTTCCTTGATGTTTTGCCTTGCTAAGAACATTAAAATAAGCTTCCTTGCTTTAATGATTTCTCACCTTTCCTACTCGTATCTCCCACAACACCAAGGTGGGTTATGCTAACCTGATTTCTGTTATTCTCAAGAAGAATCAAATTAAATTCCCTTCTCGTACCTCTTTTGATCTAGAGCTAGATAACTATTTGGCCAAGGAGACCTTATCCAGGTTGTCTCTCAGGGTACAGGGTGGGATGTTAGACTTTGAGGTAGCAGAAACTAAGGGGAAGATTGAAAATGGGGTAAAGCGGTAGTTAAAAGAGGAGTGTCAAGATCGAAGGACCTAGGTACGTGCGTAAGAGTCGAGAATTGCTGAGACCATGAATCCCAAGGAACAGGGTCCTGGAGCAGTTCATATTGATTTTGAGGAGGATCAAGCTCCTTTAGGATCGAGGATTGTTGATTTTCCTTTTCTCTCCACCACTGGTCTTCAAGGTATACCGCATACAATTCGAGTCTCTGTCTCTCCTTCACACCAGAGTCCAGGGTCTTGAAGCAAGGGTTGCCCGTGTTGATCTTCAGCAGGAGCAGATCCTCGTAAGTGTGCAGAAAGGAGATTCAGCTGTTCGGGAGAAGATTGATTATGTGGTCGGTGCTTTCCTTGTCCGCCCCAAGCCTTCCAAGCCCTCCAATCCCTAATCCCCTTCCCTAATTAATCTGATGAAATAAATTTTTTTGGTTTGGTTTGTATTAAAACAGTGGTGACTAGTTGTTACTGTCTTTTATCACCCATTCCTTTTGGTGATAAAATATTTTGGTTTATATCTTTTTCTTTTCTTACTTATCTTTGTTTGTGCTTTCTTCTCTTTTTGTTTCTTATCTTCATCTTGAACTCGGCTTGTGCATATTTCATGACTATGTGCTTTAATCTCATATGCTCATTATAATGTTTGGATGGCTAGTATTATTAGATGAGTGTTTGAGCTACTACGCTTTGACACTGTTGTACATGATGCACTCTTAGAGACCTGCTGGGTACTTATTGTTTTTGATGATGACAAAAGGGGGAAGAAGTAGAGTGGCACATAAAATTTCAAATTCTAGTCCTTCTTCGGTTCTAGGTGATGCTTTTTGGATTTCTCTTATTCAAGGCTGATTTTATGTTAGTTTCGTATTAGTTTTCTATTAGTGTAGTACTAGATTTATTTTCTTAATGTTTTGTTAGTTTTGCTTTTTAAAGTCATTAGCTCTTGATTCTTTTGCTTTGGTTATTTTATTTTTCTTATTTTGTTTTTATATGCCTTATATTTGCCATCATAAAAAAGGGGGAATATTGTTGTATTCCATGTTTTGATGATGCCAAATACTTAGGTTAATTTTACTATATAGTTTTTATTTAGTGAAATTATAAAAATCCCAAAATTAATGTAATGTTCGAATTTGCATTTATATCTTGTGGAGAAAGATTAATTATTTAATCTAAGTCAAGATATTTTATTTATACACTTTGAATTTTTATCATATGATATGCTTAATATTCTAGTAACTTAGAATCTTTGGATAAAAGATTCTTTTAAGTTATTAGATGTTTTTGTTGTCGTTGTTGTGCGTGCAAAACAGTTGGAGATTGCAATGCTTAAATTGTGGAACTAACTCCTTGAGGTTCTCCAACTAACTCCTCCACCTGCGCATTACTTGCTGGAAGATTCGACCACTAACGGGTAGTAGTGGGACGTTTGTTTCCGTTGCGAAACTCGTGGAGAAAGTGCAGCGAATTTAGGACCATGATTTCAATTACTCTACTCACGCAATGTGAGGAGAACATGGAGCACAACATGACCAGTAGAACAAGATTTGCAGCAGCTATATAAGAAGAAATTATTTGAAGAAAAAGTTAAGAACTTTCAAGTGAAAAAAGTCAATCATTACTTAGAAAGTTTTTCTTGTAATTTCCTCTTTTATTCAACATACTCATTATTGTAATATTCATAGTGTGTGGGTGAGAGAAAATTTAGAGAATATTCTTGTATTCAAGAGAGAGAAAGAAAGAGAGAAGAGAGAAGACTTCGAGTGAAGTCAAAAGTAAGTGTCATCAGTTCAGGGGGGAACTGAGTGACTGGGGAACAAGTTCCTAGAGGATCGAATAGAGAAGGTCCAGTATTAGGTTGTACAAAAGAGAGTCTTTTGGCCTAGTATATTAAAGAGAGTTTGAGTCAAAATCCCTCGTGGTCAAGGTTTTTCTTTCTATTGGGCCTAGGAAGTTTTCCTTGTAAAAATCTAGTGTGCTTGTCACTTTGTAATTTCAAGTTTGTTTTAATTTCTTATTACAAATCGAAAATTTCTCCCCAACTACAATTTACCCCCCTCTTGTAATTGGTCTAGTGTTCATGCTAGAATAACATTTTTGTCATTTGGTAAATTAATTATCATAATAACATGGAGAAATAATTTGAGATAATTAATCTTTATTATATGTATCTCAAAGACCAATAGAGCTCAATTTGTACTTAAACTTAAGTAGTTAAGTAGTGTCTCCATTATAAATGAAAAATTTGTACATGTCAAACTAAAAGTTAAATATATCTCTATTATTTATGCGAAGAGGGGTTGGACACCAAAATAGGAAAACCCCTATTTTGCCCCCAACAAATTAAGCAAATTACATCCAATAGAATAAGAGAAAGGAGAAAAAGGGCAAAACAAAAAAAAATCAAAAGAGAAACTTACATTTTTCAAATCAATAACTTCTCCAATATCAAAACTGTATTTTTGAAAAATACAAACCCCTTATTTAGTGGGAAAAATCCCATGATTAATCGCCAATATGCAATATGTAGTTGAACGCTTCATAATCTTCTTCTTCTCTCTTTCATAATTCACTGTAAAACAAAAAAACCTAACACAATATAAAAAAAAAGGAAGGGGACATTTGCAAACAGGAACCATTCTCCATGGTCGGAATATAAACCCAAGAGAACTTCCTCCTTTGCAACTTTATTCAGTTATTATGTACCCAACTTCACAACATATCCTTCGTTTTCTGCTTCTAATTTTTAAAGATAAATCCTCATGTTTGTAAATTTTCATGTAATTTTTCTTTTGCATAATTTTATTATAGGAAATAAATTCCGAATTGAGTTGTTTAAAATTTCGGTTTTATGATGTTTGCCTAATATGGAAATTAGAGAAAATTAATTGTTGATAGGAATATTAATTAACTACGGCGCCTATTCTCTTCTCATGGCATCAATTTTTTTGACAGGATTGTATAAAATCAATTTTTCATATGAAATCATGGATTGTATATACTGATCTTTCTTAGAATATTAGTTTTGGGCTATAAATTTTGCAGAATTGTGTTTCCTTTTAAAATTTTTTTTTATCGGTGTTATATTATTAGATTTTGTGATTGGAGGTTTAACGCAAGATTTATGTTTAATGGAAAGTCGCTTATTTAAAAAATAAAAATAAAAAAAAATTAGAAAACAATACAAGAAACAAACTCCTAACATTTTAAAAAAATTAATCAGAAAAAATAAAATGAAAGAAACTAAATCCTTTATTTTAAGAAATATATAACCAACTAATTTAACTTTGATAATAATTTTGCACGCATTAAGAGGTTATAAGTAATTTCCTTGCATTGTTGCATCAGTAAATGACTTAGGGAATCCTTTCTTACAACTCCCTTGTTTCATGCATGGAAAATCTCTGTTGTGAACACCACATGGACCATGAATCATGTGTTTGAGAACTCTTTTGTACAATTCTGGTTCTTGTTGTTCATCTGGTATTTCTGCTCTCACAATCATGTCATAGTCATGATGAGTTGTTAGCTTGTCATTTTGGTCTTGGATCAACAACATATGAACATGTGGAAGACCTCTCTTCTGGAATTCAACTACATATACACAAGCAACGACCACCTTTCCAAGGATTCTCCTTTCTAGAACATCTTTTTTAACGCTTCAAATTTAGCATGAAACACCCCTGTTAGTAGGTATGGCCGATCGTTTGACACTTGTCCAGGCAATAATTATGATTGTACATCTGACGAAGATGGATTTCATGTCATTGTCAAAAATATATAATTGGTTTGCCAAACTTCTGTACAAAGGCCATGGCATCTTGGTACCTCTGGTGCATATCTCGTGGGCTCCCTGTGAATGAATACGTTAATATCGTCCTTCAACCAACATAATCTGCATATAAAAATTTAATGATAAAAAATTAAATGTTCATTGAAGTGATTGGTTAATTACAAAGATAAATCAAACTGGATATGTGTTATGCTCTCCAACATTTAGAGATTCCTCTAAACCTTTATATAAATTAAATCAGCACGTATCTTATCTTGATTGAGTGCATGCCATCTCAAGTTGGATGCTTGCATTTTCACACAATTATCAACAACATGTTGTTGCAACAAACGACTGCCTCCTAAGAGTAGAGAATCAAGATAACCTTTCTAAAATAATTTTCACCTGAAACATGTATGCATAGAATTCCCCGCATGTCAGCTTTCTTCCAGCAGCAATACGACTGTTCAAATCCTAACCATAAGAGACATAAGGAAATGATAGAGGATATTGTAGTGGGTCACAATAAACCGTTGTATCTTTGATATACATCAGCTGTCCATTGAAAGACTCTATCATAATATCTCGCTCTTTTAGGTTAGCCATGTCATCCCCTCCAATGACAACGGCTGCCACCTGGGATGCTGAAGGCATTGAGTATTGACGATTATTGGCAGGTTGCTCTATGATGAAAAACTTGCAATCTTGTATGTCACTACGTTGTGCAAGATGGCGAAGATTATGGACAAAAGGATTATGAGCATTGAAAATATGCTTAATTCTATTAATGATGTCGATCCGTAATGAGGAATTTTCAGCTACATGATTTCTAATTTCATGATCAGTGTCATAAATGTAGAGCTGAAGGAAATGAGGACGATCATTTGAGTTCAAAGGCAGTAGACCACCGATGCAGTGTAAATTGACATTTGAGCACGAAATGTGTACATACCTTGACGCTCATTGGCCAATTCATCATCTATTTCTACTCCCATTGAAGTGAACGCGAAGACATGGTTACACTTATGAATCTGTTTGTCTGAAATCATTCCCCATCATTAGACTGATCAGAGTACAAGTCAAGTAAATCAGATGACAAAGGTAACTCATGTATATTAACCTTCCTATTTAAGCAGCAAAGTTCATGAGATTCAGACCGGAATAGGCGTGCTTGACAATGTGGATATGTTTTCATTGTATGCAAATTGAATATGGGCACCCCTTGTGACTCAGTGTAATTTCTTGCACAATTTCGATTACCCCGTCTCCCCACTTTCCAAACCATTATATCGTGAGAGTTGAGACCTGGCATGTTGTTGGCATTGGATATGTTGTTGTCACCGATATCAAACAATCGACGGGGCATGCAACTTTCACTTTCTGTTTCAGGTAAGTGTGAAATGTATATTGCGGCTGATGGGGGATTCAATATATTTACATTGGTTTTGCCACTTTCTCCAACACAAAAGAATCGATTGAGCAAGTTGCTTCCATTTGCGAAATCCCTATAACTTTCATTGAACAATTGATTTTGAAATTCAATGTTGGCGCGCATGTTGATTGAACGGAGTTCACCAATTGGGTGTGCTGCATGATTAAAGAAAAGGTTTATATTATGATAAGTACACTAAATGGTCATCTCTCACTGCTTCCAATATATTTACTTTAGAGCTCTTACAATCTTGTATTCCGCGTCCATCTCCATTGACAGTGTGATTGTAGTTAGTAATGTCTATCATGGGCCTTCTAACTTGTGAAGAGTTGGAAGAATCATTACGATTTTGAATCATGTAATGACCTTCTGGAGAGGTTGTTTAAGGTCGACTTTCTTGAAAAGCAGCGACATTTTCTTCACATCCACGGGCGTAATCAGATCCCCTTTTTGCATTCTCCACTAGTGGGAAAAAACGCAAGGGCGGTGCAAGTGGCTGCATTTTTGAAAAACGCAGCCCTTCGTGTATGAAGGGGTGCGGTTTTTAAGGAAACCACAGTTGTAACACCCCAAAATTTCGCTCCTAAATTTTCGTGTTATTTTACCCTTCATTATTATTTTCCGTTAAAATTAGAATATTTTACTCCTTACAAATATTATATCTTATACTACTCCCTCCATCCCAGAAAGATCTGAACACTTGTTGGGACACGTAGTTTTAGGTGATAAGTTGTGGTGTGGTTATCAAATATTATTTTATTTAAAAAGTGGATGTGATAGGAGTTGGTGGGGTATTTTTTATTAGAGGAGAGAGAAAGTTGGGTAACTTTTAATTGATAAAAGGTAGAGTGTGGGCCAAAGATGTGTAAAAGAAATAATATATTAATGGTGGGACCATGCCAAAAATGGAAGTGTTCAAACTAATTTGGGACAAACATAAAAGGAAAGTGTTCAGACTATTCTGGGACGGAGGTAGTATTTTTTTTCCAACTTTTAAAATATTATATCTATAAAAAAAATTTTATTAGAATTATATATATTTTTGTATTTCAATTACACATTTAAACTACGTATTTCATCTTATCGATTGTTGTCGCATTTTGGACCGGTTGCGTAATGAAAATTAGATCGACCTTATATTGTCCGAAGTAATGTCTTGTATGGGAGATATTTTAAGATTTATTTCAACCTTTGAAATCCCTTTGTAACACCCATTTTATTACCCCATAATTACCCCCATCAATTTCAATTGGTAACCCCCCATTAACCCACCTTAATGCAATTAAACCTTTACTTAATGATATGAACAATCACATTATTTTGCTGCATTAAAAAACCTTCCTTCACGCCAGCCTTAGAAAGAGTCATTCTCCCTTCTCGCATTTTCGGCCATTTCTGCACACCCATATTGTTTTCCCCATATCTCCGTCGTTTCTTATCGGAATTTGACGTGTGAGTAGTTAAAATCTATTTACTCGGAAATATCTTGCTCGTGGTATAAATTTTTTTCGATGAGAGGGAAATACGCGACAGTAGTTTCCGTTTCAACCAGGCGGGTCACCCGGTTTTGTTTTCCTGTCACACCTTCACGAAAATGACCTTATCTGGAGATCTAACCATTGGATCGTCTTCAAATTTGGACAGCATGTTGAGAACATCTTGGTCCTCACTTTGACCGCATCAATTTGACATCCGAGTTTCAAATCATTGGGAATCGTGGTCGGAACGGGAACAATACATAATGAAAATGCAAGCAATTGGAGGTCTTCAAAGGTAACTAGCGGTTCTCCTAGATCAATTAGTATTCGTATAGGGTTTATGCTATTTTTAATAGTTAGGTTGTGTTGATTGATCACGGTTGTTTAATTTATATGCTCCATGCTCTTGTTTGAGTTACGTTCATAATTAGTTTAGTTAATTTTGTTATCTTTGTAATATATATATATATATACATATATATATATATATACATATATATGGTTGCTATTATATGTTTTGGTATGAAATCTCTGAATTTAAAGTGTGGTGATGAAGTATGGGTGAAGTATGGATGTGTATGGCTTAAACCTGGTTTAGGGAGCATTGTTGTTGTTGCTCGTGGATGGCTGGCATAACAGTGGGTTGATATTGTGTTGTTGTTGTTAGGCGTCATATCGTTACTGTGGCTTCCTGGTAGGCTATTTGCTTCCTTTTCATTTTGGCTCCCTGATGTTGACTCCATTGTTTCTACCATTTCATTCCTTGCGTGTTGTGCATGGTGTGATTTTCTCTTCATTTTATTATGAGCTTTACATTTCAAATTAAGTCATATATAGTTTCATGAGTTATCAACTGTTTGGTTGTAGAAATTCCCTGATTTATTTGACTTATGAATTATACATGCTACTACAACATGTTACGATTTGTTATAGTTGTTACTTTAGTTTATTTAATTGTTTACTTTTGTTTAATTTGGTTTGTTTGTGGCATTGTATGTTAATGTTATTATGAGTAGTTGATACCTTGTTTTATTTTTATGATGAGTTAAAATTATATTTTGGAGTAGTTGTTGTTATTATTATTATTATTATTATTATTATTATTATTATTATTATTATTATTATTATTATTATTATTATTATTATTATTATTATTATTATAATAATAATAATTATTATTATTATTATAATAATAATAATAATAATTATTATTATTATTAATATTCTTATTATTATTATTATTATTATTATTATTATTATTTTGAGAAGAATGTTATTTAATTTGAAATTCTTGGATTGCGATCCTTGATTTCTGCTAATTTGGTGTAATGCGTTAAGGGCATCCGTGTTATTTGATGATTGAGTATTATTTTATTAGTATTATTGTTTGAGAGCAAGATTATCCGGAGGGACGTAATCCCGAGGTGAAGAACATGCAAACCATAGGACGTAATCCTTGGTATACCTTGGTTTTGTCGTCGTCCGAGAGATCGGTGGGGACGTAATCCTACACCGCATCGGGAGTATGGCCATTCTTAGACACGGGCAAGTAGGGAACTTAACCCATAGGCGTGTCTGGAAGTTGTCCACTAGCGTTAAGATCTCTCTCTTTCACTAATTGTATTATTTTATTATTTTAAACTTGATGGTTTATGTTGTTGATACTTGAGTTTAGATATATAAGTTATTTATCCATGTTGTTTATTTTGTTATCTTTACTCTATTTATATTAAGCATGTTGTTTTATCTTTGTTTGAGTGTTATATTTGATTATTTGGAGTTTGCTATTGACATGTTTTTGTATAACTTGATTATTAAGGCTTTTATAACTCTTATATGGATCCTAATTGGGTTGGAAGAGCTATTAGTTACTCCCCACTGATTATAGATGTTTGTTGATATATTTTGCAGGTGATTATTTTTGTGTTATGGAAAACTCTTACATGTATGGAGGCTGCGATTTTCAAGGTAACCGAAGCCCTTCACTAAAAGGGTTGCGGTTTTCGGGCTAACCGCAGTCCACAACTTTACGAAATTGGCTCCCAATATTCAGCGCGCACAATTCCCTCACTCACTCAAAGACACGAATTTCCCTTGCTCTCATTCTAACTCGAACGAAAACAAAGCCCCTCCCTCTCACTCACTCGCACAGCCTAACCCTAACATCGGAGCACCGCCCCATCACCGAAGCCCTAACGCCAGAGCATCACACCATCACCACCACACAACGTCTTCTTCTCTTTCTCTTCTCTTGGAGTGGGTTGATTTTTGTGGGTTTAGGGCAGTCCACCACCACACAGCGCCACTGCACATTCACGCACCACCACCACGCAACATCTTCTTCTCTTTCTCTCTCCTCTTCCGGTAATTCCCCTCTTTCACTATATCTCCGCCTTTTCTTTTCTCTGTAACTTTCCATTGCATAATTTGTTCACTTATTTCGATTAATTTTTGGTGAGATTAATTTACGGTGATGTTTTTGTTTGATTGAAAGTTTGATAGGTTTAAAAGTTTGGATTTTTTTTTTGTTGTTTTATTAATTTTGCTTTATTATACTTGTTAAATCCTAGCTTTCTTGTTTCTGTGCTCTTCTTTGTCTTGCTGCAATACGGTGAGGGGAGGGGGTGGGGGAGGGTGGCGTAGGTCGGGGAGGGCTCGGGAGGCTGGGCGGGGGTGGGGGTGGGTGGGCGGGGGTGGGGGAGAGTTGGAGTGGGTGGGGGTGGGGTGGGGATGGTTGAATTATGTGATTAATGTAGTTTATGGTGAATTAATCTAGGTTTTTTGTTAGTTTTGCTTTTCTTAATTGAATTATGTGATTAATGTGGCATATTTGATTTGTTAATTGTAGGAAAAAGAAGCTAAGGAAGGGAAATAAACTATCTCTCTTCTCATAATTGCTCCTCTCTTGGTGTTGAGGTAATTAGCCTAATTTTCTTTTTTTTGTTGGATGTTGATGACGAAAAATTGTCATGTGTTCCAATTTGAGTAAGATATGATAATGTATGTATATTTCTTGATATGAGATTGTATGAAAGTAATGTAATTTAGCTATGAAATCTACAAGTTGTTTGAATCATCATCATATGCCTAGATACCCGTTCAAGTAAGACTTACTCATTAGGATGAAGTCTTGAATAGTCCCCGGTTTGGGACTGTTCTTGGACGTTTGATCTCACTTAGGTGGTGAATGTGTGTCTTCTTTTCAATTCTGAGGAAAGTCTTGGTTTATCGTTTCTCTACATTGTTCTCTGGGTACATATATAGATAAGCAATTATCTACATTGTGTACTTGGAGAACTGTAGGGAAATGCTGCCGGATTTTCCTTAGAATTGTAAAGTTGGCATATATTCACTAGTGAGATTAGACGTCGTCCAAGGATGGGTTAGGTTGGAGTGATAAGGACCTTCGACTGCATGCATACATTTGAACATGTCACTATCTTAGCTTGCATGTGTTTGTGTAAGATTTGAATATGTAACTTTCTTGCATGTGTATGTACTGAAATAATGATTGAAACATTATAATTATTGGTTTTGTTTAATTATTAAAGGTCTTCTTGAATGAGATGGATCGTACTTGGATGTATGGTAGTCATGAATCGATTGAGTTTGTGAATGGGGTCTCGGAATTCTGTAAATCTGCATTACAATATCAAGCATCCTCTGGAGCAGTTGACTTTATTGTCCTTGTGTTGATTGTGGAAATGTGAGCAAGGTTAGTAGTATATATTTGCTTAGGGAGCATGTCTTTCGCCGTGGGTTTAGGCCTCAATACCACGTATGGGTTTGGCATGGTGAGGAGGGGAAGTATATAGGAAGCTCTAGAGTAATGAACGATGTATGTGAATAAAAGAAGGATTGCAGAATTGGGATGATGAGGTCGGGGATGAGAATTGGGATGATGAGTATGCGGATGATGATAGGGATTGGGTAGACGAGATGATACACGAGGTTGAAGATCAGTCGTGTAAACGACCTTGTAATTTTGAATCTATGTCTGAGGCTGCTGAAAAGCCGTTGTATCCAGGTTGTATAAAGTACACCAAACTTTCCGCCGTGATAACACTCTTCAACATTAAGTCGAAAGCTGGTTGGACGAACTCTAGTTTCACATCGTTGTTGGAAGTTTTACCTGATATGCTCCCTGATGGAAATGAACTGCCAAAGTCGTACTATTATGCTAAGAAACTCATGTGTCCTTTCGGTTTAGAGTACGAGCGGGTACATGCTTGTCCTAACGATTATGTGCTTTATCATAATGAGTATGAGCATTTACATGAGTGTCCACATTGTGGATTGTCGAGGTACAAGCGTGAAGGAGTTGGGGGGTAGTGAAGGACGACCAACTAAGGTGTTGTGGTATCTATCCATAATACCTAGATTTAAGCGCATGTTCTCAATTAAAGGAGATGCGAAGAATTTGAGGTGGCATGTAGATCGTAGGAAGAAAGACGGTATGCTGAAGCCTCCGGTTGATTCGCCCGAGTGGAAAAGTATCAACAGTGTGCATAAGGGATTTGGTAAAGAGGATAGGAATCTGAGGGTTGGATTATGTACGGATGGCATGAACCCTTTTGGCAATCTTAGTTCTCAACATAGTACATGGCCAGTAGTTTTAGTGGTTTATAACTTGCCTCCTTGGTTGTGCATGAAAAGCAAGTACATCATGTTGTTGCTTCTTATATCGGGGCCGAAACAACCTAGAAATGACGTAGATATATACCTCCAACCGCTTGTTGAAGATCTACGTGCCATACTTTTGTGTACTATGAACGATTATCCAGCTTATGGGAACTTATCCGGGTATAAGACTGAGAGCAAAACAACCATGCCCGATTTGTGTAGATGACATGAAGTCTACACACCTTAAGGGCCGCAAACATGTCTATATGCGCACGCAACCATCCCTATCGGTTTAAGAAGAAGGCATTCGATGAGACGATTGAAGAGGAACAAGGGCTTCGACCTAGACCCGGCAAAGTTGGTCCCGATCCGAAAATCCGGTCCGAAATATCCGATCCGTGGTCCGATCCGGGTCCGAACCAGACGGTCCGAACCTTGGTTCGAATCCGAAACGACCCGGCCCGGCCTCGAATTCGGTCCGAACTAATCTTGATCCGAAACTCATCTGAAATCCGAATGATCCGATATGATCTTGCTCGATCCGAAATCAATATGATCCAAAGGTAAACCGATCCCAAAGCAATAAGAAATTATTGGCATCCATTAGTCCTTGATACGAAGTACCCGAAATTGCCCCGTTTTTAAAAAAACGTTTATCACAACTACTCTTTGGCACAAGTTCTGACTATGCAAATTAGTTATGTATACCTTTAGAAGGCACGAAGAGTAGCAGTTCCATATATACATAACAAATGCTCATAGTCAAAGAAACCATCAGACCAAAAAGAGTAGCAACTCCATACATATTAAAGATAAGACAATCCACCATCCGATCCACAACCGTCAGATCCGAAAAGTATCCCAATCCGATGATGATCCGAAACATAATCCGAAATTCGGTCCGATCCGAAACGGTCCGGTCCGATCCGAAACGGTCCGGTCCGGTCCGAATATAACTTGATCCGAAAATGGTCCGATCTGAATTGGTCTGGTCCGGATCCGATCCGATTGGTCCGATTGCCAGCTCTATTTCGACCAGAGTTGTGGGCTGAAGAAAGGAACGGAAGGAAGAAGAATGTAGTGGAGGAAAGGGTTGATGAGAAAACTCGGAAAAGAAAAAAGAAGGCGGAGGAAAGGGCCCGATTTGCCACCAGCTTACTAAACGATCTTGAGAGCAGAGAAACAGATTTTTTGTGAGTCGTTGTATGGCATTAAGGTTCCAACTGGCTACTCATCAAATATGAAGCGATTTGTTACTTTAAATGGTGAGTTGAAGTTATCGAGTATGAAATCTCACGATTCTCATGTCATGATGCAAGTATTCTTGCCGATTGCAATTTGTGGGATACTTCCAAAGCATGTAAGGCACACCATTACAGAACTTCACTAGTTGAAAAAAATCAAGTGCTCCGGTTAAAAACAGTACAAGTGCTCCGTATTTGACCCGCAGCAGACGTCGTACGAGCACTTGAGCATTTATCAAATGCTCCGGTTGAAAACCGGAGCACTTAGATTCACAAGTGCTCCGATTGTGTTAAAAACCGGAGCACTTGTGAATTTTATATGTTCAAAATATGTCATGTGCTCCAGTTGATAAGGAAAAATCGGAGCACTTGTGAATTTTTTTTTGATTTAATTTTTAAGCCTACAACAACAACAAACTTGGCACAAGCCACTAAAACCCGCAACTACTAGTGGAACAAATCAAAAGAGATTTAAATAGAACAAACTAAAACCCGTCCGAAGTGAACTTTTTTTAAAACCCGCAACTACTACATTTTTTTAAGCCTGATTGAATTTGGCAATTTGTATTTTCTACTGCTGCAGAAAGTGATTCGGAGAAATCATATGGTGTATCTAAAAAATGCTAATGCACTTAATAATGCAAACACTACTACAAGTACTAATGAACTTGGATAATTATGCAATGCACTAACTTTAAAATGCACCTACAAGTGGATCCTAAACTAAACCTCGTACCAAATGCATTAAAATCATTATAATGTAAATTCTATATCATATGTAGTGCTCTAAACAAATGACACCTAATCCTACTAAAAGGTTACTAGCAAACATATGGGTTGGCGAGACTAAAATAGTAGACCGGCAAAGAAGCTTCAATGCATCACATCTTATTATTAGCTCTCAAATAGACAATATAATAGGCTACCAACCTACAAAGCCTATTACGGCAAAGATCATCGGACATCACAAGGTTGTAAACATGATTCAAATTGTACAAACTCAAATAATGCCACAATTCCATGAATTGCAACAAAAGAGTAATTCAACGCAGACAACATATATTATTATGGCTTAAATATATCATCACTACTAGGCTTCAATCAATAAATCCTCCGAAAGTGTCATGTACAGCTCTAAAGATAGCAAATTTCAAAAGAACATTCACCAATTCCTCATATATAAGTCATAGCAAACAAATACATTCCACTTCCCCACACTAAAATATGACATAGTCCTCAATGGAAGTGTAGGAGGTAAAAAAGAGTAGTAAAAATAATTCATAACAAACAAATGTAAAAGGACAAGGACAAGAAAGTCACTTGGAAGCGAGAATTTGCTTACTCCACAAGCCTTTTTGGGTTCACCTTGGATTCTTGTTATGGGAAATGCTTTCAGGTTCACCCTCATCACAAGCCCGGGAAGATCAATCAGAGTAAGATCAACAACTGCTAGAGCCAAAAAGATAATCAGTGCACTGCTATATTGACAAGAATTTAGGTCTATCGACATCAAGTCAAGATTCAATCATTACTAAGGCATATTGATGACAAAATAAGGAGATAATATGTTTTTTATAACATATAAGATGATTAAGTCAGTGATTTTACTTTTTGTCTCTAACTTCCTCTTTTAAGGGAAGTGGTGAAAGGAAAAGGCATAGGATAATTCAGCCATAATACAGAATCTGGTTTTAAAAGTAAGACAAGAACCCATTGCAAAGCACAAGAATTACACTAGTACAATAATCCAGACAAATGCAAAAATGCATATTCACCCATGATCAAGTTGTTCTTTAAGAGACACCTAAATTGTAATTAAGGAGCCTTTAATCGAGACCTATCATGTGAGTAGACTCTATTTTGTTACATTCCACAAGCATAAGATGAGGCAAACATTTCAACATAATATACTATATAAGTATCCATCATAAGCTCATTGAAAGGAAACCATAATTTTTAGCATAGTAGATAATATATATAGTAGAAACTCGTGTCAATGTAAATGCCATCAAATACTCAAAGACCATGTAAATGCCACCTTTACATTTATTGCCATCTGCAGCAAGCTGAACTATATATCCAATTTCCACAATATTTTATTTATAAAAATGCCTCCTAAGTCCCAATAACTCAAACCACGCCTGAAATTTCCAACGCATACTATATCTAATACAATACTAGTCATTAGTAGAATGTCATCAGTGCTGATGGCATAAGCACAACTGGACAAGCTGCGAAGTTGAAGAGACAAAACTTTGAAATAGAGGATTTATAGTATGCACCAGATCAAAAAATAGAGATCAACAAATAAATTATTATGTTTAGATGTATTCTCTTGTACAACTAAGAATTAAGGGGGAAATGGGGAAAAACTCAACATATGGTTACCAAAACAGACTTAACCATGAGACAAAAACAAACAAAACAGAATTCAACAGTCATCCATTATCCATCGTTACGCATAATCTATTTATTGATAAGACTTAGTTTCTTGTTTAAACAAGGATACCTCACTTCAGAACGGACATGACTTGAAGTTGAGCATATGGAAAATCAACAACAACCCCTTCAAACTTAAACCGCTTTAGTAGAACCTTTGCATCCTTAGCACAATGAAGTTCGGACACTTCGGGCCTGCCATTTAGAACATTGCATAGAACAATGAAGAAATCCTCTTGCAACGACAAACATTAATATGAGACAACAATAGATAAGCAATACATAAATTTTAATAGTACATATATAAAAAAAAAAGGAACTTACGCCATAGTAGCAAACCAGGGGACCAACACATAAAGCATCGATGTCCGACTCCGAACAATGAATCTGGGTATAGAATATATATAAAGTTACAACTAAATTTTTTGTTTCATACTCACTTGTTAAATCTCTTTAGAACATAACTTAACGTAAACATTCAATCGACCACCCTTGAAAATAAAACATAATTTAAGCATTGATTCTGAAATTAGAGTGTGAACAACCATAAATTGCTTTATTACAAGTACATTTGACTTCAGAAGCACATTGGAGATTATCAACTTGACAACTTTTGGTATCATATCATTTCACTTGCACGAAATTACACACATCCTATGTGAGTTTTTACTTGCAACACTTCCCATTTTTAGAAGAAAGCTTGAAAACTCTGGGCAAAGTGGATATGGATATGCCAGGAGAAGAAAGCTCACGGAGAGCATCATTTCCACATATTGTTAGCATATAACCCGCATGATCTACTTCAAACAACTTATATTGTATGACAATATTGTATTCATCGTCACTTTATTCAGAACCAAGTATATTGTATGAGAAAGCAAAATACTATAGAGGGTTCGATTTGAGAAAAAAAATTCTATAGAGGAAAAAAACTAAATCAACAAGAACAACAAAACGAAAAATAAGAACAACAAAGAAGGGCAAAGAAAGAACCTCGCCTGAACTCCTAAGAAAATTCTAACAACCAACATAAAAAAAACAAATGCAAACAATCAAGAAATTCGAGCAAAAAAGTGGCAAAATCGAAAAGCCCTAATTCAATTTCTAGGGTTCGAGTTTTCGAACAAAATAAATCAGAAAACCATAAAGAGAAAACAAATTCGAGGAGAGGTCGGCGGAGGGAGGGTCGGCGAAGGAGTAGCAGATAAACCGACGAACTATCGAGGAAAGAGAGTGAATCGACGTCGATAACCCAGCATCGAAGTCGACGAATTATCTGCACGCAGCAAGTTCGACGAAAAAAGTGAACCAATTGAGAGGAGGGAGGGTCCATGGATGGAGGGGCGGCGGAGGAGTACTTTCACGCAGCGAGTTCGACGGAGAAGTGAATGCGAGGGTAGTGCGGAATTAATTGGGAGGGAGGGAAAAGTGAGCGTAGGAGAGCTGAGGGTCGAAATTAATATATTATTGGTAGGGAAAATTAGAGAGTCCAATTAAGTGCTCGAGTTGAGTAACCAGAGCACTTATTCTCTAGTTCTTCGGTTGACTAGTCCAGCAGAGCACTTAATGTCAAGTGCCCCGGTTGACTATTCAACCGGAGCACTTGTGAATTTTTTATATTAAAATTTTAACAAGTGCTTGGGTTGATTAGTCAATCGAAGAAATTGACAAGTAGCACAAGGAGTTTTTTCCGCTAGTGCTTTGTTCATTTTTCCATACAATATGCAGGAAAGTCCTAGAACCGTCAACCCTCGATTCCTTGTAGACCAGAGTAGTTGAAACTCTATGCAAATTTGATATGTCCCCTCCCCCCCGACATTCTTTAACATTATGGTCCATCTCATAGTCCATCTATTTCGAGAAATTAAGTTGTGTGGTCCAGTGTTTTTGAGGTGGTGATATCCTTTTGAGAGATATATGGGTACTTTGAAGGATAAAGTTTGAAATCCTGCACAACCAGAAGGTGGTATAATTCAGGGAATTGTATGTAAAGAGGTCAGTAATTTTGTGGTTGAGTATTTTGCTAGTGTTGATCCTGTTGGACTTCCGAAATCTCGACACAAGGGTAGACTTGAGGGCAAGGGTACAATTGGTTCAAAATTGATCTCACCTTCTGTAGAGAAACGTACACAAGCTCACTTATTTGTGTTGCATCACGTAGCAGCTGTCCATCCTTATTTTGATGAACATATGGAGGAATTACGTGTTAGCAACCCCGGAAAAGCAATAAGGCAATTGACGCAAATGCATAACAAGACATTCGTTGATTGGTTTCATAAACGAGTAGTGAATGATTTGGATGAAAGTGTTCCTGAAACAGTCAAGTGGTTAGCATTTGGTCCTCGTGAAGTTGTACGCTCTTATGAGGGTTATGATATTAATAAGTATACGTTTTGGACTGAACGACAAGATCTTAAGTCGACATCGCAACAAAATAGTGGTGTTTCACTTGTGGCGTCATCTAGACAATACGCAAGCTCGAAGGATAAGTCTCCTATACTTGCTGACAGCAATTATTATGGGCGAATTCAAGAAATATGGAGGCTGGACTACTGTACTTTTCATATTTGCCTCTTGCGTTGGAAGTGGGTTAACGATAATCGATGTTGCGTAAAAAAAAATGATCCTTGCGGATTCACTCTTGTGGACCTTGGTCGTCTACGTCAGGAGCCATTTGTAATTGCATCACAAGTTAAGCAAGTATTTTATGTAACTGCACCTGCGGATAATAAGTGGTCAATTGTTGTACCTGGGAAAAGGAGTATCCTCGGCATTAGTGATGTTGATGATGAGGAAGAGTATGATGCATTTGAGGACATCCCAACTTTTACATATCCTGAAAATAGTGTGGAAGATGATGTGAATATGTCGGAGAACTATATGCGTGTAGATCACACGGAAGGGATACATGTTGTTGAAGATCCTAAGAAACGATGGAAGGTCAATAAATCATGAGACATATACTCAAGTATGTCTAATTTGTCCAATTCGTAACTAATATGATGATTTTTAGGCTTATTTTTGTTGTTGGTTGAATTTCGGGAACGAAACGGTCATTTTAGGCCTACATGGAGGGGGGAGTACAGTGGGGGGCAGTAGTGGCAGTGGTGGGGGAACTGTTGCAAATGTGGAGAGTGAGGTCACATGGCAATTGAATGCGCATATGGTGCTCTCCACATTTGTAACAGTTCCCGCCACCTCCGCCGCTACAGCCTAATGGGTATTCCATTGTCATGTGACCTGACTATCCACATTTGTAACAGTTCCCACCACCTCTGCCGCTACCACCAGATGGGAATTTCCTTGCCATGTGACCTCACTCTCCACATTTTTAACTATTGTGAAATGTAACTATTGTGTAGATTTTTAGGCTTGCATTTGTTGTTGGTCAAATTTCGGGAACGAAAAGGTCATTTTAGGCCTATTTTCGCCTTTTTGCATCCAATTCGCACTTCTCGAGTCATTTAACCCCAAATTCTTTTTGCACATGATAATATGATTTATAATGTAACTATTGTGTATATTTTTAGGCTTGCATTTGTTGCTGGTTCAATTTCGGAACGTAAATGTAATTTTAGGCCTATTTTGTCCGATTCGCGTCCAATTTGTACTTCTGGAGTCATTTAACCCCAAATTCTGTATCAACATGATTATATGAGGTATAATGTAACTATTTTTTAGATTTTTAGGCTTGCATTTGTTGTTGGTTGAATTTCGTGAACGTAAATGTTATTTTAGGCATATTTTGTCCGATTCGCGTCCAATTCGTACTTCTCGAGTCATTTAACCCCAAATTATTTATGAACATGAATATATGAGGTATAATATAATTATTGTGTAGATTTCTAGGCTTGCATTTGTTGTTTGTTGAATTTCGGGATCGTAAATGTCATTTTAGGCCTATTTTGGCCATTTCGCATCCAATTCTTAGATTTTGAGTCATTGAAGCCCAATTTATTTTTGAATATGACTATATAAGGTATAAGTTGTGTGTAGATTTTTAGGCTTCAATTTATTGTTGGTTGAATTTCGAAACGTAACTGTCTTTTAAGGCGTATTTTGGCCATTTCGCGTCCAATTTCTTAGATTTTGAGTCATTTAACTCCAATTTCTTTTTGAATATGACTATATAAGGTATAATATAACTAGTGTACAGAATTTTAGGCTTGAATTTGTTGTTTATTGAATTTCGGGAAGGAAAAGGTCATTTTAGGACTTTTTTCGTCTTTTCGCGTCCAATTTTTAGATTTTGAGTCAATTAACTCCAATTTCTCTTCTAATATGGTTATATAAGGTATAATGTAACTTTTGCATTCACGAGCATTTCTCTCTTATCCTTATGTAGATTGGCTTGAAGGAAAAAGAGGCAACCGCTGAGTTCACTCCTAAAGCACACATTGATGCATTGCACGAAACTTTAGGAAAGGACCACAGTGGATGTGTGAGGGGCATAGGAGGTGTCCGCCTCAGTTTGAGAAATTTATATGGTGATCAATACACTACGGCGACAAAATCAAGTGAAAGTAGTGTGAATTTGGCGGCTTCATTAGATGTGGAGTCTATCAAGGCTGCAATTCGGGAGGAGCTCATGGAGGACATGACACATAGCTTCAACGCCATATTGGAGCAAATGGATTTACCGACTTTTGAATTAAAGAAGGATAATGATATTCCACCTCGCCAGCCGACCGGTGATCCACGAACATCTGATGATCAAATGATACCTTTACCTTATCCACCTGTAGTACCCGAGTTGAAGGTAATCACTTAATCCCTTTGCTTTGTTAAACAACTATTGTTCTTAAATGCATGGAATTATTACTATAATAATGTTGTTTCATAGACTAACTATAAATGGAGTTTTTTTTAAAGGAGGAGACCTCATGCAAACTATTAGCTCGAGGAGATGGTTCTCATAGTTTCATTCTGGTAGCTTATGGCCATGCACAACCCCCTAGTGACCGAGTACGATTGCATAACTAGTTAGTGGACGATAATCACTATGTGGTCACCCTCAATGAAATTGTGTCTGGTTTCGAAGAATTACCTCTTCCGCTGCCGAAGCCAGAAGTTGGCCTACATTTACTGAGTGATGCCCTTGGCAGTTATGTTCTATGGCCTCGTGCATTGGTGCAGTTTTCATATGAGGTACAATGATTAACATACATATATATATATATATATATATATATATATATATATATATATATATGTGTGTGTGTGTTTTATTTTCTATTTCCTATGATAGTTAGTAATATCTTTACTTTTAACTAATTACTAGGTTTAGGGGAAGGTCGGTTCACATGACGGGGAAGGCAAAGATGGCATGTTCACCTGATAAGAAGGCAAGTTTACGTGATGAAGGTGAACGAAATGTGTTGAAGGCAAATGTTTCAAATACAAAGAATCCACTTATTCTCGAGCCAGAGGTGTTGTGAGGCTTTAGTATTCCATGCTTTTCGTTACATGAGTGCGCTAGTGATTTACCCGATGATAGTACAATAGAGGTTCCTTTGGGGGGCGCAACAATTCCACTACCTTGAAGAGTCATCGACATTCATTTCTAAGCTCGATATTAAAGAATTCTTTTGTGGGGTAGAGTTGAATGTTTCCATGATACAAACTTTCATGAGGTAATACATAAGTATATAAATATACATATCCATATGCTTAATTAGTTTTCAATTCAACTTCCATAATAAGTAAGTTTACTTTTAATCAATATGATTTCTCAGGTTATTATACAATGAATTGCTTGGAACATCAAGTGAGTCAATGTTTGGTTGGTTATGTCCAAACATAATACGAGGTGACAATTGCTTAAAAAACAAAGCCAAAGTGAATGAGTATCTCGATATGAGTTTCAAAGCATCATCTCGTTTAGGATATCATCAGATCATCCTTGTCCTGTATATTAAAAAGTATGCTTGTTAAACCCGCTATACTTTTATTATTCGATAATGAAATTCACCTATTAATTGTTCTATGATTCACAACTATATTTTCTTGTTGTAGGGCTCATTGGACACTAATTGCGATATGTTTGTCAAGTAACCAAGTCTACCACTTTGATTCTTTTCATCGACAACCACCACGGTCCTTACTACTCAAATCATTGTTAAATAGGTCGCCTAACCAAAACTAAATATATACGCACTTATTAATATTACACATTATTCATATATATAAATAAACAGTACATCTTAAAATAATGTATTGATGTAATGTGATGAAGCATAATAGTGGAGTAGGACTTTAAGTACCAAAAGCTCCTGTTTGGATATTAGTCGATGTAACATGACTAATTTGCTTGTCCTTATATAGAAACACTTTTCGCCACATACTACACATCTAACATGAATGTCATTGGATGCATGTTTTGGTGAATTTTAGTGATATGTCTATTTTATATAGAATTTTACCCCAATTTCTCATGGATTATTGGTGTTAATTGCGCTCTTCGGAGCCCTTTTTAGTACTAATGTGTGTCTTGTAGTGTGGTTGTGTTTTCAGATTGATTTTTGTAGGAATAACCTATTTTTGGTGCATTTCCTAATCTTTGAGATCGCTACATGAGACAAGAAGTTGGGACGTACAAAAATCTCACATCGAGCCCAAAAACCTGGTAACCGCCCGACCGGGCGCAATCCGCCCCGGTGGTCGGGCGATTCTTACTTAGTCGAATTCGGATGCCGAAACTCCAAGTGAATTTGCTCCCGCGGCCGACCGGGCGAAATCCGCCGGGTGGTCGGGCGAACCTTACTTAGCGCGTTTTCGGAAAAGTTAGGCCGCCGGGCAAACCTTACATGCGGGCCCGACCGGGCGAAATCCGCCCGGGCGGTCGGGCGAGGCGAACGAAGACCTGCTGAAAGGCGCCCGGTCAGGCGCGACGAAGAATTATAATACCTGATGATCGCCCGACCGGGCGAAATCTGCCCGACCGGTCGGGCAAGACGATCTTTGAGCGTTTTAAGCGCGTGTTGCGCCAGATTTATGAGACATATAAATACCTATTTTCTTAGAATTAGAAAGGACGCCTTTTTACTAGAGAATACATTTTATAACTTTTTAGAGAGCTTTTGAGTTTACTCCATTGTTAAACATTGATTACTACGCTTTGATTCCTTCAAGTAAAGACTAAGTTTTCTTAATCTCTTCTTTCCTTTCATTATTATTATGTCTCTTAATTTGTTTATTATTTGTTTTGCTATTTCAATTATGTGTGAGTAGTCCATTAATCTAGGGTTAAGTAAAACCCTAGCAATGATTTAATATATGAATTCTTCCATTAATCCCAAGTTTATATGATCAATTGTTCTTGTTTGATTGGATTGTTCTTATGCTCATTATCATACTAGGGATAGGTGATTTTGATTTGACTCCGTATATCTTATTTTCAATGGGAATTGAATCTAGATGGTTTTGTTGATCCAATCAATGGTATGAATATCTTCTATGGGAATAGTTAGATGGGATTGCTAGGAATTTAATTGTGATGCTATGCGTAATGCCTCTTTCTTGCATGATTCTATGGGAATATGTTTGATTGCTTGTTTAGAGTAGCCATTGGTACTCGGGAGAGGTCTTTGGTAGTTATAGGGTGCATTACTCCTCTTGAACCGTTGATTATGTTTATTTGGGATGGAAATTATTCATGTATTGGTCATGCTAGTGGTGATGCTTAATTCTAGATGTTTTAATTAACTGATTATACCTTGTGCGTTTCTAGTGATTGTCATAGTTTAGTGTTAGAATTAGTTAAACACCCCTTTCATCATTATTTGTCATTCGTTTAGTTAGATTGAGTCAAGATATCTAGTGTTTGATCTTTGTTTGTCCCTGTGGATTCGACCCTGACTTGCTCTGCTACATAGTTGGGTAGTTGGTTAGGTAATTACTTTTGATAGGTGCGCGACACGCCTACCATTTAGTGTCCGCAAAAAGTTGTGAAGTTGCATGTGGCTATTATGTGTTGAGGTACATGTTCGATATCGTTAGCTATTGCACTAATTAACATCGATGATCTTGAAAAGGTATGTAACTTATTAGTATATCTTAGTTTAGATTAGATCGATGGGTAATAGTTAATTGGTTTAGAAACCAAAGTAGAACATATTCACAAAAATTCTACCCTAAAACATGGTACTTTGATGCATTTCATATAAATATGAGGTATAATAACTAGTGTGTGGATTTTTAGGCTCGCATTTGTTGTTGGTTGAATTTTGGGAACATAAATGTCATTTTAGACCTATTTTCGCCTTTTTCCTTCCAGTTCTAAGGTATTGAGTCACTTAACTCCAAATTATTTTTGGACATGATAATATGAGGTAGAATATAACTAGTGTGAAGATTTTTAGGCTTACATTTGTTGTTGGTTGAATTTTGGGAACGTAAAGGACATTTTAGGCCTATTTTCGCCTTTTCGCGTCCAATTATAAGATTTTATGTCATTTAACTCCAAATTATTTTTAAATATGATAATATAACTAGTGTGTCGATTTTTCGGGCTTGCATTTATTGTTGGTTGAATTTCGGGAACGAAAAGGTCATTTTAGGCCTATTTTCGCGTCCAATTATTAGATTTTGAGCCATTTAACTCCAAATTCTTTTTGAATATGACAATATAAGGTATAATATAACTAATGTGTAGATTTTTAGGCTTGCATTTGTTGTTTGTTGAATTACGGGAACGAAAAGGTAATTATAGGCCTATTTTCGCCATTTCGCGTCCAATTTGTACTTCTCGAGTCATTTAACTCCAAATTTTTTTTGAACATGATAATATGAAGTATAATGTAACAAATGTGTAGATTTTTAGGCTTGCATTTGTTGTTGGTTGAAATTCAAGAACGAAAAGGTCATTTTAGGCCTATTTTCGTCTTTTCGCGTCCAATTCGTATTTGTCGAGTCAATTAACTCCAAATTATTTTTGAACATGATAAGATGAGTTTTAATATAACTAGTGTGTAGATTTTTAGTCTTTCATTTGTCGTAGTTTGAATTTAGGGAGCGTAAAGGTCATTTTAGGCCTATTTTGGCCATTTCGCGTCCAATTCATAGTTTTTGAGTCATTTAACTCCAATTTCTTTTTAAACATGATAATATGAGGTATAATATAACTAGTGCGTAGATTTTTAGGCTTGTATTTATTTTTGATTGAATTTCGAGAAGGTATATTTAATTTTCAGAACTATTAACTACGGTAAATGATTGAATTCTTATATTTTGTGTTTTATTCCTTGGTTGTTTTGCAAGGTTTATATGAATAACACACCAAGTTTGAAGGCCTTCACCATGGAGTAATTACTTGAAGTTCGGGATAAGTTGGCGACCTACCTTTGTGATGATATAATTAGCTAGATCTAGTTGGCATTTTCCTTTTTTATATAGTTTTTAGCTAATATGTTGGTGTTTTGTCAATTCTATATACACTTTTTACATTATTAATATATTTAAAGTAAATTACATTGAAAAACTTGTGATATATTGCAACTCTTTTTTTTGGAAGCGAGGTGTTGAGCTGGGGGCTGCCACGGTGGGGTGCGGGCTGGGTGTCTTGAGGGGGTCTTGAATGGGCTAGGCGGGTCGCGGGGGTGCGGGGGCGGCAAAGGGGTTGCGAGGGGCTGGAAGGGGGGGCGGGTCTTGTGGGGGGGGTGGGGGTGGGCTGGCGCATTGTGATTTGGACTAGGGTGGGGGGGTTTGGGGTTCTTGGGCTGGGGGGGGTGGGGTGGGGGTGGGGCGGCAACCGGGGGTCGGCAAGGGGGGGATCTTTGGGTTGGGCGGGTACGGCATAATTTTTTTTTTAAAAAGAAATTTTGAACACAAAGGGTTGCGATCTAGGTCCAAAACCGCATCCCTTTGTACAACGAAGGGTTGCGGTTTAGGCCCAAAACCGCAGCCCTTTCAATTTGCCGAAGGGCTGCTACGGCAAGGGTTGCTGGCCAAAAACGTATCCCTTAGGGCTGTTTTGACCGCAGCCCTTGCGTTTTTTTTCCAGTAGTACTTGTGTCCTCTTTGTTCAGGTGTGAGAGACTACCTTTGACGTCTTTCTTATCACTCCATTTCCTCCTTTTTGTTGTTGTATTTTTTTCTCTTTCATTTTTATCCATTATGAAATTACACATACCAATCTTAACTTGTTACTATAAAAGGATTAGTGTGACAATAAATAATATTAGTTCGTATATGTGTAATTTTTTATCTGAAAACTTATTTTCTTATTTTTTTAAGGTTTAATAACTTCAGTTCTAATTTATCTAACAATGATTACCCTATATTTGATAATTTATAATTTTGTTAGTTTGTTAATCTGATAATCTAACAATAAATTCTCAAGTACTAATAAAAATATTTTTATTATCATATTGAAAAATTATTGATATTCATGTTGTCTGGATGCTTATAGTGATTTGACGTCATATATTTTACACCCACTCTAGAAAATATATTTTATCACTATTAAAAATAATTAATATAAATAATTATTTATTTTTTATGTAGTCCTTTTGAATGGTAGTTCATAGGTTTATGTTTGTCATGACAGTTAAATATAAATTATTAAGAATATATGATATATCATTACGAATACTTTTACAATAATAATGCTTTTACATACGTATAACCGTTTTTGATACATGGATTAATTTTTAGTGTAGAGTTAAGAAATTTGTAGATTAATGTGTTTGTGTGAGATTTGAATATGTGACTTTCTTGCATGTGTATGTACTGAAATAATGATTGATACATTATAATTATTGGTTTTGTTTAATTATTAAAGGTCTTCTTGAATGAGATGAATCGTACTTGGATGTATGGTAGTCGTGAATCGATTGAGTTTGTGAATGGGGTCTCGGAATTCTGTAAATCTGCATTACAATATCAAGCATCCTCTGGAGCAGTCGACTTTTATTGTCCTTGTGTCGATTGTGGAAATGTGAGCAAGGTTAGTAGTATATATTTGCTTAGGAAGCATGTCTTTCGCCGTGGGTTTAGGCCTCAATACCACGTATGGGTTTGGCATGGTGAGGAGGGGAAGTATATAGGAAGCTCTAGAGTAATGAACGACGTATGTGAATAAAAGAAGGATTACAGAATTGGGATGATGAGGTCGGGGATGAAAATTAGGATGATGAGTATGCGGATGATGATAGGGATTGGGTAAACGAGATGATACACGAGGTTGAAGATCAGTCGTGTAAACGACCTTGTAATTTTGAGTCTATGTCCGAGGGTCTTTGAAAAGCCGTTGTATCCAAGGTTGTATAAAGTACACCAAACTTTCCGCCGTGATAACACTCTTTAACATTAAGTGGAAAGCTGGTTGGACGAACTCTAGTTTCACTTCGTTGTTGGAAGTTTTCGCTGATATGCTCCCTGATGGAAATGAACTGCCAAAGTCGTACTATTATGCTAAAAAACTCATGTGTCCTTTCGGTTTAGAGTACGAGCGGGTACATGCTTGTCCTAACGATTGTGTGCTTTATCATAATGAGTATGAGCATTTACATGAGTGTCCACGTTGTGGATTGTCGAGGTACAAGCGTGAAGGAGTTGGGGGTAGTGAAGGATGACCAACTAAGGTGTTGTGGTATCTATCCATAATACCTAGATTTAAGCGCGAGTTCTCAATTAAAGGAGATGCGAAGAATTTGAGGTGGCATGCAGATCGTAGGAAGAAAGATGGTATGCTGAAGCCTCCGGCTGATTCGCCTGAGTGGAAAAGTATCAACAGGGTGCATAACGGATTTGGTAAAGAGGATAGGAATCTGAGGCTTGGATTATGTACGGATGGCATGAACCCTTTTGGCAACCTTAGTTATCAACATAGTAATTGGCCAATAGTTTTAGTGGTTTATAACTTGCCTCTTTGGTTGTGCATGAAAAGCAAGTACATCATGTTGTTGCTTCTTATATCGGGGCCGAAACAACCTAGAAATGACATAGATATATACCTCCAACCGCTTGTTGAAGATTTACAGAAGATGTGAAACGAAGGAGTGTTAGTATTTGATGCGTATGCTAATGAGATGTTCACTCTACGTGCCATACTTTTGTGTACTATGAACGATTATCCAGCTTATGGGAACTTATCTGGGTGCAAGACTAGAGCAAAACAACCATGCCCGATTTGTGTAGATGACAAGAAGTCTACACACCTTAAGGGTTGCAAACATGTCTATATGCGCACGCAACCATCCCTATCGGTTTAAGAAGAAGGCATTCGATGAGACGGTTGAAGAGGAAGTTGCTCGTAGACCATTAACTGGTACTGAAGTATATAATCAGGTTAAGGGCATTGAAACAATCTTTGGTAAACCTGCGAGTGAGGTTGATGGACCTACATGATTATGCAAAAAGGAGTCCATTTTTTGGAAACTCCATATTGGAAAGATCTACAGGTCATACATTGTTTGGATGTCATGCACATAGAGAAGAATGTTTGTGAAGCTATTCTTGTGACACTTATGAATATTCCGGGCAAGATAAAAGATGTTAAGGCGTCTTGACTTTACTTGGAAAAACAAGGGCTTCGACTTAGACCTGGCAAAGTTGGTCCTGATCCGAATATCCGGTCCGAAATATCCAATCTGTGGTCCGATGTGGGTCCGAACCAGACGGTCCGAACCTTGGTCCGAATCCGAAACGACCCGGTCCGGTCCGAATCCGGTCCGAAATAATCTTGATCCGAAACTCATCTGAAATCAGAATGATCCGATATGATCTTGCTCGATCCGAAATCAATCTGATCCAAAGGTAACCCGATCCCAAAGCAATAAGAAATTATTGGCTTCCATTAGTCCTTGATACGAAGTACCCGAAGTTGGCCCGTTTTTAATAAAACGATTATCACAACTACTCTTTGGCACAAGTTCTGACTATGCAAATTAGTTATGTATACCTTTAGAAAGCACGAAGAGTAGCAGTTCCATATATACATAACAAATGCTCATAGTCAAAGAAAGCATCAGACCAAAAAGAGTAACAACTCCATACATAATAAAGATGAGAAAATCCACCATCCGATCCACAACCGTCGGATCCGAAAAGCATCCTAATCCGATGATGATCCGAAACATAATCCGAAATTTGGTCCGATCCGAAACGGTCCGTTCGGTCCGAATCCGGTCCGAATATAACTTGATCCGAAAATGGTCCGATCTGAATTGGTCCGGTCCAAATCCGATCCGATTGGTCCGATTGCCAGATCTACTTCGACCAGAGTTGTGGGCTTTAGAACGGAACGGAAGGAAGAAGAAAATAGTGGAGGAAAGGGTTGATGAGAAAACTCGGAAAAGAAAAAAGAAGGTGGAGGATTCGGAAAAGAATTATTTGCCACCATCTTGCTAAACGATCTCGAGAGCAGAGAAACATATTTTTTGCAAGTCGTTGTATGGCATTAAGGTTCCAACTGGCTACTCATCAAATATGAAGCGATTTGTTACTTTAAATGATGAGTTGAAGTTATCGAGTATGAAATCTCACGATTGTCATGTCATGATGCAAATATTCTTGCCGATTGCAATTTGTGGGATACTTCCAAAGCATGTAAGGCACACCATTATAGAACTTCACTAGTTGAAAAAAATCAATTGCTCCGGTTAAAAACGGTACAAGTGCTCCGTATTTGACCCGTACCCGACGTCATACGAGCACTTGAGCATGTATCAAATGCTCCGGTTGAAAAAATGAGCACTTAGATCCACAAGTGCTCCGATTGTGTTAAAAACTGGAGCACTTGTGAATTTTATATGTTCAAAATATGTCATGTGCTCCAGTTGATAAGGAAAAACCGGAGCACTTGTGAATTAAGTGCTCCGGTTTTTTCTTATCAATCGGAGCACATGACATATTTTTTTTAAAAAAAAAAAAATTGGTTGATGTTGCTGTACAACAGGAAGCATACAACAACAACAAACTTGGCACAAGCCACTAAAACCTGTAACTACTAGTGGAACAAATCAAAAGAGATTTAAATAGAACAAACTAAAACCTGTCCAAAGTGAACTTTTTTTTAAAACCTGCAACTACTACATTTTTTTAAACCTGATTGAATTTGGCAATTTGTATTTTCGACTGCTGCAGAAAGTGATTCGGAGAAATCATATGGTGTATCTAAAAAATGCTAATGCACCTAATAATGCAAACACTACTACAGTACTAATGAACTTGGATAATTATGCAATGCACTAACTTTAAAATGCACCTACAGTGGATCCTAAACTAAACCTGTACCAAATGCATTAAAATCATTATAATGTAAATTATATATCATATGTAGTGCTCTAAACAAATGACACCTAATCCTAGTAATGTAAGATTACTAAAATTGTGGAGACAAGTGACAACCTTTAAAATTGCTCTAAAAGGTTACTAGCAAACATATAGGTTGGCAGACTAAAATAGTAGAGTGGCAGCAAGCTCCAATGCATCACATCTTATTATTAGCTCTCAAATAGACAATATAATAGGCTATCAACCTACAAAGCCTATTACAACAGCATCATCAGACATCACAAGGTTGTAAACATGATTCAAATTGTACAAACTCAAATAATGCCACAATTCCTTGAATTGCAACAAAAGAGTAATTCGACACACAACAAATATGATTATGGCTTAAATATATCATCACTACTAGGCTTCAATCAATAAATCCTCCGAAAGTGTCATGTACGGCTCAAAAGATAGCAAATTTCAAAAGAACATTCACCAATTCCTCATATATATGTCATAGCAAACAAATACATTCCACTTCCCCACACTAAAATATGACATAGTCCTCAATGGAAGTGTAGGAGGTAAAAAAGAGTAGTAAAAATAATTCATAACAAACAAATGTAAAAGGACAAGGACAAGAAAGTCGCTTGGAAGCGAGAATTTGCTTACTCCACAAGCCTTTTTGGGCCCACCTTGGATTCTTGTTATGGGAAATGCTTTCAGGTTCAGCCTCATCACAAGCCCGGGAAGATCAATCAGAGTAAGATCAACAACTGCTAGAGCCAAAAAGATAATCAGTGCACTACTATATTGACAAGAATCTAGGTCTATCGACATCAAGTCAAGATTCAATCATTACTAAGGTATATTGACGACAAAATAAGGAATATAATAAGTTTTTTATAACATATAAGATGATGAAGTCATTGATTTTACTTTTTATCTCTAACTTCCTCTTTTAAGGGAAGTGGTGAAAGGAAAAGGCATAGGACAATTCAGCCATAAAACAGAATCTGGTTTTAAAGTAAGACAAGAACCCATTGCAAAGCACAAGAATTACACTAGTACAATAATCCAGACAAATGCAAAAATGCATATTCACCCATGATCAAGTTGTTCTTTAGGAGACACCTAAAGTGTAATTAAGGAGCCTTTTATCGAGACCTATCATGTGAGTAGACTCTATTTTGTTACCTTCCACATACATAAGATGAGGCAAACATTTCAACATAATATACTATATAAGTATCCAACATAAGCTCATTTAAAGGAAACCATAATTTTTAGCATAGTAGGTAATATATATAGTAGAAACTCGTGTCAATGTAAATGCCATCAAATACTCAAAGACCATGTAAATGCCACCTTTACATTTATTGCCATCTGCAGCAAGCTGAACTATATATCCAATTTCCAAAATATTTTATATATAAAAATGCCTCCTAAGTCCCAATAACTCAAACCACGCCTGAAATTTCCAACGCATACTATATCTAATACAATTCTCGTCATTAGCAGAATGTCATCAGTGCTGATGGCATAAGCACAACTGGACAAGCTGCGAAGTTGAAGAGACAAAACTTTGAAATAGAGGATTTATAGTATGCACCAGATCAAAAAATAGAGATCAACAAATAAATTATTATGTTTAGATGTATTCTCTTGTACAACTAAGAATTAAGGGGGAAAAGGGGAAAAACTCAACATATGGTTACCAAAATAGACTTAACCATGAGACAAAAACAAAAAAACAGAATTCAACAGTCATCCATGATCCATCCTTACGCATAATCTATTTATTGATAAGACTTAGTTTCATCTTTAAACAAGGATACCTCACTTAAGGAACAGACATGACTTGAAGTTGAGCATATGGAAAATCAACAACAACCCCTTCAAACTTAAACCGCATTAGTAGAACCTTTGCATCCTTAACACAATGAAGTTCAGACACTTCAGGCCTGCCTTTTAGAACATTGTATTAAACAATGAAGAAATCCTCCTGCAACGACAAACATTAATATGAGACAACAATAGATAAGCAATACATAAATTTTAATAGTGCATATATAAAAAAAAAAGGAACTTACTGCCATAGTAGCAAACCAGGGACCAACACATAAAGCATCGATGTCTGACTCCGAACAATGAATCTGGGTATAGAATATATATAAAGTTACAACTAAATTTTTTGTTTCATACTCACTTGTTAAATCCCTTTAGAACGTAACTTAACTTAAACATTCAATCAGCCACCCTTGAAAATAAAACATATTTTAAGCATTGATTCTGAAATTAGAGTGTGAACAACCATAAATTGCTTTATTACAGGTACATTTGACTTCAGAAGCACATTGGATATTATCAACTTGACAACTTTTGGTATCATATCATTTCCCTTGCACGAAATTACACACATCCTATGTGAGTTTTTACTTGCAACACTTCCCATTTTTAGAAGAAAGCTTGAAAACTCTGCTGGCAGTGGATATGGATATGCCAGGAGAAGAAAGCTCACGGAGAGGATCATTTCCACATATTGTTAGCATATAACCCGCAGGATCTACTTCACACAACTTATATTATATGATAATATTGTATTCATCGTCACTTTATTCACAACCAAGTATATTGTATGAGCAAGCAAAATACAATAGAGGGTTCGATTTGAGAAAAAAAATGCTATAGAGGAAAAAAACTAAATCAACAAGAACAACAAAACTAAAAACAAGAACAACAAAGAAGAGCAAAGAAAGAACCTTGCCTGAACTCCTAAGAAAATTCTAACAACCAACATAAAAAAAACAAATGCAAACAATCAAGAAATTCAAGCAAAAAAGTGGCAATATCGAAAAACCCTAATTCAATTTCTAGGGTTCGAGTTTTCGAACAAAATAAATCAGAAAACCAAAAAGAGAAAACAAATTCGAGGAGAGGTCGGCGGAGGGAGGGTCGACGGACGGAGGGGCGGCGAAGGAGTAGCAGACAAACCGACGAACTATCGAGGAAAGAGAATGAATCGACGTCGATAACCCAGCATCGAAGTCGACGAATTATTTGCACGCAGCAAGTTCGACGGAAAAGTGAAACAATTGAGAGGAGGGAGGGTCCATGGATGGAGGGGCGGCGGTGGAGTACTTTCACGCAGCGAGTTTGACGGAGAAGTGAATGCGAGGGTTCTATTGAGAGAGTGCGGAATTAATTGGGAGGGAGGGAAAAGTGAGCGTAGGAGAGGCCGAGGGTCGAAATTAATATATTATTGGTAGGGAAAATTAGAGAGTCCAATTAAGTGCTCGGGTTGAGTAACTGGGAGAACTTATTCTCTAGTGCTTCGGTTGACTAGTCTAGCGAGCACTTAATGTTAAGTGCTCCGGTTGACTATTCAACCAGAGCACTTGTGAATTTTTTATATTAAAATTTTAACAAGTGCTTGGGTTGATTAGTCAATCGAAGAACTTGACAAGTAGCACAAGGAGTTTTTTTCGCTAGTGCTTTGTTCATTTTTCCATACAATATGCAGCAAAGTCCTAGAACCGTCAACCCTCGATTCCTTGTAGACCAGAGTAGTTGAAACTCTATGCAAATTTGATATGTTCCCCCCCCGACATTCTTTAACATTATGGTCCATCTCATAGTCCATCTAGTTCGAGAAATTAAGTTGTGTGGTGCAGTGTTTTTAAGGTGGTGATATCCTTTTGAGAGATATATGGGTACTTTGAAGGATAAAGTTCGAAATCCTGCACAACCAGAAGGTGGTATAATTCAATGAATTGTATGTAAAGAGGTCAGTAATTTTGTGGCTGAGTATTTTGCTAGTGTTGATCATGTTGGACTTTCGAAATCTCGACACAACGGTAGACTTGAGGGCAAGGGTACAATTGGTTCAAAATTGATCTCACCTTCTGTAGAGAAACGTACACAAGCTCACTTATTTGTGTTGCATCACGTAGCAGCTGTCCATCCTTATTTTGATGAACATATTGAGGAATTACGTGTTAGCGACCCCGGAAAAGCAATAAGGCAATTGACGCAAATGCATAACAAGACATTCGTTGATTGGTTTCATAAACGAGTAGTGAATGATTTGGATAAAAGTGTTCCGGAAACAGTCAAGTGGTTAGCATTTGGTCCTCGTGAAGTTGTACGCTCTTATGAGGGTTATGATATTAATAAGTATACGTTTTGGACTGAACGTCAAGATCTTAAGTTGACATCGCAACAAAATAGTGGTGTTTCACTTGTGGCGTCATCTAGACAATACGCAAGCTCGAAGGATAAGTCGCCTATACTTGCTGACAGCAATTATTATGGGCGAATTCAAGAAATATGGAAGCTGGACTACTGTACTTTTCATATTTGCCTCTTGCGTTGGAAGTGGGTTAACGATAATCGATGTTGCGTAAAAAAAATGATCCTTGCGGATTCACTCTTGTGGACCTTGGTCGTCTACGTCAGGAGCCATTTGTACTTGCATCACAAGTTAAGCAAGTATTTTTATGTAACTGCACCTGCGGATAATAAGTGGTCAATTGTTGTACCTGGCAAAAGGAGTATCCTCGGCATTAGTGATGTTGATGATGAGGAAGAGTATGATGCATTTGAGGACATCCCAACTTTTACCTATCCTGAAAATAGTGTGGAAGATGATGTGAATATGTCGGAGAACTATATGCGTGTAGATCACACGGAAGGGATACATGTTGTTGAAGATCCTAAGAAACGATGGAAGGTCAATAAATCATGAGACATATACTCAGGTATGTCTAATTTGTCCAATTCGTAACTAATATGATGATTTTTAGGCTTATTTATGTTGTTGGTTGAATTTCGGGAACAAAAAGGTCATTTTAGGCCTACATGGAGGGGGGAGTACAGTGGGGGGCAGTAGTGGCAGTGGTGGGGGAACTGTTGCAAATGTGGAGAGTGAGGTCACATGGCAATTGAATGCGCATATGGTGCTCTCCACATTTGTAATAGTTCCCGCCACCTCCGCCGCTACAGCCTAATGGGTATTCCCTTGTCATGTGACCTGACTATCCACATTTGTAACAGTTCCCACCACCTCTGCCGCTACCACCAGATGGGAATTTCCTTGCCATGTGACCTCACTCTCCACATTTTTAACTATTGTGAAATGTAACTATTGTGTAGATTTTTAGGCTTGCATTTGTTGTTGGTCAAATTTCGGGAACGAAAAGGTAATTTTAGGCCTATTTTCGCCTTTTCGCATCCAATTTGCACTTCTCGAGTCATTTAACCCCAAATTCTTTTTGCACATGATAATATGATTTATAATGTAACTATTGTGTATATTTTTAGGCTTGCATTTGTTGTCGGTTGAATTTCGGAACGTAAATGTGATTTTAGGCCTATTTTGTCCGATTCGCGTCCAATTTGTACTTCTCGAGTCATTTAACCCCAAATTCTGTATCAACATGATTATATGAGGTATAATGTAACTATTTTTTAGATTTTTAGGCTTGCATTTGTTGTTGGTTGAATTTCGTGAACGTAAATGTTATTTTAGGCATATTTTGTCCGATTCGCGTCCAATTCGTACTTCTCGAGTCATTTAACCCCAAATTATTTATGAACATGAATATATGAGGTATAATGTAATTATTGTGTAGATTTCTAGGCTTGCATTTGTTGTTTGTTGAATTTCGGGATCGTAACTGTCATTTTAGGCCTATTTTGGCCATTTCGCATCCAATTCTTAGATTTTGAGTCATTGAAGCCCAATTTATTTTTGAATATGACTATATAAGGTATAAGTTGTGTGTAGATTTTTAGGCTTCAATTTATTGTTGGTTGAATTTCGGAAACGTAACTGTCTTTTTAGGCCTATTTTGGCCATTTCGTGTCCAATTTCTTAGATTTTGAGTCATTTAACTCTAATTTCTTTTTGAATATGACTATATAAGGTATAATATAACTAGTGTGCAGAATTTTAGGCTTGAATTTGTTGTTTATTGAATTTCGGGAAGGAAAAGGTCATTTTAGGACTTTTTTCGCCTTTTCGCGTCCAATTTTTAGATTTTGAGTCAATTAACTCCAATTTCTTTTTTAATATGGTTATATAAGGTATAATATAACTTTTGCATTCACGAGCATTTCTCTCTTATCCTTATGTAGATTGGCTTGAAGGAAAAAGAGGCAACCGCTGAGTTCACTCCTAAAGCACACATTGATGCATTGCACGAAACTTTAGGAAAGGATCACAGTGGATGTGTGAGGGGCATAGGAGGTGTCCGCCTCAGCTTGAGAAATTTATATGGTGATCAATACACTACGGCGACAAAATCAAGTGAAAGTAGTGTGAATTTGGCGGCTTCATTAGATGTGGAGTCTATCAAGGCTGCAATACGGGAGGAGCTCATGGAGGACATGACACATAGCTTCAACGCCATATTGGAGCAAATGGATTTACCGACTTTTGAATTGAAGAAGGGTAATGATATTCCACCTCGCCAGCCGACCGGTGATCCACGAACATCTGATGATCAAATGATACCTTTACCTGATCAACCTGTAGTACCCGAGTTGAAGGTAATCACTTAATCCCTTTGCTTTGTTAAACAACTATTGTTCTTAAATGCATGGACTTATTACTATAATAATGTTGTTTCATAGACTAACTATAAATGGAGTTTTTTTTAAAGGAGGAGAGCTCATGCGAACTATTAGCTCGAGGAGATGGTTCTCATAGTTTCATTCTGGTAGCTTATGGCCATGCACAACCCCCTAGTGACCGAGTACGATTGCATAACTAGTTAGTGGACGATAATCACTATGTGGTCACCCTCAATGAAATTGTGTCTGGTTTCGAAGAATTACCTCTTCCGCTATCGAAGCCAGAAGTTGGTCTACATTCACTGAGTGATGCCCTTGGCAGTTATGTTCTATGGCCTCGTGCATTGGTGCGGTTTTCATATGAGGTACAATGATTAACATACATATATACATATATATGTATGTATATATATATATATATGTATATATATGTATATATATATATATATATATATATATATGTGTGTGTGTGTGTGTGTGTGTGTGTGTTTTATTTTCTATTTCCTATGATAGTTAGTAATATCTTTACTTTTAACTAATTACTAGGTTTAGGGGAAGGCCGGTTCACATGACAGGAAGGCAAAGATGGCATGTTCACCTGATAAGAAAGCAAGTTTACGTGATGAAGGTGAACGAAATGTGTTGAAGGCAAATGTTTCTAATACAAAGAATCCACTTATTCTCGAGCCAGAGGTGTTGCGAGGCTTTAGTATTCCATGCTTTTGGTTACATGAGTGCGCTAGTGATTTACCCGATGATAGTACAATAGAGGTTCCTTTGGGGGCGCAACAATTCCACTACCTTGAGGAGTCATCGACATTCATTTCTAAGCTCGATATTAAAGAATTCTTATGTGGGGTAGAGTTGAATGTTTCCATGATACAAACTTTCATGAGGTAATACAAAAGTATATAAATATACATATACATATGCTTAATTAGTTTTCAATTCAACTTCCATAATAAGTAAGTTTACTTTTAATCAATATGATTTCTCAGGTTATTATACAATGAATTGCTTGGAACATCAAGTGAGTCAATGTTTGGTTGGTAATGTCCAAACATAATACGAGATGACAATTGCTTAAAAAACAAAGCCAACGTGAAAGAGTATCTCGATATGAGTTTCAATACATCATCTCGTTTAGGATATCATCAGATCATCCTTGTCCTGTATATTAAAAAGTATGCTTGTTAAACCCGCTTTACTTTTATTATTCGATAATGAAATTCACCTATTAATTGTTCTATGATTCATGACTATATTTTCTAGTTGTAGGGCTCATTGGACACTAATTGCGATATGTTTGTTAAGTAACCAAGTCTACCACTTTGATTCTTTTCATCGACAACCACCACGGTCCTTACTACTCAAATCATTCTTAAATAGGTAGCCTAACCAAAACTAAATATCTACGCACTTATTAATATTACACATTATTCATATATATAAATAAACAGTACATCTTATAATAATGTATTGATGTAGTGTGATGAAGCATAATAGTGGAGTAGGACTTCAAGTACCAAAAGCTCCTGTTTGGATATTAGTCGATGTAACATGACTAATTTGCTTGTCCTTATATAGAAACACTTTTTGCCACATACTACACATCTAACATGAATGTCATTGGATGCATGTTTTGGTGAATTTTAGTGTCCGCAAAAAGCTATGAAGTTGCATGTGGCTATTATGTGCCGAGGTACATGTTCGATATCGTCAGCCATTGCACTAATTAACATCGATGATCTTGAAAAGATATGTAACTTATTAGTATATAATTGCTTAGATTAGATCGATGGGTAATAGTTAATTGGTTTAGAAACCAAAGTAGCACATATTCACAAAAAATAACCACATTCTACCCTAAAACATGGTACTTTGATGCATTTCATATAAATATGAGGTATAATAACTAGTGTGTGGATTTTTAGGCTTGTATTTGTTGTTGGTTGAATTTTGGGAACATAAATGTCATTTTAGACCTATTTTCGCCTTTTTGCTTCCAGTTCTAAGGTATTGAGTCACTTAACTCCAAATTATTTTTGAACATGATAATATGAGGTATAATATAACTAGTGTGAAGATTTTTAGGCCTACATTTGTTGTTGGTTGAATTTTGGGAACGTAAAGGACATTTTAGGCCTATTTTCGCCTTTTCACGTCCAATTATTAGATTTTGAGTCATTTAACTCCAAATTATTTTTGAATATGATAATATAACTAGTGTGTCGATTTTCAGGCTTGCATTTATTGTTGGTTGAATTTCGGGAACGAAAAGGTAATTATAGGCCTATTTTAGCCATTTCGCGTCCAATTTGTACTTCTCGAGTCATTTAACTCCAAACTCTTTTTGACCATGATAATATGAGGTATAATGTAACAAATGTGTAGATTTTTAGGCTTGCATTTGTTGTTGGTTGAAATTCAAGAACGAAAAGGTCATTTTAGGCTTATTTTCGCCTTTTCGCGTCCAATTCGTATTTGTCGAGTCATTTAACTCCAAATTATTTTTGAACATGATAAGATGAGTTATAATATAACTAGTGTGTAGATTTTTAGGCTTTCATTTGTCGTAGTTTGAATTTAGGGAACGTAAAGGTCATTTTAGGCCTATTTTGGCCATTTCGCGTCCAATTCTTAGTTTTTGAGTCATTTAACTCCAATTTCTTTTTAAATATGATAATATGAGGTATAATATAACTAGTGCGTAGATTTTTAGGCTTGTATTTATTTTTGATTGAATTTCGAGAAGGTATATTTAATTTTCAGAACTATTAATTACGATAAATGATTGAATTCTTATATTTTGTGTTTTATTCCTTGGTTGTTTTGCAAGGTTTATATGAATAACACACCAAGTTTGAAGGCCTTCACACCATGGAGGAATTACTTGAAGTTCGGGATAAGTTGGCGACCTACCTTTGTGATGATATAATTAGCTAGATCTAGTTGGCATTTTCCTTTTTTATATAGTTTTTAGCTAATATGTTGGTGTTTTGTCAATTCTATGTACACTTTTTATATTATTAATATATTTAAAGTTAATTACATTGAAAAACTTGTGATATATTGCAATTCTTTTTTTTTTTTTTTTTTTGGAAGCGAGGTGTTGGGTGGGGTCGCCACGCTGGGTCACGGTGGGGTGCGGGCAGGGGGTCTTGGTGGGGTCTTGGATTGGGCTAGGGGGCTGGGCTAGGGGGTTGGGGGTGCGGGGAGGGGCAAGGGGTTGCGAGGTTGGAAGTGGCAAGGGGGGGGGTGGGGTCAGGGGGTGGTTGGCCGGCTGCTTTGGGCTGGACTAGGGTGGGGGTGGTTTGGGTTGGCCGGGCTTGGAGGGGGGGTGGGGGGTGGCGGCTCGGGGTCCGGCAAGGGGGTCTTTGGGTTGGCTGGGTACGGCAATTTTTTTTTAAAAAAAAAAGAAATTTTGAACACAAAGGGTTGCGAGTCCAAAACCGCATCCCTTTGTACAACGAAGGGCTGCGGTTTAGGCCCAAAACCGCAGCCCTTCCAATTTGCCGAAGGGCTGCTACGGCAAGGGCTGCTGGCCAAAAACGTATCCCTTAGGGCTGTTTTGACCGCAGCCCTTGCGTTTTTTTCCAGTAGTACTTGTGTCCTCTTTGTTCAGGTGTGAGAGACTGCCTTTGACGTCTTTCTTATCACTCCATTTCCTCCTTTTTGTTGTTGCATATTTTTCTCTTTCATTTTTATCCATTATGAAACTACACATACCAATCTTAACTTGTTACTATAAAAGGATTAGTGTGACAATAAATAATATTAATTCGTATATGTGTAATTTTTTATCTGAAAACTTATTTTCTTATTTTTTTAAGGTTTAATAACTTCAGTTCTAATTTATCTAACAATGATTACCCTATATTTGATAATTTATAATTTTGTTAATTTGTTAATCTGATAATCTAACTATAAATTCTCAAGTACTAATAAAAATATTTTTATTATCATATTGAAAAATTATTGATATTCATGTTGTCTGGATGATTATAGTGATTTGACGTCATATATTTTACACCCACTCTAGAAAATATAATTTATCACTATTAAAAATAATTAATATAAATAATCATTTATTTTTTATGTAGTCCTTTTGAAAGGTAGTTCATAGGTTTATGTTTGACATGACAGTTAAATATAAATTACTAAGAATATATGATATATCATTACGAATACTTTTACAATAATAATGCTTTTACATACGTATAACCGTTTTTGATACATGGATTAATTTTTAGTGTAGAATTAAGAAATTTGTAGATTAATGGGCTTAATTGTTATGTCAGACTGCATACCTCTAACTGCTTTTTATTTATTTATTATGTCACATTTTTTTGTCATTTGGTAAATTAATTGTCATAATAACATGGAGAAATAATTTGAGATAAGTAATCTCTATTATATTTATCTCAAAGACCAATAGGGAGCTCAATTGGTACTTAAACTTAAGTAGTGTCTCTATTATAAATGAAATTTTGTACATGTCAAACTAAAAGTTAAATACATACATCTGGAACTAGAACACGAAGCTAGATTTGAGCATAAATTCTCGTAAAGTAAAATATGATATAATATCTATTATATTCAACAAAAGTCTCAATAATGCAACAATGTAACACCAAAGTACAATAATACAGATAAAAATACGTTATTCAACAAAGAAGCCAAAAACTTACAAAAAAAATGACTTATAAGGTACTCTATAAATAATATATTTAGTATGTATAATTCTCCAAATAAACATAAATCTCTATTCTATAAATTATAATCTAGTCCAGTGCCGTCTCTAACATATTCGGGGCCCAGAGCGAAAACTAAATAAGGGGACCTTAAACAACCGAGATGTATCTCATTCATCATCTAAGTGCACATTATCATGTACTACAATTCTAGAGTCAAGTTTTCTCCTTACCTTTTTTTTTTAAAAAAAAAGTGCACATTATCTTATACTACAAGTCTACAATTCTAGAGTCATTTGAGCGGCATTATTAGTTTCAAAACCATCAACATCAACAACATTGTGATTATTAGTAGGTAAAATCTGGTTTTTTAGCAAAGAATTTATCAATTGCTCCTTTTTTAGATTGAGCTAACTCTTCTTTACCCTTTTCACAGCCTTATTCATATTTTCTCTCACGCTTCATAACTAAAAGAATTACTGGAAAAAAATTCCAATGAAACAAATAAACAGAGATTACATCAATGCATACAACTTTGGCCCAAACAATCAAAATATTAGATATAGCACCCGAAATATTTTTTAAAAGAATTCTAATTATTTAAGGGTAAGAGTCGAAACAATAAAACTATACAACCTGATTTTGTGAGTAAAAATATAAATTGATAATGGTGCTTGTCTGCTTGAAGGCTTAACTGCTTGCATCGGAATTTTTTTCCGACCGTCGTACCAAACCGCCGGCCACCACAATTTACAAGAACTTAAGAATTGAGATGGGAGATAAAAATTAACATGGTTGTGGGTTTATTTAGGAATAATCAATAGGAAATTTTTTAGTAATGTTAGCTGAAGAATTTTAAGGGTCATAGTTAATTGTGATTGGAGAGGTTGAGAAGTAGATGTAGAAGAGAGAGAAAAGGTTAAAGATGAAAATGAGGAAGTTGAAAGTTCTTCACTTTCGAGTTTGTAATTTGCACTGTGAATGACAGAATGCTAGATTTTTTTATTTTTTTAAAGGTTGGTGGGGCCCATAAAAAGGGGGGCCCTGAGCAAAAGCTCATCTTGCTCCTGCTATTAGCCGGCACTGATCTAGTCAATGATATAATCTTGTCAATGATATTTGTCTTCATAAAGTGGAGATCTCTACCAAGTGCGTAACTATGTGATAGAGAAAATTCATCTAATAATGTAATACAAAATTGCAACTGAAAAAAATTGTAATACAAAATTAAGGTTGTCAGCTTGTTATATCTTCTCTTGTACTCTACTACCATACTTCATTCGGTCCCTCTCTCTCTCTCAAAATTCAGCCTCTAACTCATCTACCACCACGCCACCACCGTCCATCAACGCCATGAATCTGCATCTATTACTTCCACCGCCCCTGTATCTCGTAGCTCTCTCTGTTTAAAATCGGAGATTCAATTATTCACCCCTTTCTCTCTTTGTCCTTTATGGAAAATTATTTTTAAAAAAAAATTGAGAAGCACTACAATTGACGATTCTCATTGAAGGTCGAGGTTTAGTTTTTGGAGAACTAATTGGAGTTAGAATCTGTTTGGGTCAATTAAAGCACGGAGGTAATTGATGGTGGAGGAAGAGAAATCAAAGATTTTGGATTGCAATTAAAGAGGTTAGTTAGAAATCTCTTCACTTTCTTATTTGAATGTTCATTCTTCCAATTTTTTAGTTTTCTTTTCTCGAATTGTTATTCCAATTGCAAAAATGAATCTTGAAAAATGAATGATTTTTTATAATTGGAAAATCGCAAATCACAATTTTTTTTCCCCTTGTAAAATACTTTTTAAAAAAGTTTGTAATTAATTTTATGGAAATTTTGATTTTTTTCAGAAATAGTAATCCACAAAAAGTTTGAATTTTTGTTTTGAGAAATTATAGTGCTTTATTCTAAAATTGGTGATCATTTTTCTTTTAAGAAATTCCAAATGAAGTACTCTGGTTGCACATCGAAGAACACGGATATCTCATTGAAGAATTTATTCTAAAATAGTTTTAGGATTGTGAGGTTTAATACTACGAATTTTGATTCCTGAAGAAATTGTCTTTTTTCATTTACTTTAATTTGAGTTACAAATAAAAGCTGTTGTTTGGATAATCATGTAGGTCATTTATGAGAAGTATTATCTGAAATTCACTAACATGAAGAAAAAGTGATTGATTAAGAATTACCTTTTAACGATTTCCACTGTTAGTCTGTTGCTCCTCTGATTTTGGTTCGATTACACGTTGTATTATGCTTGGCCTTGTAAGTATCTTTGAGTGAAGATAATCATGGAGGTCACTTAGGAAGTATTATCTAAACTTCACATTGATAACACATATATCACTATCAAATCTTATTATAGAATTAAAAATTTGTGTGAGAGGGGAGCAATAAGTACATTTAAATTGATTTGTGCACATTCAACAATGTTTTGCTTCTATTTTATTGTGTATTACGACAACGCTTGTGAAAAGTACCCTGCATAAAATTCATACTCGGAAATTAATGATGTATTTATAAACATAGCGTGTATAATTGGTATGAACAAATCACAGTAATTACCTGATCTTGATGAGAAAAATAGTGTTTTTATTTGTTATTTGTTTATGTTGTTGTGTTTGTCAGATAATTGAAGGGTAGTATTGAAGGATATAAGTTGCAGGAATAGGATGGAGAAATGGAAGAAAGAACTAAAGGTGTAGATTGCAATTTTTTTTTTTTGGCAGTATTTAGTTGCAGTTATTTCCCTTTTAATTAAGGATTGTTTTGGGTGTTTTTTTTTTTAGTTTACATGTTTGTTGTTTGGATTGTTTTTGTTTTTTTTTTTTTTTTTTGTCATATTAAGGTACAATATCATCATACACCCGGGTGTACCGTAAGCATGGTACACCAAAGGCATTTTTTTGCTCATTTGATCATTTGGACCTCTCACTATACTCATTTTGAAGTCCCAAATGAGCAAATGAGCAAAAAATAGCTTTAGGCTTACAATGGACATGTTACACCGGGTGTATGATGAATGCACTCATATTAAGGAGTCAGTTATGTGTATTATATTTTATTTTTCTTTCTTTTTTCAATTCTTTGTAAGTTTGCACTTTTTTTATATTAAGGAGGCAGTTATGTGCGGTGTATTTTATTTTTCTCGTTTTTCCTTAATTTATTTTTTGGTGTCCCCCCTAGTTGCCTTATATTACACTAGCCTTATATGCATGCGATGCGTGCGGAATCGTTATTGGAATTTAATTAGTTGCGTAATTACATCTAATATTAATTTATATAAAAATTATTTACAAACTTTATTGTTATTTCACTAGGAACACTACAAGTGGGGGTGAATTGCATATGTAGAAATAAACGTAACTTTTTGTGGAATTATAGAACTTAAACAAAAAATCAAGCTAAAGGAACACAAGGGATTTTTACGAGGAAAAACTTATGCGGCACAACAAGAAGAAATAACCTCGACCACTAGGGATTTTAAACTCAACACTTTCACTAATTAGGCCAAACAACCTAATTCTACTCACAGGCCACACCTTGAGTTCCTAAACTCAAGTTCCTGAACAACTGTTCCCTTAGCAGTTGTTCCTCTCAACTTCACTTAAAGTTTTCTCAATTTAACTCGCTTCACTCGAAGCTTTCTCTCTTATAGGACTTCACTCAAAATCCCCTTTCCCCAACAAAAAATACGATGATCAATAAACTTAGTGGAATTAGAGTAAGAAGGCAAATATTTAGACTATCACTTTACTTAGCTAAACTCACCAAATCTTTATTTAGACACCAATTGGAACTTACTTTGACATAAATATTTATAGCAGTGATTAAATAGAACGTGGGATTAAATCATGTGTTAGTGGTAAAAAAACATTTTCCCATGATGTTTCTTAACTAGAGGAACACATTCCTTTGACACCCATGATCCCCACGATCTAAGTAAAACGTGTGTTATGGAAATTCTACTGTTTCCTTAATTTTAGCAACCACTTATGCAGTAAACCAAAAATCTGATTTAATTAAAAAGTATTTTAATTAATAAAAACAAAATTAAATCCTTTTATCAAAATATTATCTTTAAAAATATTTTCTTCAAAACCGAAAAAGATTTTTATTTTCAAACAAAAATAAAATCATTTCCTTAAAAAATATTTTCTTTAAAATCAGATTTTTACTAAATAAAAACGGTTTCCTATAATTTAGGCATTAAACATTTAAACGTCATAAATTAACAGTAGCACTTATTCAACATATGTCTAGCTCCTTTTAAATAGTTAGTTCCTTTAACTTAACAGGACAGTACCAGTTCGTTTTTTCCTCTCAAAGGAACAGACATTCATTCTCTTTTTAAATTACCAATGTTCCTTACCATATCTTACTCGTTCCTTTACGTTGGAACTAGAAACAAAATTCCTTGCTTAGGTTCTCTTGCTCCAATGCTTCTCCAGTACCAAATCCTTGAGCATCTTCACTTTGTCTTCAAAATCCAAATTTGATTTCTTCTTCTGACTTAGTATTCTCCTTGCTCTTTTCATTGATACCTTATAAAATTCTCCTTGCTCTTTTCATTGATACCTTGTAAAATCCATTCACTTAACAACTTGTTAGTTCATTACTTAGTTTGTATTTTTGTTCCTTTGTCATCATCAAAACTAGGGTTCAACATTTACCTAAGGAAAAACATATTCATAATGTAACAATATAATAAGAAGATAGTAAATGAAATCTCTAGTGTTTCAACTATGTAATTTGTCGTTATGGTACTTGGTTAACCACATGCACTCTTCAGCCAAGTTGAACTGCAACACACAACTAACAGTATAAGCATGATATGGATTAAACTCTTGCATCGGTGGAGGTAAGATCCAAGAGAAGGCTTTGAATCCAAGTTTTGAGAATATTATTTTCATGACTCGGGTGCGTCCATTTGGCTGCATTAACACAAACAATTATACATTTATTTTCTAGGGGGGGCATCTGGGCTTCGAAATTATGCAGTGCATTTAAATGCAATGCGAGCTAGTTTGTAACAGATGGATAACTTGTTGAAGTATTAATTTTATGTCCGTAGCTGGGCATCCCAAAATGTGTTGTGTAAGATCATGAAGCATTATGACTTTTAGAGTACCACTTCTATCGCATATTATAAGTTGAACTAACAATCTGTTAATAAAATATGATATAAGTTTATCAGATTAAGTAAATATTGGTTATTTGATAATAAAGAATATATGAGATTGAGAATTATACCTTGGAATGGTTATAACATTCGTAAGATCACTAGACTCACATTTAGGAACTCTTTGGAAAATGTCAACCTTTTTGTGACAACGATGACATGCTTCATATATAATATTGTAAACATGCTCAAGATGACAAGCATTGGCAATAACTTGACAATATTGTACCTGCAAGATGATTCAGAGTTATTTTATTAATGTATAGGTTTATTTAGTTTAAAAAAATAAAGAGGAAAGGTTTAATTACTTTTCTGATGGTATGAAAGGTAGTTAATCGGATCCGAGGAGCATTTGAAATATCAATGGATGATTGTAAAGAGAAAGGAGTTGAGCGGAACCCTGCAACCCTTTCTTTCGCTAATTTATCGAACTCATACCTATAAATTTAGAAGATAAAATTATTCAATGAAACATAGTAATTTAGAATACACATTAATATAATTATCTTGCGCATGCCATGTAGATAAGGAAGTAGTTTCATCTACTTTGTTAACATAAATCCTGGAGTAAAATCCTGTTGTAAGATATGTTCAGCCTATGTTTAAGAAACATAGAAAACCACTATCACATATTAATATGACACTTTCAAATATGAAAATAAAATGCAAATGCTGATAATTCATGTAGTTCAATAGTGTACCAAGGAAGCTCTTTACATGTAGACCACAACATGCAAAAAGAATTGGACAAAAATTAGTTTAAGTGTTAAGATGTCCATTTCCAAGTATGTGCACAAATTCATTCCAAAGGGTTAACTTTATAATTATTCAACTGCAAGTATAAAATTCAATAGTATTAGGAACATTTAGAGTTAAATGAATATAGTGATGGTATGCAAATAAGAATTATTCAATTAGAATAGAGTTACGTTTTATCCATTATCTCCAAATCTCTTTTGACTGAGTTTCCTCCAGCTGACTCAATTGGTGAAGCATATAAAACTAATCCCATTGCATCTTAACACAATCAAAATTGTATAATTAAAGTTAGCTTCCCTCAAGCTTAACATAATATTAATTTAATCTAGATAGATGGTTAGTAAAAGTACCGAATACCATATCAGTACGATTGGCATGAACATGGAACCAGTTGAAAGCAACTAAATTGTAGAAGAATGTAGGAATTGCAATGTCATCATGCTCTTCACGTATCACAATTGTTTCTGCTGCTATTGTCATTTGTTTGTAGTTTGGGATGATTTTATTGTTCTCATCAGCGTGCACTACTTGTACCCCACGGAGTACATAAACAAATCCCTCGTGAAACCTTCCTATGAAGTTTTCAACATGGGGCGAGAATATAGTGCATTGTATGAACTCACACTATCATTAAAACCAAAACGAAAGTTGCTAAGAGTGTCTTGTACCATTGTGAAATAAATTATTAAACATTATTTAAAAATTTCTTTTACCTCGACATCAACGAAAAGCATTTTCCATATCTGCTTAATTAGTTGTTCCATGGTGATTGTAATTGAATACGTCGTAGTTACGAACCAACCGAGCCCTGACATTATATTGTCATACCCCGCAAGGATATAAATGCATAAAGGGTGGATAATGGAACTCCATCCTGAAGAAATATGTTAGAGATAGAAATGTAGTTACATATAACTTGAAAATGTCTAACATAATATATCTACATCCACATCACATTACAATTTGTAAGGTATCAAAATAAAATCATATTCGTAATGATGCAATTAATTGAAGACTATACGATCATGATATGAACATGAGATTATTATGAAGTAAGTCATAATAATAAAGTACATAAATTAGGTAGAATCATGACTATTTTTCAATCAGTTACATTGTGCTCTTATTACAAAGTGGTATTTCAAGATTGTACACATTGAATAAAACTATTTAGAAGGCAATAAAACTTCTTTATATACAATGTTCTTTGTAAACACCCCTTGATTTCCTTGTACTATTCCTTTTTTTACCACAATCTTTGGTGTGCTCTCTGAGGTTCCCCATGATAATGCCACATAGAGCTGGTCGTGGCTAAATACATGATCTGGTAGGTATATGCCAACATGGGGTATAGTTTGCCCCTGAGACTTGTTTATTGTCAAGGTAAAACTAACATTCACTGGAAACTGCTTTCTAACCATCTCAAATGGCAACTTTATATCATCGGCACTCTTCAATGGAATTCTGGGCAGATACTTTGTTTCCCCTAGAATGCCCTGTTAAAATCTCAGCATTTATAAAATGGTCTTTTGAGTGAAAGACAAAGCAACCGTGTTCCATTGCAAAGCCCATTTTTAGGATCGATGTTTCTCAAAAGCATTAAAGGTACCCCAGCTTTCCGAGTCAAAGCATGAGGAGGCAATCCCGAAGCCTGAAATTGAATTTAAAAACTCTTACTGATACAAATTTCTCCTATCTTCGGAAACAGATGCAATCGAATTGTATGTTTTTCCTTCTCCGAGAAACTTCTCAACAACCTTATCATTTATCTTGTCAGCATCTTCGTTGAGGGGTTTCATGATGGCCCTTTCAACTATATAATTTTCTTCTCCCAAATGCTGACTTAGATTTGGAAAAACCTGGTCAATCAACATTTCAATCGAGTCATCATCAATTGATGGTATGACTATATGGTTTGGCAGTTTTATCATTTGATCTGACACAGTAGTTTCATCTCCGTTGCCAATTGAGAGCAACCGAGTAGCAAATGCGCTGCCATCTCTTTATCTCATATTTTCTCTCAAATGCAAAATACTGTATCTCCATATAGGGGACTTGACAAATGACGCATCTATCATCTGAGCCCTTGTTCCGTTTAGAACCACTGGTAACACTTATCTGAAATAACCACCAAACACAATAATTTTCCCCCCAAATGGTAAGTCGTTCCCCATTAGATCTCTTAGTTATTGATCAACAGCTTCAAATTGATATATATGTGTCATTAGAGCCTCATCCCATATAATTATGGCAGATTATTTCAGAACAGTGGCCATTTTGGAACGCTTGGTGAATGAGCAAGTTGAGTTGCTATCAGGTTGCAATGGGAGCTGAAAAGCCGAGTGCGATGTTCTTCCCTGATGCAACAATGTTGCTGCAATACCAAATGTCACCGTGAGAACATCAATTTCACCTCTTCCTTTTACGGTAGCTAGGAATGCTCTTTATAAGAATGTTTTGCTTGTACCTCCTGGGCCATCAAAGAAAAAAGCTCCACCAGTTTTTGACATGACAGCATCCATAATTATGTCGAACGCATGTCATTGGTCACTATTAAGAGTGTTTACACACGCCAAGTCCTCTTCTGGAACTGACACAGAAAAGTACTCCTCCATGATTGCAGGAAGATCGTCGATATCCTCAGTACTTTCTGGTAAACTTGGCAACTCTATGAAGTAAGAATTTCTTTTTCTCAGTGGTCGTTATAAACGATCTAAGTTCTGCAGAAGCTTGTGAGTGAGAACATCATTGTTAGTTGTTGTGCTTGAAGATGGATAATCTTCAACCATGAAAGTGAAGAACTCGTCCCATAGGGCACATAATTCAGTTGGTTGGTAGTATACCAATATAGTTATGAATAATCTTCGCAATGATGATGGCATTCTTACAAAAGATGCTTGTAAAAGACACTGAAGGATGCTTTCATCACTCTTAATTAGACCGAGGGATTCTGCAGATACTCTGAATGTCGGTTGTGTGACACCATTGACCGTTCTCATATGTTCAAATTATTGGGGACCTCGCACGTGGGTGAGCAATAATCTCAGGTAAAATCTATCTCCTTCAAGTGGAGAAGCTATGTACAATCGACCCATAACTCGCTGATTATTTCTCCTTTGTTGCCACTCACACGTGGACTTAAGCCACCTGTAATACTCTGGGAATTCTCTGTAAAGATATCTTCTTGCACCTGCATCAGTTTCATTCATCTTTAAGAACTAAAATAGCATCGTCCTGGAGTTTCTCGGGTCGTCTAATACATCTGAGATTAGGTCGTTCCCTTCGAATCTCACTTGATGCATGTTTGGCAAATGGACCTGAAAACGGTCTACAGCTGGACACATCCGAGTTAAAGGGAATTTGTAAATTTTCCAAAAAGCTTCGGGTGAACAAATCCATCTCGCATCACATATTGTGCAATCTCATCACCATTCTTAACTTCCATGGATACTCTATCCGAACCCTTATGTATATATTTGTAGAGATATTTGACGCACTTAATGCTGCTGCATATCTTTATATTGATATGACAGTCGTACTTTAAGAGAAAACATGGATTGTAGGGAACTACCCGTCGGTTGTCTACTTCTATCCGAGAATTTTGACGCAATGGTACAGGTGGACGATCTTGTCGGCGACGATATAGAGGATATGAGTCATTTCCTTGCATTGTTGCATTACTAAATGACTTTGGGAATCCTTTCTTACAACTCCCTTGTTTCATTCATGGAGAATCCCTATTGTGAACACCACATGGACCATGAATCATGTGTTTAAGAACTCTCTTGTACAATTCTGGTTCTTGTTATTGATCTGGTATTTCTGCTCTGACAATTATATCATTGTCATCCGGAGTGGTTAGCTTGTCAGTTTGCTCGAGGATCATCAACATTTGAACATGCAGAAGACCCCTCCTTTTGAATTTAACTACATATACACAATCAAGCACCTTTCCAAGGATTCCCCTTTCTAGAACATCCTTTTTCAACTCTGTAAATTTAGCATGCATGAAACACCATTGTTAGTTGATCTCGCCGATCATTTGGAACTTGTCCGAGTAATAGTTTTGATTGCATTTCTGACCAAGATGGATTGCATGTCATTGTCAGAAATATATCCGGCTTTCCAAACTTTTGTACCAAGTCCATGGCATCTTGGTACCTCTGGTGCATATCTCGTGGGCTTCCTACAAACGAAGATGGTAGTATCGTCCTTCGACCAACACTCTATGCAGATGAAAATTTAATGGAAAAAAGTAATGCTAATTGAAGGGATTCGTTTCATTGCGAAGTACAGCTAATTTAGTCTGAACCTGTGTTATGCTCTCCAACATTAAGAGAATCCTCTAAACCCTTATACAAATCAACACGTATCTTGTCTTCATTAAGTGCAATCCATCTTAGCTTAGATGTTGCATTTTTACACAGTTATCAACAACATATTGTTGGAGTAGACGACCACCTATTAGGAGCAGAGAATCAAGATGTTGTAGCATCTAAGTAACATTTTTTTGTTGTTGTTAGAATGAGATACGTTTGAAGTTGTAGGAAAATCATAGATACACATAAGAGTTTTAAAAAAATTTTCACCTGAAACATATATGCATAGAATTTTCGATATGTCAGCTTCCTGCAGTCGCTGTATGACAGTTCAAATCCCATCCATAAGAGCCATAAGGAAATAATAAAGGATATTAAAGTGGGTCATAATAACTCGCAATATCTTTGATATACATCAATTGTCCATTGACAAACTCTATCATATTATCTTTCTCTTTCAGGTTAGCCATGTCATCCCTTCCAACAACGACGGCTGCCACCTGGCATGCTGAAGGCATTGTGTATTGAGGATTATTGGTAGGTTGCTCTTTGATGACATACTTGAAGGCATTTAGAATATGCTTAATTCTGTCAATGATGTCGATCCGTAATGAAGAATTTTCATCTGCACGATTTTCATTTTCATGATTAGTGTCATAGATGTAGAGCTTAGGGAACCGAGGACGATCATTTGCGTTCAAAGGCAATAGACCACCGATGCGGTGATAAATTGACATTTGAGCACGAAATGTGTACACACCTTGACGTGCATTGGCCAATTCGTCATCTATTTCTACTCCCATTGAAGTGAACGCGAAGACATGATTTATACTTACGGATGTTCTGTCTGAAGCGAATCCCATCATCCAACTCATCAGAGAACAAGTCAAGTAAATCAGATGACAAAGGTAATACAGGTAGATCGACCTTCCCATTTAAGCAACAAAAATCAGGTGATTCAGGCCGAAAAAGGCGTGCTTGACAATTTAGACACGTTGTCATTGTAGGGAAACTGAATATGGATACTCCTTGTGACTCGGTGTAGTTTCTTGCACAATTTCAATAACCGTGTCTTCCCACTTTCTAAACCAGTACATTATTATCAGAGATGAGACTTGATAAGTTGTTCGAATGGGATCTATTATTGTTACCGGTTTCAAACGTTTGACTGGGCAAACAACTTTCTCTTTCTGTCTCAGCTAAGTGCGGAATGTCTCTTGCATCTGATGTGGGTTCCAATATATCTGCATTGATTATACTACTTTCTCCCACACAAAAGATTGAATTGTGCAAGTTGTTTCCATTTGTGAAGTCCCCATAACTTTGGTTTTGATTTTCAATGTGTGCCCGTGTGTCGAGTGAGCAGAGATCACCAATGGGGTATACTGCATAATCGAAAAGGTTTTTTTATGTAATTCTAATTAATGATCTTTTTACACTAAGTCAATTAACTTTATGACACTCACCATTTTGTCTTTCGTGTCCTTCAATGACACGACTAGAGTTAGTAAGGTCTGACATGGGCCTTCTAACTTCTGAAGGGTTTGAATGATCATTGCAATCTTCAATCATGCAATGACCTTGAGAAGCAACTGCATTTTCTCCATGTACATGGGTGTATTTGGATTGTCTTATTGCATTCTGATGTCCTCTTTCTTCTGGAGTGAGTTGCGTTTGGCGCTTTTATCATTACTTCATTTCCTCCTTTTTGTAGTATCTTGAATTTCGTTTTCATCCATTATAAAACTGCACACATTAATGTTAATATGTTTATTATAAATTGATGATATAATTTCACCTAAATATGCAGTGTTGTATTTGCTTTTGTTTTATTATGATTAACCATTTTTGTTAATTTAACTGTCCCATTAACCCAACTTTAACATGAATAATTAACGCATTTATAATAATAATACATTTATTAATGCATATATAATAATAATACATTTATTAACGCATATATAATAATAAAATAATAATAATAATAATAATAATAATAATAATAATAATAATAATAATAATAATAATAATAATAATAATAATAATACTTTTACATATCACATCTATTATCTCTACAAAAATACTAACCCGCATATGTACATATATATATATAGCTCTTTCAATATAAGTTTTAAGTATTAATATGTAATTCAGAAAGTTATTAAATCATAAACACTACATTAAACCCTATATTATACCTAATTTAATTCGCCAACATTCCTGACTGTAACGAATCAAACAACAAAAAATCCTATAAGCAAAAGCCATTGGAATTTTATTTTACACATTGGTTATTTATAATTGCATATCAATGTAAAAGTAATTATAATAATCAAGTTAAATGAACAAAGAGTAACAAAATCGTTGGGTGAAGCCCAAACATGAACATTAACTAATCAAATAGAATAAATTTAAGGGAGGATATGCTTCTTTTAATGCAATTTAAGTAACATAACAACTATATTATATTCTCCTTGCTACAAAGTATTTGATTCAATATTTTACTCTACGTCATATTTCTATCTCTATTTATGCGATTTAATTGATATTAAAAAATATTCAATGATTTTGATCAAGTTTAGTAATTATATATTATACCATTGTGATTTTTTTTTTTTTATAAAATAAAACTAATAAATTTGAGTTTGTGTTTTTTTTAAGCGTATTTTTAATCTTCTTTTATGGACATCGTTATGGAGAATTATTTTACATAAATAGAGGAAAAAATATTATTAATATTTTTTTAGAAAAAACAAGACAATACTCTAATTCCCACCCGATGGATCGGTCTTTTAAAGCAAGCTTCATGTTACATTATCTTTTTTGAGGGAGGAAGCAAATTTCATGTTATATTAGTTTTGAGCTCATACCTATCTAAAGACTAAAATCATTTAAAGGGCCATTGGGGTCACATACTCATACCCATTTCCCCTCTCTTTAGCTATAGCGTGCAAAACCTATTTGGTTATTTCCTCTTCCTAAAACCAGCATAATCACCTCCTTCCTTCCACCGCCACAGCCACTCATCTTCCATCACCTCTGAATTCCTCGCAACAAAACTCTGCAAAATCGATGAGCCTCCACCCTTCGAGTATCTCTCCTCCCTTCGCATCTCTCGTTTGTTCTGTTTCGCGTCACTTAATTCGGCTGCTACATTTAACCACCACGACAACCACCTTCCCCCACTTTCCACCATCATCAGCACCTCATCACCCCCACCAGAAGAAAAAAACAATTCATATTTACAACACCTGAAATCACCCCCACCATGAAAACCCCATTTCTTATCCTTCCCAACCCGAAAGATGTGAAACTTCCAAACCAATTACCATCAATTGTTTTTCGTCAGAAAAAATGTAATTCAATCAATCGAGGTCTGCGTTCTTATTAGAGTTTGAAGATTTATTGAAGAATTAATCGAGGTTGGTGCGGGCTTGGAGTTTGTGTCAATGGCGGATGTATTGATTTTTGAAGGTAATGACTAATTAGAATTGCATGTTCTGAGATGGGTTACAGGTAATTGCAATGGCGTGTTTTATTTTTTCTTATAAGACTTGCGTTTTTTATTTGGGTAGGGATTAGACTGGATGGAGATAAAGAAAGGGAAGAAGAATTTTCTCTTGTAACCAAGTTTACTTTGCTAATTAACAGTGTCATAACTCATATTTAATTGAAGTATTAGTTTTAAACTTAAGTACTGTAAGTATAAGTAGTAATATTGAGTTTACATTGTGATTTTGAATCTAAATTATGATATGTGTGCAAGTTTTGGTAGATTTCTCTTTAATGCACCCACGATTATTATATTATTAGTTTCGTAACATAAGTAAGTATAAGTAGTAACATTGAGTTTACATACTCTGGTTTAATATAGATATAGATTGATTTGCCTAAAAGTGATTGTAAGAACATACCTTTTTTTTTTATCCCGATTGAACCTGGACAGCTTATGCATGCTGCTCTTGAAGTTCTATGGTGGTTCACTTATCCATGGCTCCATAATTAAAAAAAAAAGTAGACGTTATATTTGTACAGAGAATATGGGGAAATAAAATTTACGTATGCTTTATAATTACCTATGTTGATATTGCGTAGGGGCTTGGAAGAAGATGAATAGAGTATCTGGTGTAATTGAAGATTTGGAAGAGGAAGAAGATGGAAAAGAGATGGAGAAAAAAAAATGTCGTCTACTGTTTCCGTTTGTGGGGATTTTATTTTTATTTTTGTGGGTACTTTATTGGTTAACTGTAGAGGTGTCAATTCAGTTCAACAGTTCAGTTATGGTTATAACCAAACAGTTCAGTTGATATCAGTTCAGTTTGTACCAGTTGGAAAAATTAACAGTTCAGTTCAGTTAACAAACTTTTCAGTTTTTTTCCTTTCCATTTTCAGTTCAGTTCAGTTGCAGTTTAAATCAGTTTTATCCAAACAGTTAAACCAACCAACGGTTGAATCCATAGCAGTTAAAATTTGTTGCGGTTATTTTCAGTTTCGTTTCGGTGAATTTCAGTTATTGACGAAAACCACATAACTTCGGTGATAATCGCATCGATTCGGGTAGAAGCTAATCACACTCTTGTATTTGTTCGGGAAAAAATTGAGCTTCATGTCGGGTTTTGCCCTGATGTTTTTTCGGGTCCGGTTAAAAATTAATGCAACAAACAAGTGTTGTCGGCACTTCCGCAATTGCCTCGAAAAAAATAGTTGTACTTCATAAAAACGTGTATGAAAGTGACATTGGTAAAAGTGTATTTTATTACTGATATATATGATTTGGAATAAGACAAATTTATATAAGTCGATATTCAAACTTTTAGTTGTATGCAAATCATATCATATTTGATTTAAAAATGACATCTCATATCAATATAAATTATTATAAACTTCCTCAAAAGACGAGTTAGACTTTTTAAAAAAGTTGATTATATTAATGTCTTACTTTAACTATAAGGGCTTACTATAAGTCTATAACGATACTAGTCATTGAGGCTGAAAAACATATAATCGATGTAAAATAAGTTAATATTATATCAGATCAAGGTATCTATGTGTGACAGTAAAGTAATTGAAAATCACTTTGCTTAATTTAAAGTAAGATTAAGTTGTATCCATTTTGATTTTAAAACATAATATTCGAGTGAACCAAATTGATATTGGATTACAACAAATCTCGAACTACAACGATTAAAGAATGTGAGAACCAAATGGATTGAACTTGTTACTAATTAGATTAAACTAGTCACTATATTACAAAGACGAGTTAGACATTTCTTAAAAAGCCGATTAGATCAATGTCTTACTATAACTATATTAGATCAATGGATTAATATAACTATACTAGTTACTAAGCTCTATGCATTTGAAAACTGAAAACATATAATCGACGTAAAATAAGTTAATATTGGATTTGATCAAGGTATCTATGTGAATCGAAAAGTTAAATCAAGATAACAATACTCCATTTAAATTAATCGTTAACAAGTTATATTCAATTTGAAACTCATATATCTGAGCCAAATTGAAAGAAATTGATATTAGATTAGATGATTGTATCAACATAAGTCGATAAAGTAATTGAAACACAAAAGATTTACTTGAATTGAAATATGTTGCTTTTAGAACGAGTGTATCAATGTAAGTCGATAAACTAATTCAATATAATAACAACAATGTACTTAAGTTAATCATCTTTAAGTTGAATTCATTTTAGAACAGGAAGCATATAATTCAGTTGCAACAAATATAAAACAATGTAACTGGTTCAATGTAACAATGCTCCACTTAAGTTAATCGTCTCTAAGTTAAATTCATATTGAAACTCAAAACATCTAATTTGAACTAAAACAAGTTGATATTGGATTATATCGATGTATCAATTTAAGTCGATAAGCTAATTCAAGATGACATAAGTTCGTTTTAAGATAATTGTCATTACGTTGTATTCATTTCGAAACTTAACATCCAATTGAATTAAAATGAGTTGTTATTAGATAAGATTAATGAATGTATCAATGTAAATTAATTAAGTTAATTGAAGATAACAATACTCTAAAGTAATAGTCTTTAAGTTCAATTCGTTTCAAAACACTATTTTAGTTCATTTTCTCTATGTGGATTTCATTTCAAAATAATAAACATCTAATTGAACTGAAACAATTCCTTCTTTAGATAAGATAAACGGTTTTTTCACCAGGTATCCCTGTGGTTTTTCAAAATTCATGGGGTACCGCTACTTTTTAAAAAATGCACCAGGTACCCCTACTATTTCAATAAAATTCACGAAATGCCCTTAATTACTAACGGTGTTAAGTTTTTGTTAGTAATTAACCATAATTAAACCCAGTAACCATAATTAAACCCTAATTAGCCCTAAAACTAACCCTACCCTAACCCTAACCCCCCTAACTTCAAACCCTAACCTAACCTTAAACCCCTAACTTCAAACTCTAACCCCACCACCACCACCCAACCACCACCACCACCTCCCCCCCCCCCCCCCCACCTCGTAGCCCCGCAGCCAGAACCCCTCCCCCACCCCCCCCCCCACCGGCGCGACATCAACAACACCGACAACAACGGGAGTAGCACAACCCCACCGACAACCGCGAGAAGAAGAGAGAGAGAAAAGAGCAAGCAGCAGAGTAGGGAGATCGAACGCCGAGGCAAAGGTGGGGGTGTAGCTCCGACGAGCGTCCGGACGCCGACGAGATATCGAGGGTAGCAGCGAGCATAGCAGTTAGCACCAAGAAATTCATAACGGTAGCATCGGCGAACCGAATGGAAGGAACCGATGTTTGCTCGAGGTTTCTTCTCCCGTAATTTGGTAGATTTAATTTAGTTTTGAACTCAATCTTGCTCTTCGATTTGGAATTTTCTTAACAGATTGTTTATTTAATCTCATTAGTATTAGTGGAAATATAACTCCAAAATTAAAATTCCAGGGCAAAACAAAAACAAAAATTCAGAAATTATGAAATTCGGAAGAAATATAATGAAGCAAAAACGTTTAAACAATTTTGATTTTTGAGTCGAGTGGAATATGCGACGGAGAATTCCCAAATTGGCGCCGATTCGCATGGTTTCGCGCACTAGAAGACGCGCATCCGATGACACGCATTTGATGGCGATGTTGTCTTTGGATTGCGCGCAGGAGGAAGAGGAAGAGGAGTGGCAGAGCTTCATTGGCACCATTGATGAGCTTCGGGAGAGGAGAGAGAGAGAGAAAAGGGGGATTTTGATTATGAGTTAGGAAAGGAAGGGGAGGGTGGGGCCGCTAAGGCCGCCGGGGGTGGTGGGAGGGGGTCGGCGGGGGCTACGGGGGGGGGGGGGAGGGGGGGGGGAGGTGGCAGTGGTTGGGTGGTGGTGGGGTTAGGTTGGAAGTTAGGGTTTAGTTAATTAATTAGGGCTTAATTAGGGTTAGAGGGGTTAAAGGGTTTAATTAACCTTAATGACTAACGGAAACTTAACACCGTTAGTCATTAAGGGCATTTCGTGAATTTTATTGAAAGAGTAAGGGTACCTTGTGCATTTTTTTAAAAGCTGGGGTACCCCATGAATTTTGAAAAACCACAGAGGTACCTGGTGAAAAAACCGTAAGATAAATGTATCAATGTAAGCAGATAAGTTGGTTCAAGATAATAATACTCAATTTAAGTTATTTGTCTTTTATGTGAAGTGTATTTCGGAAATAAAAACATCTTATTGAACTGAAGTAAGTTGTAATTCGCATAAGATCAGCGTATCAATGTTAGTAATAAGCTTATTCGAGATAACAATACTCCATTTAAGCCTTTAAGGTAATCATCATTAAGCTATAGTCATTTCAAAACTTTAAACATCTACTTGAATTGAAAGAAGTTATTATTGGATTAAACGAATGTATGAATATAACTCGAAAGTCTATTGTAAGGTAACAATACTTCATTTAAGAAGCTAATAATGTTTAAGTTATATTCAATCCGAAACTCAAAACATCTACATGTATTGAAACAAAATATTATTAGATCAGATCAACGCATCAAATGTAAGTTAATAGAATAAAAAGAAATAAACAAAAAATTAGGTTAATTGTCATAAAGCTAACTTCACTTTAGAATTTAAAACTTATAGTTGAATTGAAACTAGTTGTTATTATAATAGATTAATGTATTAATTTGATTAATAACAATAGTATGTAACAGTATTAGTGATAGTAATAATAAAAAGTAGTAGTAATAATAATAGTCCTAGTGGTCTTAATAATAATTTACTAGGATAGTTTGTCTTCTTAAGGCAAAATCCAAAACCAACTAATATACAAAATCTAAACCGTTAGATCATTACAATCAAAGGCACACAAGAGAACAACACAAAGCCCATGGATCATAGATATTAGCCATTGGATACAAACCATAAAACAAGTTGAACCCTTAGATCGTCATTTAATCTCTCAAGTTTCACCTTCTTCACCATCTCTCTCCTTCAAACCCATCTCCCACCCAAAACCCTACTAAAACTCCCACTCTTTTTCTCTGTTTCTCTCATTGCTCCTCCCTCCATCTTCGTTTCCGGCTCACGCCGCCGAAATTCGACCACCACCACGCAGGCCTTCGCCGCTAGCACGCTTCCATATGTCACTGCTCTCTCTCTTGCTCCCGTTGCACCCCTACATCGCGCCACCATCGCAGTCGTGCCACTACCATAGCCCTGCTCTTTTATTTTTACTTCTTTGCTAGATCAGAGACTTTTGGTTGTTATTTTTGAGTTTTCCTTTGATTTTGGGATCTAATTTGAGTGGTTTGATTCAAGATTTTTGTATTTCTCATTTTTGTTTGTCCCACTTTTGGTAAAATAAATTGTTTGTATTTGTTTTAGAGAAGAAAGAGGACAAAGGAAGCAGGGCGGGAGATTGCGGCGGCCGATTGGTGGTCGAAGGCCGGCGGCGACAGGTGCAGTTGGTGCACTGATGGCGCGCGGGTAGTGTTCGGTGGTGTTGTGGCGATTACGAGCATAGAAATGAAGATGAAGTTTTGATTTTTGTTGTGAATTTGTGAGGGATTTCCATGGCTATTTATAGCCAAACTCAGGGGAACAAGGTCAGAGAAGAAGAGGAGATGAGTGGTGGGTTGGGTCCTTGGGCAGCAAGGTGTCTTTGGCCATCAATGGTTTAGGGAACATCTCTAAGAAGAGAGGAGAAGAAAGAAGAAAATAGGGGGAAGGGGGCTGCCGTAGTTTTGAGGGGAAAATACTTTTCTTTTTCTTTGTTTTTTTTTTTTGTTTTATTTTGCAAACTTTACACTACTTCATCACTTCTTGTTGTTAATTTTATTAATCTTATTTCCTACCATGTAACTTATTAATAGTTTGGTTTATTTAGAAGCTCAAAATATTCAAAACTGAACTTGCTTAACTAAATAATTATTAAACGAAAAATTAACTTTCTTAATTACGTTATTAAACATGTTTTAAAGTTTCATAATATTACAGTATAAGAACTGCTTAAGCAATCATAAGGCGCCTATAAATACATGTCAAGTTATCGAGGTTGAGAGGGAAGGTTGATATCATACACTTATGGCTTTGTTAGGAGGTAGTAGATAGAAACCATGGTGTTCATGAAAATGTGTAATATCCTCTTGTTCTTAAGAAGATCCCGTCATGGGTATTTATTACCAATCAATACTTTATCTGTATAGTGTTGTGAATCCAAGCCAAATTTTCATTGAATTAAAGAAAAAAATATGAAAGAAACAAAATTATAATTGAAATAAATAAACTTATCATCGAAATAAAGTTATAGTATCTCATATTTTTTAAAAGTTTAATGGATTTGAAAATATCAATTTATCACGAAATAAAGCTATATTGTCATAAATTTATATATTAATAATAAAAATATCATGATAAATTTACTTGTGAGAGTATTAGTACAAAATTATCACGATAAAATTTGTAAATTAGAGTACTATCATGAATTTGGGTAATATCTAAATTCAATTCGGGTACAGTTAAAAATTAATTTAAAATAGTTTCAGTTTAAATCGGTTTCAGTTCAGTTCAGTTTCAATTTCAGTTTGAATCAGTTCAGTTAATTCAGTTAAATATTCAGTTCAGTTCAGTTCAGTTGATCGATCAACTTTTCAGTTTTTCACAGTTATTTTCGATTCTGTTTGTTTTGGTTCGTTGCGGTTCAGTTTTGGTTTTTCATTTACGGTTTATTTCGGTTTCGATTCAGCATTTTTCGATTGATTTCGATTCTGATTACTTCCAGTTCAGTTTAATTCAGTTCAAATTTCAGTTATTTCAGTTCAACCAGCAGTTCATTAACCAAACTGACAGCTCTAGTTAACTGCTTGGTAGTGGCAGTTTGTTAGGATACTGTAGTGGATTTATTTTCTAAATTTAATGTTTGGTTGGAGTTGTAATATTTGTTGGTAGTTGGGGGTAATTAGGTAATTAAGGGTGGACACCAAAGGATCAGGAGTTGATATATAGAATAGAGATCCGTCCCATAATATAGTGCTCGCATTCCTTTTTGGTTGTCCCAAAATATTGTGCCTATTCTTTTTTAATCAGTTTGTTTGGACTAAATTATCCTTCATTTCATCATAAACTTTCCAAAACACCCCTACCTTTATTTCAAAATATGTGCCCCAATTTATTCTTTTACTCCATTCCAATAAACATTTATTGCTTTTTCATTTTAATTTAAAGGAAAAAGAGAAAAAAAACTAGTTTCAAAACAAAAGTACTAAAACACATTTACTTAAATATATGTTTTTGGGAAATCCTAAAACTCCTTCCATTTTCCTTAATTCTTGCGAAAAATGAGAAGTGATCACTATATTATTATATTATTAGTTTCGTAACATAAGTAAGTATAAGTAGTAACATTGAGTTTACATAATCTGGTTTAATATAGATAAAGATTGATTTGCCTAAAAGTGATTCTAAGAACATACCTATTTTTTTATCCCGATTGAACCTGCGACTGCTTTTGCATGCTGTTCTTGGAGTTCTATGGTGGTTCACTTATCCATGGCTCCATAATTAAAAAAAAAAAAAATAGACATATTTTTACAGAAAATAAATAAATTTTACGTATGCTTTATAATTACCTATGTTTATATTGCGTAGGGGCTTGGAAGAAGATGAATAGAGTATCTGGTGTAATTGAAGATTTGGAAGAGGAAGAAGATGGAAAAGAGATGGAGAAAAAATAATGTCGTCTACTGTTTCCGTTTGTGGGGTTTTTATTTTTATTTTTGTGGGTACTTTATTGGGTAACTGCTTTGTAGTGGCAGTTTGTTAGGATACTGTAGTGGATTTTATTTTCTAAATTTAATGTTTGGTTGGAGTTGTAATATTTGTTGGTAGTTGGGGGTACTTAGGTAATTAAGGGTGGACACCAATGGGTCAGGAGTTGATATATAGAATAGAGATCCGTCCCATAATATAGTGCTCGCATTCCTTTTTGGTTGTCCCAAAATATTGTGCCTATTTTTTTTTTTTTATCAGTTTGTTTGGACTAAATTATCCTTCATTTTCCCCTAAAAAAAAAAAATTATCCTTCATTTCTACATAAACTTTCCAAAACACCCCTACCTTTTTTTCAAAATATGTGCCCCAATAAACATTCCAATAAACATTTATTGATTTTTCATTTTATTTTGAAGGAAAAAGAAAAAAAAACTAGTTTCAAAACAAAAGTACTAAAAAACATTTACTTAAATATATGTTTTTGGGAAATCCTAAAACTCCTTCCCTTTTCCTTAATTTTCGTGAAAAATGAGAAGTGATCACTACATTATGGGACGGAGGGAGTTGAATAGAGTTGAGTCAATGCACACTAAAGCGTATTTGCCGATTTAACATCCTTCCCAAGTTGGATGGAGGCCGATATAACTACCTATTGAGGACCTAAATTATACATCTTTTTTCCATTGAGGGCCTAAACTACAATCGTGTTCCACCAAGGGATTATAATCCAACACCGTTAACTACCGTTAAAGTAGCAATTGAATAGAAAATTCAACAAAGAAAAATAAAAAATTTCAATAATAAAGTGACAATTATCCATTAAAAAGAAAAAAAATGACAATTATCCTCAAATAAGCAAATAATTACAGTTTCAAATGAAGTCAAAAATTAACGTGCAATTAAATAGTGTAGCCCATTCTTTTTATCTTCCTTGTTAGTGCTTGCATCATCTCCCCGAAAATGCATAAATTTTGCTATATTCAATTCTTCAAAAAGTAGAGTTTGCAATTTTCCTCCTACAAGAGCGAAGTGTGAACATTAAAAACAGAAAATTACTGTTGTAGAATACTACAAAAAATACAATTGAGGTACTTAATGAAGCAACATAGCAAAGAAAATAATACAGTTATACTACCTTCTTATTTACATGAATTTGCTGCTCTTTTTCAAATCCCATGGAAGCCGAAAATTCATTAGATGTTGAAGTTCACGTCCTTGTAGATAAGAAAAAAATTGTTAGTAGCATGAGAAGTATAATTTATATTAATGGGTCAAGTCTATAAGTAATGCAAGTACCTGAAAGCTAAATCTTGAGCAAGAGTTTGAGAACCATTGAGTTATGTTACTATTGCTATGCGAGAGAGTGTCAGGGGCGCTATAATTGTTTGAGGTCATAGATTGTAAGGTTTGATGGCCTTCATTATCAGTATACACAGCTACCCCTCTTGTCGATGGCATCTAAAAAGTAATGTTGCAAGGAATTAGCAACTGTGTCAAATTAAACTCTGAATAGAATAATTAAAAATACAAAAAGATTTATGAAAAGTTACCGTTGCAACTCTCTGAAATCCATTTGGGTATGTATACATACCAACCCCCCTTTTGTGCATAGGAACTTGTGAGTGTTGTGCTTGAGAATCTACAAAATTATATACTTGTTGCTACTTATCCTTCTGTTGTTGTTGTTGTTGTTGTTGTTGCTTGGTTCTCAATTTTTTCTATTTGGCAGCATTTGGAGGGGTGTTTTCTTCCCTCGGAGCATTTTTACATGTTCTTATGTTGTGACCCTCCTCTCCACATTTCTTACATGACATGGCAGTCCCTACCTTGCTAATTTTTCTCCCTCTTACAACCTCACAAGGTTGTTGTCTCCTCTTCATTTTTGGTCTGCAATCATTGATCTTTTTAAGAGGTGGTGGGAAAATATAGTGTTCTGATGCTGGCCACACTTGAGGCCCACTAAGAGGTTCCAAGTTATACTCATATGCTTTCAGGTAACGGATCTTGTTGTAGCACTCTCCAACATAATGTTCTGGTTGTTCAACATTTTTCCATATGGCTGCCACTGCATGATTGCATGGTATGCCACTAAGCTGCCAAGAATTGCAACTACAAGTCTTGTTCAATAAGTTCACCACAAACTTAACTTGTGTTGCTCCTTCTCTCACCCCAAAAGAGAGCCTGAAACCCCAAAAAGCTGCCCAACCCCTTGCATAAAGCTTTGAAGTTTCAACCTTTTGCTGTATTCTAGGACATATGAACCACTCTTTACCATTGAACATGTCTCTTTTCTTATGCAATCTTTCCATTAAGCTTTCTCGAATGTCCTCAAGCATAGTAATAATGGGTTTATGCCTACACTTGAGGATATAAGCATTGAAAACCTCACTCATGTTATTATCTACTGCATCACACTTACTAAGAGGGTTGTAGAAAGCTCTACACCATTTTTTGTAATTTCTATTTAACAAATCTTCAGCACCAGCTGGACATAAAAGGCTGAACTTATAAAGCCTTTCTTTGAACTCATTTTAACCGGTTGATTTTACAATTTTTTAGAAATGCAACCTATACTCTTTTCCCCAGCCAAATTTTTGTCTGAAATTGCAATAAACATGTCTAGCACAACATCTAATTTCTGCTTCCGGAAATACAACACTAATGGCATTAACCAAACCCTTTTGTTGATCTGACATTAAAGTAAAACCTGCCCCTTTGACAATTCCCAAATCATCCCCCAACAGTGATAGAAACCAAGACCAGTTATCTTCATTTTCAACATCAACTACAGCCTAAGCTATAGGGAACATCTGATTGTTCCCATCTCTCCCTACAACTACTAAAAGCTGCCCTCCATAAGGTCCCTTTAGAAAACAACCATCCAATGAAATGAAAGGCCTACACCCACTCTAATCCTTTTCTTAAAGCATCAAAACAAATATACATAGACATAAATTGACCTCTATCCAATCTGAACTTGATTGTATTACAAGGATTAGATTTGAAAATTTCAACTGCATATCTAGGGAGAAGGGCAAACTGCTCTTTATACTCTCCCAACACCATCTGTCGAGCTAATTTCCTAGCATTATAAGCCATCTTGTTTGAAATTTTCAGCCCCCACTCGTTCCATACAATGTAAACAATTTCTTGCATTTTCCAGTACGGATTGACCTTGAACTTACCATGGTAGTGTTCAGCAAGCCATCGAGATCTGATTTTCTTTGACTTTTGCTTTCTGCCACAACTATGGTTACCATTATAAGTCTTCACTGTAAAACTTATCTTGTTCTTCTCCCAAGAAGCCCAAATGTGCCACTCACACCCCTTTGACTTACACTTTGCACCTACTCTATCCTTGTAATTCTTAGTATACTTGACATCTTTCCCATTGTTAACACAGTAGTCACACAGAGCTTTTGTAAACTGCTTTGCATTGAGAAATTCCATACCAATTGAGAAATGTGTGTCCTGGGGTAATGTGTCGCTTTCGTAAACTACTTTCTTCATCACACAAGTACTCTTCTTTGATGGTACTGGAACTAAGTGACCAACATCCTCATCAGATGACTCAACTAGACTATCAAACTCAGATGAGTCCTCATCCTCTCCATCAACATTTAGATTATCACACCCTCTTCTTGCAGCAACTCTTTCTAAACAATTAAGTTCTTCTTCTAATTCCTCATCCAACTTATTGTAATGCTTTATATCCCTAACCTCCCTTAGTTCGACATCTTCATTATGAGAGCCATTTTCATCATGATCAATGTCATCGACAATGACATTTGCAAAATCATCCACACTTACAGTATCAACCACATGCTCTAACCCATCATTTAATAAAGACATAAAAGGGATATTCACATTTAGACAATCAAAATCACTATCAAACTCATGCTCTAAGTATAAATAAATTTCACCATATTCAATCAGAGAACTAACAAAAGGCACAAAGATGCTATTCTCATCACTTAAGAACTTGAGCCCAGTGTCTAAAGTATCTTTACGAGGATCCTTATAATGCATTTTAGAAACATTAGTGTAGCCTAGAAAAGCAACCAGACTATTAACATGGGAAAAGTCAATTAAATCAGGTAAATCATCAAAAATTGAAACTTTACCACCCACATACTCCAATTTTTGGATCTTCCTCCAATAGCCTCCATGATGCACAACTAAATTGCGTTTCTTGATCATTTTCTGTAAAAAAAATACGATAAGGAATATAATTATTATTTTAGCATTTTGTTAATTTCATCCAACCCTAAATTTTAGGAAAATCCTAATTTCCAAATTATGTTACCGTAAGTTGTGAAAATATGAAGAATCATGAACTTTCCAACACACCATGAAAATGAATTTCAAAATAATTCAACTAAAGCCAACTTATTTATCAATAAAAAAAGAAGAATTTAAACTTACCTTGACAATATAATGCTTCAGTTATACTGTTTGTTGGTGAGGAAAACACAATCAAAACTTTTGATTGTGGTAGAAGTGATGAATTATGTTTTTTTACCTATACAGATTCTCTCCATTGTAGAAATGATAGTGTAAATGCGAAAAATCTAAGGTGACTATGATCACTGAAAATGTGGGGTCAGAATGAATATGAGCCACACATTCAACATGACCCACTTGTATTTTTTTTTCCTCAAAAACATTTATAATATTTAGGAAAATACCTTATATTTATTTCTGAAAATCCCAAAAAATACCAAAAATAATAAAAAAATACAAAAAAAAATTATGAAAAAAAAAATTATTCCGAAAAATTATTTTGGTGGAATTTTTTTTTAAAACTTTTGGGGAATTTTCTCTCTCTTCTTCCTTCGACTTCCTGCTGTTCCTCTTTGACAATTGTGAAATCTCCTATCCCCCATGGAAAGAATCTCTTAGCTTTGTGCCGGCGTCGATGAATGATGCTAGGCCGGCGACGATGACTGATACTCGACCGGCGACGAATGACTGATATTCGTGGAAGTAGATTTCTCTGCGTCGTTTTGTAGTATGTCATTTCCTTCCCGTATCCTTATATGCCCGGATTCAAACCCTTGCGCCGGCAACGCTGACCTCCACCTCGACTAGGATTTTTCCACCAGAAATTTTAGATTGTAGCTCGAGATATGTTATCGGCGACAAACTGATATGAGATTTCTCCTACAGAATAAGAAAGAAAAAAATAGGACTGACCCCAAACTTTATGTCCTGCCAAATATTTTAGGTGAAAGCCCAACCTTTAGCACTTGGTCGATTTCTAGGACATACCCAGAATTTTAGTAATTAGGGCATGCCCCAACCTTCATGCCATGCCATATATTTTAGGTCACGTCCCAAATATTTTG